>CM053591.1:198732174-198753952 GCA_028646515.1 Pseudochirops corinnae | reverse complement strand
TCCACCAACAATGCATTAGTGTTCCAATTTTTCCACATCCTCTCCAGCATTTGTCATTTTCCTGTTTTGTCATCTTAGCCAGATTTGCTTATTTTGGCAAAATGTCAGGATTTTCTCCCTTTCTTTACTAATGTCCTCACACACATTTATGTTTCTTTGTAGAATGAATCCTTGGTTTCTGCTAGGGAAACAAAAATCATTTAAAACCATAAATTCCTTCAGCTCCTGAATCCTCAGGCTTGTCTCTGTGTGGCTGGGCATAGGACTCAAGGTTTGTCAAAGTCCATGGCAGAGCTTTCTCTGACTGGGGGCATCTGCTGGCTAACCACTTCTGTTATTTTCCCATTTAACAGAGGGGGAAAGTAAGATTTAGGAAACCTAAAGAACCTGATTACAATCATGTGACTAGCAAAGTATTTCAGAGAATTACACCTGGATTCCATCATGCTTTTCGTGAGACCCGAGTTCAAATCTCTTCTTTGCCGATTACTCACTGTGGGACCTTAAGCAGGTCACCCATCTTCCTTGTGTCCACTTTTTCATTTGTAAAAGGAGGCAGTTGGATCAGATGAGTTCTAGGTGTCTGGCAGCATGACTCTGGAGCCCCCATCAGAGCATTTTCTTCAGGGGTCTTGACTATCCCACAGGAGGATTGCTTGAAGGAATTGTGTGTGTTTGGGGGAAGGATGAGGAGAATATACTGGCTTCTCATGGGCTATCACGTGGAATAGAGATGCCATGGGTTTTTCTTCACCCCAGAGGTCAGGACCAAGAGCCCTGGGAGGTGGCTATGACAGGAAGGTTTGGGCATGGTGACTATCATGCCACTTTCATCATTTCTTCTCCATGTTTGCCCTCCTGTGGAAATAACATAAGAATTTGATTCAACAAAATGGATAAAGCATATGTAATAGGAACACAGATGGAAAGGGATGTAGATTTGTTCATAGTGTAGCAGCTGTATTCAAGAACAGAAGACCTACAGAAAAAGAAGAAAAAAAGAATGGCCTTTAGAGAATATGATGGTGGCCAAAACCTCCGGAGACAGTGAATAGAGAGCACCGGGTGAAGCAATGCACAACCAAACAGCTGTTTGTATGGGTGGGGAGCTCGGTAATGGGCTCAGTATAAATACCCACTTTCTGTCTTCTCCCAAGCTTCCTTTCCACATTGCCAGCAACTGATGGGACATTCCAGAGCGGGTTTTCCCTAGATATCTCAAACCCCCCCCCCATGGTGAAAGCAGGATTCCCCACAGTCCTCCCTACCCCCACCCATCCTCTCCCCTTTCAGACATCCACCAAGTTCAGAATCCCCGGGTTTTCTGCCCTAGGCTCTTCATTCCTCTCATCATATGTCTGGTTGGTGATTGTATCTCATCATTTCTTCTTCCACACTTCTGACATCAGCTACCTCTCTCCACTCAAAGTCACCACTTTGGTTCAAGACTCATCACCTCCCAACCCCCTGGATGGGATTCCATCCAGGCGATTCCATCAGCCTCCCACCTCTTCTCACTGCCTTGTGTCTCCCCCATCCCACTCCACCATATTCACTGCTGCCAAGAACTGATCCCATGATTCCCCTGCCCAACCATGTGAAGTGGCTTTCAATTGCTTCTAAAGTAAAAATAGAAACTCCTTTTTAACTTTTAAAGGTTTCCACAACCTGATCCCAAGCTGTAGTTCTATCCTCAGTGGACGCTGTTCCTCCTCTCACCTTCTCTGACCCAGCCCTGTTGACCTTCTGTCTGTTTTTCATATAGGACTGGCCATCTCCCATCACTGTTCCTTCCAGGAGGACATCCTGCTTGTGGGAAGACAGTCTCTCCTCACTTCTACCACAGAGAGTCTCCTCTTTCCTTCTGAGGGAGCTTGGGATCTTCTGTGGGAAGCCTTTCCTGTCTCTCCCAAAGCTTGTTGTCTCGCTCCGAAATTGCTTCATACTTAACAACATGTTATCTCTTTGTATTGATTGACTTTGTATTTATGTTATATATAGAAATAGACATACTTGTCTCTCCCATGAAGGACAATAGGGTGGTGCAGTGGATAGAGCACCAGGTCTGGAGTCAGGAAGACCTGAGTTCAAATTCGGCCTTAGACATTAGCTGTGTGACCCTGAGCAAGTCACTTAACCCTGTTTGCCTGAGTTTCCTTACCTTTCAAACGAGTTGGAGAAAGATATGGTCAACCCCTTTACTATCTTCGCCAAGAAAACCCCAAATGGGTTCTTGGAGAGTCAGACAAGACTGAAACAACGGAACAATAACTTCCCCTAAATGTCAACTCCCAGCGTAAAGAGATTGCTTCATTCTGTGTTGGCATCACCAGCACCTGGCACGGTGCCTCCTCTGAGCTACCCATTGTGCCTGCGTGACTAGGGAAAGGAAACAGCTTGGGGTGGTGGCTAGAAGGCTCTATTTGTAGACAGGGCAGCCCGGCTTCCTCTTCTTCCTGACAGAAGCTGTGTGACGGTGGACCTCTCTGAGCCTCAGAATCCATATCTGTGAAAGGCATCTCCCTCATAGGGTTGTAAGGGGGCCAGGGGAGATAACATGCTTTGAAAATATGAAAGCAGTATGTGGAGTTGGTGGTGTTGCTGATTCTCAGTATGCTCATCTGTGAAATGGGCTATACCTGCCTATCATTGCTAGTGGAAGGCTTAAATGAGATGATATACATACGTATACACACATACATTTTTGTATATACACACACGTACACATACATTCCCCCCACACATATACATATACCCACCCAAACACATACACATACATCGACCTACACTCATACACATACATCCACCCACACTCATACACATACACCCACCCACACTCATCCACATCCATCCACCCACACTCATAAACATCCATCCACCCACACTCATACACATCCATCCATCCACAGTCATACACATCCATCCATCCACACTCATACACAAACATCCACCCACACTCATACACATACATCCACCCATACTCGTATACATACATCTACTCACACTCATACACATATACCCACCCGCACACATACACATATACACCCGCATACATATACATACATACATACATACCATCCGCAGAAATGTTTTACATATTAAGGTATCTAAGTTCTCAGAATTAAAGCTCTAGATAAATGCCTTTTGTCGCTCTCTAAGGCCACTGCTTTGAAGTATCCCCATCTAAACAATGGAATGATACTTGCACCCTCTGCACCAGGATGGTCTGGGAGAAAACCTCTCAGCACCGCGTCATCAAGAAGAGGTGGGCTTACAGCTGCTTTCTCTTTTCTTCCCACTCTTCTCCAGGACATTGCTCGTCTGTTACAAGAGAGAGAGTTACAAGAAGAGAAAAGGCGAAAGAAGCGCTCCCCAGAGTCCCCTGGGCCCAACCCCTACGATGACAGCTACTACCTAGCTAATGGAGGTAATGGTCTCCAGGGGCTTGATGGCTCATTCTCCAGGGGCATGACCAGTAGCTACTCCTTTTGGTTTGGGTGGCCTGTCAAGGGGCCTCAGGGCCTGGGGAAGGCTTGTCCCTTGCCTGTCCTGGGATCCCCAAAGATGTGGGCCTGCATTTGGTCTGAACCTAATGAACGGACCACTGCTCTAGTGGCTGACTAGGGTGGTAGAGAAAACTTGGCCCACAGCAGCCTCTGCTGGGCTGAATGCTGGCCATTGTACATCCTTCCTGCTCTCCTTCCCTGCCCCCTTCTTGGGAAATGACTCATACTTTGAGCATGTCATCTAGGGCCTGGACCAAGAAGGGTGAGTTGTGTGGGTGTCCAGTGCTGGTGGTGGGTGGAGGGTTGACTTTCCCAGAAGCCTTCTCCAATGGGCGCCATGCTGATTAAACACCAAGATGGAGTGAATGAGCTGTGTGCTAGTGGTGGGATGGCACAGGCTTATAATATTGACACATTTGATTGATCTCGTTTGCTGATTTCACAGGAGATCCAATTTGCAAATTTTTCTTCATTTCTTGACCTTAACGATCTCTGATGTTTAATCAAAAATCATTTTCCAGTGGAGAGAGGGGAGACCCCTCAACTGCTTGCTTTTCTTCCTTGCTGGGTGCTGGTAGTGGGTCTCTTTCTCTGACAGGAGAGGTTGGAATGGTCCTCCACTTCCAGGAGGACCTCCAGGGCTTCATCAGTCCCTGGGGGCAGACTCCCCAGAGTCCCTGCTGGGAAAGTCCTGGCCCATCCCATGGAATGAGGAGCACCTGGTGCCCAGAGACTGCAGAGACAGATGCTAGTTATGTCTAAGGATCTCAAAGGGTTTTGTGAATGCACAATGAACATTTTTGGTTAATTAATGACTGTGATAGCTCTCATCTCTACAGTGCTTTGAAATTTGCATTGGTGCATTATCTCTTCAGAGACTCACAACTGTGGGAGGCCGGGCCGATCAGTACCCCTATCTTCCAGATGTGGAAGGGAGACCCCAAAAAGTGAAGTGGCTTCCTGAGCATCATGTTGAGGGGGAGTGTCCTAGAATTCTGGCTCTGGAGCCGTCTCACCACTGAGCCCCTCATCCAGGAGCACCCAGGCAGAAAGGCCTTGACACAGGCTTCAGATCCCCGCAGTAGGGCTGCCTCTCTGAGCCACTGCCAGGAGGAGGTGTGTGCTTTACCCACTCTGAGGGAAAGGTGAAACCTGGAGAAACTGAGCAGTACAGAAAACCCGAGAGACAAAGCTGAGAGAGGAAATGAGGTGCGTGTCTCAGAAATCAGGAGCTGGAAGGAACTTCAGACATTGGTGGCTCCAACCCTCTCATATTTATGTGTTTGTGTGTGAAACCCAGGCCTAGGGATGATAAATGACTCATCCAGGGTCACATAGCTAAGGAATGGCAGAGTTGGGATTTGAACCCAGGGCCTGTCTCTGCAAACTTGGGACACCTTTAATTCTGCTGTGCTCCCAAGCGTTCTGTCCTCAGCCATGTTCCTGTTCAGGAAATGAGACCTCATCTCTGATCATGGCATCCTCATTTCCAGCCCACCATTCTGGGAGCGGTATCTCCAGCTAGCTCATCTTCCCACCAAGATTTCCTTCCTTCCTTGGGCTCAGCCCTTTCCACACTTCCCCAGCTCCCCTCACTGCTCTGGCTTCTTGGCATTTCCATCCGTGTGAATGGCTTGGCTTAGTTTTCTTTGTGCCTAGCTTGATTAATTGACTAACCACCTCCCAAGATGCCTGTTTTTCCTGCTTGATCGCATCTCCTCCCGATCAGCAGATCACCAGTAATGCATCAGCCTCCTTTCCAGCATGAGCATTTGCAGAGTTTTTCAAATTGGAAGTCGTCCAGACGCCATCTGCCAAACTGACACCGACTATAGAAGGCTTAGCCTGAGATCTTCTTGGAGGGTTGTTCCTTGGGGAAGCTGGCTCACAGGGAATCGTTACGTGTGCACATAGATTTACAGTGACACATCTTTGCACGTGCATATGTGTGCATGTGTGTACATACTGATGGCCCTGATGTGCATCTATAATGTCCCAATACATACATGTATACATGTGTGTATGAGTGTGTGTGTGTGTGTGTGTGGTGGGACTTAAAAAGGCAGCCCAAATGGTTCAGGCTTGGAGCTTACCTCTATCCACTAGCCCACACTGCTTCTCAACCTATGTAAGAATGGAGAGTGCTATTCGTAAGAAAAAAATAGTAATGAACACACACACACACGCGTATAAATCTTAATAAAATCCATCTGATCCAGCCGATGGCCAAAGCCAGATCTCAAAACAGGCCTCCTGTGTCTTTGTAAATATCAGAAAATATAGTAAGAGAGCACTGGGAATTATCCATGTTTGTGTGTGCATCGGAGAGAAAACCAGTGATTTGGGCAGATCCAGAGCCCCTCTTTTTCCAAAGGCTTCATTTCAAAGTCCATTCTCTAAAGGGACCGAATTCGCTTTCTCCCCAGTCTTGCTCAGACGCCACCCAGCCTGATGGGGACAGTTTGTGTTTTGCACAGGGGCATATAGCCTCCATACATCAGAGGTGGGACTTGAACACCTATGGACTTGACGTGGAGGTTCTCCCTACCCGTCAGCCCACACCACCTCACAGTCTGTGTGAGAGTAGAAAATGTGATTTGTCAAATTAGCATGCTACAAAAACAGCATTCAAATTATGTCAGTGCTCAGAGTTTGAAGAGAAAACAAAAAGGTTGATCAAACTTAAATATCGACCTGCTTAAGATCCACATTTAAGCTAGGAAGTTGTATTAGTTTTTAGTCTGATAAAGTGGTGTTCACTCTACTGTGCTGTACGTTCATTAACGGCAAGTTCTGCTTGGATTCATGGCCCATCAGTCCCACCCCCAGCATCCCATGCTCCTCAACAACTTCTTTTCTCTTCAGTGTTGGGGAGAAAATGGAGGGCCTGGTTTTTCACCTCCGTTTCCTCAGTCTGTTCTATCATGTGTTGGAAGCAAAGGAAATCTGTCCTATCTGGGGTTCTTTGGGTAGATAGAGTCTCACCTTGTCTACAATGGGTTCCTCATTAGAATGACCCATCAGGTCAGTACTCCACTGAGAGCAGATGCCCCCAGGAGGGGCCTTTTCCTAACAGCGGGTAGGTGTGTGGATGCAGGCGAAGAGGGAGAAAGCTGAATGGGATGGCCGAGGTTCACCCAGCCTGGCTCTGCAACTGTGTCCCAGCAACTCTTTAATGCTCTGCCTCAGGGCATCGTACACTCCAGGACACTCCATGTTACTTGCATCGATAGAGGGCATTTCCTCACTGGCAGTTTTCTAAACCAATGAAATCACAGGTCAGATCCCCAAAAAACTACAGCTTACCCACTCATAGTCAAACCTCAAAGGTCCCACTTGAGTGCCTGACCTTGTCACTGATTCTCCTACTACTGTCCCGTACCCTTTACCTGCAAATGCTCATGGCCTTCATTCTGTCTTGACAGCCTGTGAGCGCTCCTGGTTGATTCGTTACCTCAGTAAAGCCATCTTCTCCATTCTTTTGCATGTTAGACAAGGGCCCTCCCTACCCTATTGTATGAGTTTGTGTAGGCTGTTCTAGTGTGCTAACATTGAGCTAACTTGCTTCTCTCTTTGTCATGCCCCCCCCCCCCCATACCCAGACCCTCCAAGGTCAAGGAGGAGCAGGGAGCTGGGTTCTGAGCCCTCAAGGTCTCGAAGGCACCAAGAAGAGAGGCCTGTGAGGCGGAGGAGGGACAGACCCAACAGTCCTTCAGAAGACATGGAAGAATGCAAAGAACAGTACATCATGGAGAATTCTGTATCCCACAGGCTTAGCAAGACAAGGGATGATCCCCAGACTAGCTGGGAACCCCAGGAGAGGAAGCCTTCTGGTCATGAGCAGCTCCCAAGATCTCCCCTTCCCAAGATCAGTGGGGAGGTTTTACTGAGCACTGAGTCTGATAATTGGGACTGCAACCTTGGCCATGGTTCTTCGAGGCATTCCGACAACCCTCGATCCCAGCACCAAGACCGACACTCACCCAAGTGCTCCCAGAAGCCAGGGTCTCATAGGAAAGAAGAAAGGCATCAGAGAGACCATGGGATGGGGACATCGAGACCTAAGAGGGAAGGTCACAGGACAAGGATACCCCTCTCCTCCCAGAGTGAGGAAAGGCACTATTTCAATGAAACAGGTAATAGAGGACAGTAGAAGCCAGAAGCCTCAGCTTCCCTTGAGGCTGGCTGATATAGGCAGGCCTCTATGTTTGTAAGCTCCTGGGTTTGGAAGCGTTTCTAGATTCAAGGTCATTTATGTCACACTGTCCTTTCTTGTACTGGAAGTGAACTTACTTGGGGAAAAGAGGAGCTAGAAAGGATTTCTGTCTCTTATCTTCTCCTTCCACAGAAGAAGCCACCTTGCCAGGGGCACTGTGCCAAAGGCAAAGGCAGGGAGGTGCCTGATGCCAGGGGCACTTCTGGAGCTATTCAGTAGATTCTGGTATGAGGTTAAATCCCTTACCCCGCCCCAAACAAACAAATAAACCCCTCATGTTTCTCCTTTCCTGCTTTCAGAAAGAGCCAACAGGACAGATTGTCATATTAGGAATAAGGCATAGGACTGGAGTCAAATGTGGATTCTTGGATGCTCTTGGAGGCACCTCTCACCTCTAAGAGCATAAGGTTGTTGTTAGAATTCTATAGGATCGAAGCCAGCTGATGGACTCTCCCTGGCCAGGGACTGGGACTGGGAATAGGCAGGGCTCTGGTTCCAGTAAACCACATGCATCTGGCACTTTGGAATTCAGGTGGCATGATCCCGATGTCACTGCCACTTCTGGGCCAGTCACTGCCACGCAGCTTCAGACCCATCAGTATTGCTCTCGGGGGACAGCTTTGGCTACCATGTTGCCTCACTGTGGCTGTATTCATTGTGATTAAACCACCTTCCTCTTCAGCATCTATCAGTTTTCTTTGAGTCACTTGGTCCATTATTCCTTTGGGGGCCTCCCTCTTCACTTCATTGGAGTCTTGGAGACCTTCAGCAGCACTCTTTGGAGGTGGTTAACACATTAAAACTTAAGCAGCCAAGTGACTTGCTGATAAATAACAGAGGTATAATTTGCCATCTCTAACCCCAGAGATGTGTTCCATTCTGATATTTTCAACCATGAGCAGAAATCTCATGGGGAAAATGAATCACTTGATTTCCATGGCAGCATGGTACCAGGGGAAGGACAGTGGAAGATGCTCTCCCTGTCTTTGGACGGAGGGGTGGTGTCCTGCTCAAGGAGCTCACCGTGGCCAGGGCATGATTGAAAGATGACCTGGAAAATGCTTTGCTTAGTGATCACTTTTGTCATTGTAAAATAAGTGAATTTATCCCCATACCCTACTATGCAAGCATTTATGAAATGCCTCTTGTGTTCCTGGCATAGTGCTAGGGACTGGGAATTTTTTTTTAATTTTTGCTTAGATCCATTATGTCATTGATGTGAAGAAGAGGAGGGGACCTTCTTCTCCAGGGCAGATGAGTCACAGCTCTGCAACTCAGTTTCTTAGAGCTGACTGGAGACACCAAAGCCTTATGCGACTTACACTTGATCACGTAGTCCACAAAATATCAAGGACATATTTGAACCCTTCCTGAGTCTTCCTGACTATGAGGTCGGCTCTCTATTCAGTATTCCAAGCTGCCTCTAAAACAGTGATTCTCAGCCTTCGTAATGCCAGGACCCTTTGATACTCATATGTAGGCGTATCTGGGCATATCTGCATGAGGGCGGACCCGCCTGGAGGCAGACAGAGGAGCGGTGTCTCGGTTCCTAAGACCATTGGAAATATGTGTTTTCTGATGGTCTTAGGCAACACCTGTGAAAGGGTCATTCAAACCCCAAAGGGGTTGTGACCCAGAGGTTTAGAGCCGCTGCTCTAGAAAGTTCTGGAAATATGGAAACAAACAAATGCTATAGTCCCTACCCATACTTTACATGTACACAGAGAAGAACCTAGGATTTCTTGTTCCTAGGCTAGTCCTTCTCCCACTCACAATTCCTTTCCTCCAGAGTCCTGCATTCTTCTTCTAGCCCAAGAAAAAAAGGAAAATGTAGCTATTCCCAGTCATGTTGCATACTACATGTGGAAAGCAAACACAAAGTCATTTTGGGGAAGAATGATAGCAACCCAGGACTGGCTGTGGGTTTAGGAAAAGCCTCTTGGAGAAGGTGGCACTTGAGTTGAGCCTACCTGGGAGATAGGGTGTCCTTACCTGAGGACTCACTGTGATCCTTAAGAAAGGTCCAGATTTCACTGCACAATCAACAATTTGGTTTTTTGCTTCTGTCTGAAACAATTTGTGTCATCTACACTTGCAACTTCTACTAATCTAACAGAGAGGGATTTGCTCTTTTCCCCTGAGGCATGGCAGATTAAATACATTCCCCCAGACTTCTGGAGATTTGGAAATGTTCTACCAACTTTCTCTTCCCTGACTCCCTTTTCTTGTGGAAGTTTTCAATTTCCCCACTTCTTTTTTCCCCACTTCCCATTTCTAGATGGGCCACAATGGCTACAATGACTGTCCCAGCTGGTGCTGATTCATCAGCAGCTTATGTGCTCATTAAGAAAGGGTACATAAGGGGAACTTTCCAAGCAGGTCCCTTGCAAATGGCACAGGCAGGCCTGTGGGCATTCTGTGGATGTGAATGTGATGAGAGTCTGCCCTTCTATGTGCTTGTTTGGAGCCAACAACCAGACCTGGCCCAGTCCTAGTGCTGAGAAGAGACAGGCATTGTAGACCATGCCAGAGAATGCCAGGTGCTCGGGGGAGATTTCCTCATTTCCATTTTCCACACTGGTAGGGAAATGAGCAGACTGACTGACTACATTTTTTTCTAGGAATGAAGCCGAGGGGGACAAAAGAAGCCATCTATACACAGCTGAGAGTGGCCCACAGGGACCAGGAATTTTATGATGCAGAAATTGCCAGGAAGCTTCAGGAAGAAGAACTCATGGTGAGAAAAGATGGTGGCAGAGAAGTCCTGGCCAGATTTATCTTTGCAGAACCCCAGTGAAGTGTGTGTGTGTGTGTGTGTGTGTGTGTGTGTGTGTGTGTGTGTGTGTGTGTTAGAAGGTGGTACCCACTTTCCTGGTCCTGATCATGATAGTATTCACCTGTTGCTTACACACCAGTATCCCATGTGTCAGGTTGATGATAGATTCTGGGACAAGGAAGGTTCCCCCTGTGAATGTCCCTTGTAGGAATCTGAGATTCTGCCCTCAGCCTTCTGAAACCTCAACTTCTCCAAATTCAGTGTGGCCCTTTCATCCTCTGGAGTCTTCCTGGAGCCACACAGCTGCCAAGTGTGATTCATTTTCACATTTCCTTCCCTTTCAGGCTAATCAGGTGGACAAGAGAGCAGCCCAAGTAGCCCAGGATGAGGTGAGTTGCCCAAGGCTCCAGTTAGAACAAGGAGATGCCTGTCCCTGCTTCTGGTCGGGCAGCCTTTCCCAGACGTGACTGGCTTTGTCTTCCAGGAGATTGCCCGCATGCTCATGGCTGAAGAGAAGAAAGCCTACAAGAAGGCAAAGGAACGGGAGAAGTCCTCCTTGGAAAAGAGGAAGCAGGAGCCAGACTGGAAGGTCATTTTGCCCAGTATTTTTCACTAGAGGGGCCACCCTTAAGGGAATTAGGTGCTTTCAGTCTGCTGAACTGGGCCATTCTGAGCCAAAAACTCTCCCCATCCTGGGGCTTAAAGTCATTAAAGGATCAATGGCTACTTGATGAACAAGTACTTCTTGGGTACATAATGTGTGCCAGTCATCATTAAAAGTGGAACAATCTTGGGCAGCTAGGTGGCGCAGTGAATAGAGCACCAGCCCTGGAGTCAGGAGGACCTGACCCAAATCAGGCCTCAGACATTTCACACTTACTAACTGTGTGACCTTGGGCAAGTCACTTAAGCCCAATTTTTCTGTCTTCACCCCTCCAAAAAAAAAAAAAGCAAAAAAAAGAGTGGAACAATCCTTACCCTCTAGGACCTTACATTCTACTGTGGGAGATATCATCATCAAGCAATCAGCTGGTCTACTCGTGCTAGGTCACTACTGTCTGTTAGACATGGAGGTACAAAGACAAAATGAAATAGCTCTTGTCCTGAAGGACCTTCCATTCTGCCAGGGAAGGAAACAATATGTGTAGAGATAATTGTATAGAGAAGAACTGCCAATATTGGGGGAGAGGTTTGAGGAGCTATGGGATTGGGGCATGTTTTTAGTTTTTAGTTTTTTCTTTGCCATTTAATATTTTATTTTCTCCAGTTACATGTAAAAACATTAACATTCTGTTTTAAAACTTAGAATTCCCAATTCTCTCTCTTCCTCCCTCTCCCCTCACCCCCAGGTGGAAGCAAACAGTTTGATGTGGGTCATGCATGGAGGGTCATGCAAAGCGTTTCCATAGTGATCATGTTGTGAAAGAAAACATAGACCCCCCCAAAAAACAAACAAACAAACAAAGAAACAAACTCAAGACAAAGTGAAAAACGGAATGTTTGACTCTGTATTCAGACACCATCAGTTTTTCTCTGGGCCTGGAGAGCACTTTTCATCCTAAGTCCCTGAGCTGTCTTGGACCATCGTATTGCTGAGAACAGCTAAGTCATTTCCAGCTGGTCATCTTACAGTGTGGCTGTTACTTTGCACAGTATATTGCACTTTGCATCAGCTCATGTGAGTCTTTCTAGGTTTTTCTGAGAGCCTCCTGCTCATCATTTCTTATAGTACAATAATATTCCAACATAATCGCATGCCACAACTTATTCAGCCATTTCCCAATTGACAGATGTCCCCTCAATTTCCAGTTCTTTGCCACTAGAAAAGAGCTGCTGTAAATATTTTTTATGCATATACAATACTACTTAGTAGTAGTATTGCCAGATCAGAGGGTATGCCTGGCTTTATAGCCTTTTGAGTATAGTTCCAAATTACTCTGCAGAATGGCTGAATCAGTTCACAATTTCACCAACAGGGCATTAAAATCGCACTTTTCCCACGTTCCCTCTAACATTTGTCATTTACCTTCTCTGTCCTATTCGCCAGTCTAATAGGTATGAGGCAGGACCTCAGAATTGTTTGGATTTCTATTTCTTCCTTCAATATTGAGTTAGAATATTTTTTCATACATTTCAGTCCAAAGCTATAAATAGCTTAGTTACTTCATCTTAAAACTGATCCTCACTTTTGATCATTCCTCAGTTGGGGAACGCCTCTCATTTTTAAGAATCTGACTCGGTTCTCTATGTGTTTGAGAAATGAGACTTTTATCAGAGAAACTTGCTTCAAATTTTTTTTCAGTTATTTCTTTCTGCACTTCCCTCCATCCTATTCCCCCATTTATTCTCTCTCCTTTTACCCCGTCTCTCCTCAAAAGTGACTCCCCCAATCTGCCCTCCTTTATGTCACCCTCCCTTTTCTCTTATCCCTTTCTCCTCTTTCTTTCCTGCAGGGTAAGATAGATTTCTGTACCTGTAGCAGCAAGCACCCTAGCATACCCAGGGTGGCTGCTAGCACACATTCTTAGATCTGCTTTTCTAAAGGAAAGAGACTCAAAATGGGTAAACAGTCTCACTTTAATCAATCAAACACATATCATTTACCTAGTTCAGGGGAAAAAGTCAGCACTCTGAACTCCAGAGAATACAAACAGAATATAAAACATAAGTTACAAGCAGACAAAGAAACAGATTGGCAGATGGGCTTCAAACTGTATGACCATTACATCCATACCTATTAAGTTATCAGAGAGGGAAGCACCAACATCTGGGTTTTTCAAAGGCAGGGGGCTCAATAGCTTCCCAGAGACTCTTCTCAAAGTGAGCCCCAAAGCAAAACCTCATATCAGCAGTACATATAGCCTTCTCCTCGATTGGAGATCCTCACATCCCTCTTGACCCCACTGCCCAATCACAAAGTAATAAGGTGTAGGCATTCCTGAAGAACAAGTCTCCTGCCACAGGCTCCACGTGACCACATTCAGCTTATTAGGGAGCAGAGTATACTTTCAAATCTGGGAAGGTTCTCAGAGTCACTTAAGCCACTTAAGCAAAGGGCCTAGGTGCAGGGAAGATCTTCAGATTCCCATAACAGTACCCAACTGAGGGTACATGTCATTCCCCAGGGGATGTTTCCTTTTGAAGGTGGCCTGGCACACAGTAAGAGCCCCCATTCCTAGGTCTTCATATCACCTTCATCGAGATGTATTGGAAGCATTAGGAGCCCCATCTTGCAGGGCCAGAGGAGGGAGGTGACGGTCAGCAGCACAGGCCAGGGCTTCCTATTTCAAGGTCAGCCCTTGGCCGGCCAATGGCCCCATTATCCTTCTCCAGGCTCTTCCTTATTAACCTAGTCCAGTGCCCAGGAAGAGAAGGAAAAGGCTGCTGTTTACCATTGTACATTGTATTTTGTTGAAGGCAACGTTAAAGAGACTCAGTCATTAAACATTTACTAAGTACCTAGTGCTAAGGATACAAAAAAAGCCAAAGAGAGTTCCTGCCCTCCAAGGAGCTCACAGACTAATGGGAAAGACTACACACAATGTATATTAAGTCAACTGTAAACAGGAAAAATGAGAATTAATTCACAGGAGGAAGGTGCCTTGAGGGAGAATCTGCTCCAGCCCCCTTGCATATCTTAGAATGTGTTGTTCCTTAGCCTCTATCATCACTTCTGCCATGTTGTTTATGACTGTCCTGTCCTCAGATGCTACCACTGCCCTGCGATGGGCCTTCACTGCACACCTGGGCCATTGCAATAGCCTGTCGGCCAGCCGGCTCTTGTCCACAAGCATCTCCAGCATGGGCATCCTCCACTCAAATGCCAAGTAATCTTCCTGCAGTGTGGGTGGGACCCCGTCAGGCCCTCTCCCCAACCCTGCCCCAGTGACTCCAGCAGTTCCTTATCACTGGGTAAAGCTCTCTGCCTGCTTTTAAAGTTCTTCATAACATGAGCCCTTCTCTCTACCTTTGCAGTCTTCTTAGACCTGCTGCTAAATGACTTGATGGGTAAAGCACTAGACCTGGAATCAGGAAGACCTGAGTTCAAATTTGACCTCAGACACTTACTATCTGTGTGACCCTGGGCAAGTCCCTTCACCCTGTTTGCCTCAGTTCTTCATCTGTAAAATGAGCTGGAAAAGGAGATGGCAAGCCAGCCCAGTATCTCTGCCAAGGAGACCCCGAATGGTGCCAGGGAGAGCCCGACTCAAATTAGATGACTCAACAGCAACAAGACTGGGGATAACAGTGCCCCTGCCTCAAGGCTGTGCTGAGGATCCAGAGGCACCGTGTGCATGCAGAGCTTGGCAAATCTTAGCTTTGCAGCAACAGTCACTGTCATTTACACGGAGATGCGGAATTTGTGAGGCCCTCGGCACACACGGTTTATTTTGTCCTTTCAACAGCCCAGGGAAGTGGGACATATCTTACATTTAAGGGGACCGAGGCATCGAGGGATTAATTAATTTGTCCTAGGTCAAAGGATAGTAAGTCTCAGGCTGAATTCGAACTCAGGTCTTCCTGACACCGAGTCTGGGTCTGTTTATCTGCCCATGGACCCCCCAAGTCCCTAAGAACCCTTTGAACTGGGACCTCTGTCATCAGGAAACTAGGAGATTTCTTTTACAGATTTTAGTGACTTTCTCCAATAAAGTCTCATTCCTCAAATATACAGAGAACTGAGTCAAATGTGTAAGGATGTGAGTCATTCCCCAATGATAAATGGGCTTCAGGTAAAGGAAGCAAAGCTATCTGTAGTCATGTAAAAGTGCTCTACGGCACTGTTGATTAGAGAAATGCAAATTAAAACAGCTCACAGCCATCAGATTGGTTAATATAGCACAGAAGGAAAATGTTGGATATTGGAGAGGATGTGGAAAAAATTGGAACCCTTATGCCCTGTGGGTAGATTTGTGAACTGATCCAAACATTCTGGAGAACAATTTGGAACCTATAAACCTCTGCATACCATTGACTCAGCAATACCAATACTAGGACTATGTCCCAAAACGATTTTAAAAAATAGGAAGGTCATATTTATACCAAATTATTATAGCAGCTTTTTGTGGTGGCAAGGAATTGGAAATTGAGGGGATGCCCATCAATTGGGGAATGGATGAACAAGTTGCAGCATATGATTGTTATGGAATACTATTATGAAATAAGAAATGATGGCAAGATGGTTTCAGGAAAACCTGGAAAGACTTACATGAACTGATGCAAAGTGAATTGAGCAGAACCAATAGAATGTTATACACAGTAATAGCAGTATTGTGCAACAATCAGCTGACAATGACTTAGCTGTTCTTAATAGTAAAATGATCCAACATAATTCTGAAGGGCTTATGGTGAGAAATGCTATCTGTCCCCAGAGAAGGAATTGATAGAGACTGAATGTAGATCAAAACATTCTTTTTTTAACTTTACTTTTGTTTTCTTTTTTAGTTATTTTTTTTTATCTCTTTTCTTTTGCAACATGGCTAATGTGGAAGTTTTGCATTACTGCACCTGTATAGTCTGTCAGATTGCTTGTCTTCTCAGTGAGGAGGGAGTGGAGAGGAGGAAGAGACTTTGGAACTCAAAATTTTGACAAACCAATAAAAGTTGTTTTTACATATAATTGAAAATATTTTTTAAAAGAAATTATTTTATCATCCATTTTTCTTTAAGCAAAACTAACTAACTTTTGCCTTTTGTTTCTTAGTCTAAAACATCTGAGCCAGCGAGGCCAAAGTCAAGAGAAGCCTATGAAACAACCTGGTCTAAGAATGATAAACCAGCTCGGTAAGATCACTGGGCAAACGCCCAGCTGGGAACTTGAGGCTTTTGACCTTGGCTTTGGGGAAGTGTTTATAGTGGGAGAGGTTGTCTGGAGTTTGGTGAGGTAGGTGGTCCTGAGCGGGGAGAGGAAAAAGCTGTTGTTGAGAACATAATTTGGAAAGCCACACATTTCGCAATGAGGGAGGTGGATGGCGTTGGAATGTGAAAGTCAGGAGACAGAAATTATCTTAAGTTATCGAGAAGTTTATTGATTGCCACATGTCGCCAGAATGCAGTTATGTAGGCTGAACACGTGTATGCCGGTAGCCCAATTAAGAGACTACAAAATGCCCCCTTTCGTTGTTGTTACTCAGTTGTTTTTCAGTCATATCCAGCTCTGACCCCATTTGGGGTTTTCTTGGCAGACATACTGGAACAGTTTGCTGTTTCCTTCTCTAGCTCATTTACAGGAAACTGAGGCAAACAGGGCTAAGTGATGTGGTCAGTAAGTGTCTGAGGCCAAGAATGAGTCTTCCTGGCATTCTGTCCACTGCACCACCTCAACACCCCCAATTCACTCTCAATTGCCCCGACTTTTATGCCCTCAATCAGAGGGCTCTGGCTTCTTCTCTTCACCAAACAGTTACCCAGTTGACACACTATTGATGTAAGACCTTTTCCTCATCCTGAAGACATTCTGTTTTGGAGACCGTCCAAAGGTCTCCTGGACACACCATTCTGTGGTTTATCAATAAGTCTCTTGCCTCCTTTTTCTGATTTGCAACTTTGTGGGTTGGCACAAAGGATTTTCCTTCATTGCACTATCCTGTTATCTTCAAACACAGTGGTTTGGAGGGTTTTTTCTGGGTCTAGGCCAGCAGTGTAGACTTTGCTGCCTGAACTGTGTGCCCTCTGATAGAAAGGCTCCCACGTAGACACTTAACCAACTTTTGAAAGAGCTTAGGAGCGAATGTAGATTTATGGGAGGCTGATTGTGCAGCTCCCTCTCAGGTGACGTCACTGTGGTGACTGACCCACACAGCTATGCTTTGTCCCTAACAATAGTAGCCAAGCCTTTATCAAACCCATTGCTGAATTCTAGATACTGCCTGGCAGTCACCAAGCTCCCAGTTTAAAAATCCTGGTCTAAAAGGGAAATCGGGATAGTCTGGTCTGGCCCATTCTAGAGGGAAGCCTCAGGTCTCCTTGGGATTGCTCTTTCCTTTTCCAAATCCTTTCTAACATTCCCCTTAATAATACATCAGAGAATTTTGCGAGGCCTCTAAGTCAAGCTCACAGCCTCCTCCATCTTCCCTGTTTCGAATGTTCCCTGGCATTCTCTACACCTCTTGTTCTCTTGGATCGTTCACAGATCCTCAGTGGTGACTTGGCAGTCAGATTTGTCTGTTTAGGGGCTGCTGAGGACATGCCAGGGGTCTTAGCTTCAAACCTGAGGCATTATTGCTTTTGTGGGCAGCTTTTTGAGTTGCAGTATATGGGGCCAAGGAGGGATCTTTCAGATCTTTGAAAGTCTGATGTGGGAAAGGATGTGCCTGTGACCTTCCAGTAAGGTGAACTGAAGTGATGTTTGGGCCGAGGGAGAAAAGAAGCCAAAGTGCTTTCCCCTGGGATTTCATCAAGAGCATCAAATCGCTTGTGCATTCTTGCGTTTCTCTGCATTTGGGCTCACATGTCTGTATGCATCTGTCTGCCCACACCTCAGTGTCCCAGACAAGGGCCCATCTCAGTCTTCCTGGCTCAGACAGCTGGAGTTCTCTTCTGCACTTCCTGCTTCCTTGTCTCTATGGTTGTGGGGTCTAACCTCAGCTCTCCCTAGCTGCCTTTCTTCCTAGAAGGGCCAGAATGGATGTGGAAGAGGGCCAAGAGACAGTGCTTTTCAGGAGTCCATGAAGTGATCTGTATTCAGACTCTAGAATGCTTTCTGTTGCCTTCTGAAAGGAAAAGAAAAAAAAATCAGATCGAGATCATCAAAGGGAAAGTTATTGAGGAGAAATGAGAACAAAGTGAAAGAAATCATACTTCAAAATACTCCAAATTATTGAAATCCTGGACTAGGTTTAATATAGCACTAATAAAACATCTTTAAATCTCTAAAAGATGAACAGCACTGGTGAGAAGAAATGTTGGCTCTTTGGACTGAGAGCCCCCCTCCCACGCCCTACATCCTGTCCCCGGCTCAGCCAGTGGCCATGATCTCTACCAAGGACATATATAGAGTGTTTCCGAAGACATCTATTTTTAAGGAGAGCCGGGTAGAGATACCTTCAGGAAATGCTGACAACTTTTCATCACTCCCAGGGGGTGCACTGCTTCTGAATCTAGAAACTCGGCTTCAGCCACAGTTGACCTGGAGACCTAGACTCGGTCATTTGGATTTCATTTATCTGAAGGGGAATTCCAGAACATTTTGGAACACTTTTGTTCCTCTAGCCTGGAATCGCAGCCGAGAAAGTAGTTCTTTTTCTCACAGGGGCCAAAGACATCTTGATGTTTAAACCATTTCAACACGGTGTTTCTGGGGGGAGTGGAAAAGTGGAGAGTGCTGGGAGAGAGGAGGAGGAGGAGAGTGAGAAGGGAGAGGTCTCTTTAATGCTTCTCCAAAATCCTCATGCTGTTTGATAGGAGAGATCTGGAAATGATCTGGTACTGTTTGCATGAATGTACTTGCCTGAGGGTGTTGATAAGCTAGTGCTCACCTGAATTTTTCTGGTCCTGACTGATGATTTTATCCACCTGGTAGGGAGGCACTCTTCTCTCAAACAGAGCAAGGTGTCCCCATCTTAGAATCTTGGGAGCCAACCCGGTCACTGAAAGGTTAGATGGCCTACTCGTGGTCAGCTAACTGGCCTTGAGCACAAGCTTCCCGCCTGTGTGACCGGCTCTTCCTGCCTGTGTGGCTGGCTCATCCATCTCCTCAATCTCAGCATGTGTGTAGACATTAAGGGCAACTCTGTCATCATCTTGTCACAGGGTCCTTATTTCAAAGCCAGGGACAATATAAAACCGAGCTTCAGTAGGTGAAGAAGGTAACATCTTCTTGGCAAGCAGTGACAATTTGGCAAACATTTTTCCAGTGCCAGGTAGAGAGCTTTGTGAATAGAGTGCTGGCTTGGGCAGGGCCTTCCGCTGCCACATCCTGGCTCCATGACCCTCTGCCAGTGACAAAAACCTTTCAGGGCCCCTGGCCACTCTAAGACTCTGAAGGTGCTGAGCCTGTGAGCTTTGGAAGAAGGGAGTTATTTCGCATAGAAATTCTCTCAAAGGATGAAATCAGTGCCAAGGTGGGGGTGCAGAGGTGGAAAAGAGCCCTCATGGAGTTTAAATCTGGGAACCTCTATGGGGACAAGTCCATACAAATATTTCCTGGGAGACCTGGAAGAAGAACAAGAACAGCTGAGAGCAGCCCAGATGGCTCCACTTGGGAGTGGCCCCTGAGCCCAGACTTAGAGGGAGCTAAGGGGCAGAGGGGAGAAGGGATGGCATTCTAGGCACTAGAGCAGCCTGGGCAAAGGTGCAGAAATGAGAGATGAAATGTCACACATGAAAGAGAGTACATGGGCCAGTTTGGTCTGAATTCAGGCCGTATAAAACAAACATGGAAATGTAGACGGGAACCAGACCCTGAAAGTCTCCAAATGCCTGATAAGCAGCTATCCTAGAAGAAAGAGGGAGCCACCAGGCGTTCTTGAGGAGGGAGAAGATGTGGAGAGGCCCCTGCTTTATGACTTGGGGACAATGGACTGGCCAGAGGAGAGAACTGAGACTTGTTAGAAATCATTATGATAGTTCAGGGACAGTGTCTGGAGATCCAGCTTCCCAGTGGAGAGACCATGATATGTCTTTGCCATGCCTCTGACTGAGGCTCCTGCATGTGTCTGCTCTGAGTTATGAAGGGCTTTGAATCCCCGGTGGACTGTCTGCCTTCCCTTCCAGTAAGGCCTTTTAGGAGTCAGCCCATGCTTTCCAGCTCCTGGCCAGTGGCTCCAGCAGAAAAGATTCTGAGGCCTTGTGAGGAGCAACCCAGAGGCCAGACAGTGATTGGAGGATCTGGCCTTGCCTCCCCTCTGACTTTTCTTCTTTCTTCAGGGGAGGAATCAACCTTGGGACATCTTGGATCACAAATCCAATTCATCCCTCTCTTTCTCAGGAAATGAACAAGCCCCTTGGAAAGTTGAATAAATTCAGAAATTTGGTAATTGGGAAAACCTCAGCTCCCAGGCCCATCCCTACATGAATTAGCTAAGCTTACCTTCTAATACTCCTTCACAACTTGTGGTGGCCTTTTGCTTCTAGAAAGTAAAATAATTTTATAAACATGATTTGACTTTTTGAAGAATCCTCCTGGAGTGGGACCAGTGGCTATATTGTCATTGGATTTAAGGAAGCTGAAAAGCACCTTCAGGTTCACCTAGTCCAGGCCCCTTATTTTATAGATTAAGAAACTGAGGAAGCCAAGAGAAAGTGAAGTGCGTTGGCCAAGGTCACACCAACACTGAGTGGTAGTCAGCCTGAAAAACTAGGGCCCTAAGACATCGAAACCAATCTTCTTTTCTCTGCCCTCCGAGGGATTAGAGGGTTACTTTGCTGTAATAAAGTATGCCTTCTCATTGCAGAGGGAGGGACACCGCCCCCCACCAGCTGACCACTCATCCTTTCCCACTCCTTACACCTGGCCTCTTAAATCTTTTTGATATGGGTGCTGTAGGATTGTTATACTTTATTTTTCTTCATAATAAAGGCCAGAACGGTACAGAAATGGTGCATTGAGGAAAGCAGACATCAGGGAAACCCTCAGGGAAAGCATTTTCCCCCAGCCCCCCCATTTCTGGGGGTGCTAGGAGACGAGTCCCCTTTGGGTTTCTTTCATGGCTGCCCCAGTCTCTTGTCTTGGAGGGCCATTTAGGCTCCAGTGGCACAGTCTTTGCATCTGGGATTGTGCCTAAATTTTAGCCTGTTACCCAAGACCCTCTGCATGAACTCATCAAATTCATAGCAGGGGATCCAGGAAACTGGTGTTTGTACTTCGAGGGCTGGAGGCTGTTCTTTGACTTAAAGCACAGCACTGCCCCCTAGTGGAGAACAGGATCTACTCACCTCTTCTCCATGATGGGACTGTCCTCTCCCCTCATTTCTCTCAGCTTTTCTTTCAGCTTCCATTTCTTCTTTGCTTTGTTTTTTTCTTTCCTTCCCTTCATTTTCTTCCCGTTTCTTCATTTCTTTTCTTTCCCTCTTCCCCATCTTTGTTTTCTTCTTTCTCTAGATTTAGACTTGTGCCCTTTGATTCTTCTTGCTAAATGGCCATTCCTTTTCTAAGTTATAAAATCCTTTTAAAATCAGAGAGCTTGTATGGTATATGAATGTAATGGAATACTATTGTGCTATAAGAAATGGGAAGGAGATGGACTTCATAATTACCTGGAGAGGCTTATACGGACTGATGCTAAGTGAGAAGAGCAGAACCAGGCAAAACCTGTACACAATCACAGACACATCGTACAT
>CM053591.1:198676787-198731674 GCA_028646515.1 Pseudochirops corinnae | reverse complement strand
TTTGCAGATCCTATACATGATTGCACACCACCATGGGGGGGGGAGGGAGGGGAGAAAATGTGAAACTCAAGTGATTGTGGAACTGAATCTTGTAAATTAAAAGTAAATGAGTAAATAAAAAAAAATTTAATAAAAAAAAAAAGAAAGAAATTGGGAATGCTTCAATGGATCTGCAATTTCATCCCTGGGTGCAAACATCAGCCCTTCATGTCTTCTTATCATGTACAATTTCTTTGTGTTCTTCTGGAGATATTCTGCAAAGGGTCTACACAGAATGCCACAGGTATTTCTCTAGGTTTTCTTATATTTAAGGAGTACTTAAAACAGTGAAATTTGCACTCACTCTATCTGTTTGCCTCTGTTCTGGCCACACAATGAGACTTTCCCCATCGCTGGATGAAGGATAGTTCATGCCACTTCTTAGGTAGAGAGGTCACCACAAGAAATTGGCTACACCTGATATGGGCATCCTGTGTTACTCTACTGTCCTATAAGTCAGTCATATGTGTGATCTTCAAAGACAGCAGTGTTCCACATATACAACCTTCAGGTTCATCAACAGACATTTATATAGAAAAGGGGAACTTTAATGTGGCAGGGAGTGCCTCAGTTGAAGAGCTTGAAAGGCCAGCAATGACTCCCAATTTAATCAACCCCCCTCTCCTCCTCTTCAGTTTCTTTGTCCGACTCACTGTCCATCAATGTCACTTGTCAGAGATAGATGCACTGATGAACTAACTCACTAGACTTAACCATCTGACTACATGAAATGGGTCTAAACACAAGGCATTTTTTATCTCTTCATTTTTTCCTAAGACAAGCAGGAGCAACATAATGAAACTTACAGATTATCTCTCTAGATATCGACACACATACACAAACACACATACATACATACATAGAGAGAGAGAGAGAGAACTATTGACAAATGAAAAAGATAATAAATACAACTCAATGAATATTAGAAAGCTCTGATTTTGTCACCATGTGGGATTCCCTATATATAAGAACTTTCTTCCAAGCTGTCTTCCATGCAGATCAACACGTCCTTATGTGATAATGAGTAAGCCAGGGTGAGATGACCTTCCCGGGGTTGCCATGCACAACTACGAGCCAGGTTTCACTACCCTGTCCACAATGCCAGGCTGCTCCTACTAAGCACAGTTCTACAAAAGGGGAGGGGGAAATTACTTGAGAAAAACGAACAGCAAAAAACAAGCCCAAAACAGAAACACACAAAAACCTTGAGGGGACACAGAGGAGGTGCTTACAGGGGATCCACAAACGGCACTGTATTTTTGAAAACACATTTATTCAGATGTAAAGAGCTCTAGGCTGGTACTAACTGGTTTTGTAGAGGTTCCTACTCAAATTAATGTAAATCATTTTCCTAAAAAGAAGAGGAGCAGGAAGAGTGAGATCTGCATCCGGACTCCACATTTTGTTAACAGGGAACTTTTTTTTTCTTTTAAAAGCGAGAAGTTTTATTGAAAACTTTGGGAGTTTGGTTAACTGTGAACTTTGGCCTGCCCTCTGCAAAGCTGGAACTCCCAGTGGGCCTGCTGGTGGAAGTCACGACCTCTTGAACTCTGCCAGAGTTGGGGCCCAGGCCTGGCTACAAAACAGGGGCCTCTCAAAACCAAACCGAGAGCAGATAAAGGGCCTGAGCTCCCACTTTCACTTTCTCTGGACTGCTTATGTTAAAAACAAGAGTTAATGAATTATGTCGAGTGTCTCTGGCCCAAACTCCTTTCCAAACTCAATTTGAGAAAGGAGCCGTGTACTGCCTGCCATCTGCCTTAGGAACAGACACACAAATGAGGGGCTCCAGGAAGGAATCCAGCATCCATTCTCTTGTATTCAGAACCCAGGGAAGTTCTGTTTAAGGATCCCTCTTTCAAGGCGCCAGCCCACCTGAATACTAAATCTGGAGGCAGGAGATCTAGCATCAGCCTGGGCTCTGCCACCACCTGCTGGGACCTCCAGGGAGTTATAGGCCTCTCCCACCACCCCAGCTGGTCTTAGTTTCTTCATTTGTAAAACAATAGTTGGGCAAGGAGGGTATTAAACTGTGTTAAGTGCCTGACTCACAGAGCAGGAAGTAAATCATCCGTCAGCAAGCATTTCATGAAAAGCTAAATTCTGGGAATACAAACAAAAGGAAGGCAGGCCCTCGCCTTGTCCTGAGGAACCCAAGGTCTGATGGAGGAAATGCAAAGGAGGGGGAGGGGGAGAGACAAAAGGACTAACCTGGGCACAAGGGAGAGAAAGCACCACAGAGAGGAACAGGGCTTTAGGCAGGAGAACTGGGGCCTGGGAACTGGCTTAAGTGGAGAGGTAGCCTGGAGAAAAGTGAGGGGCTCCTCCCCCACTGCTGCCCTCACTTAGGGAACATCCACATGCCTAGAAGCCTTCCTCATTCCCCATGCATTCTCCTCCGGCCCACCTCGGCTACGCAGGCTAACCAGGCTCCGGAGCTTGTCCTCACCTACAAAAGCAGGGCATCCATGTTCAGTGGCCTAGAAATTCCCAGATCTAATCACAGTCTATTGCCATTCCAACTCTTCCTCTGCCTTGCACCCCCAAAGTCAATTCTTCAACCACACTGTGATGGCCAGTCTCCTCGATTCCTCCTTTCTTTCTGAGGACATTACTGTCACCCAAACTGGCTCCAATCTCCCTTCCCATCCTGACCACTTGGTGAATTACTTCCACTCTACACTGTCTTCTTTGCCCCCAAAGTCCCTCACCCCCTGTCCTAGCAAGGATCTTTCCCTGTCAAGTCTGGATAATTACAACTATCTACTGTTTTTGTTCCTGCTTACACACCAATGAAGAAAGCTGGAGAAAATCATAAAAGAATGGCAACCAGATTCACCCCAATTCATGGCACACAAACTCAAGTGGGCCCTCACTGCAGTAGGGCATCATCCCTCTCACCACTGATGCCTTTCCAGAACTTGGCATCCTTCCTCAAAACTCCCATGGCTCCCCCTTCCTGCCACCCTCTCAGCTGAGAATCTTGCTTTAAACTTCACTGAAACAAACAAACAAACAAAAAAACAATCCCATCAGTTGATCAGAGGGTCAAGGCCAGGGGTCTGGAGGAGGTAGAGGCAGGGCAGAAGCTTTGTGATTCTCCATCTCATCAGAAAACAGAGTTTGGGACTGCTCTCCCTCCCAAGTGTTGCGAGAAGTAAGAGGCTCTATGGAGAAGGAAGGAAGCCAGCACTTCTCAGACAGCTCCTATGGGCCAGGCCCTATGCTAAGAACTTCACAAATATGACCTCATGTGATTCTCATTACAACCCTGGAAGGTAGGTGCAATTATTTTCTCCATTTGACAGCTGGAGAAACTGAGGCAGATAGTTAAGGGACTTGCCCAGAGTCTGAGTAGAGCTAATAAGTACCTGAGACTGGATTTGAACTCAGGGTTTCCAGGTTCAAGATCTAGCAAGTATCATTATACAGCGAACTGCATAAGATCATGTGGGTAGACTTCAGACTCAGGAAGACAGCAGAAGGAAGAGGAGGAGGAGGAGAAAGGAAAGGATGAAGATGATGATGATGATGATGATGATGACAATGAAGATGACAATGAGGTGGTGGTGACTACTAGGAAAAAACCTAATCTCTCTTTTCAAGTATCTGGAGAAGGAAGCAAATGAGGCTCATTTGGCCGCTGGGACCAGAACTAGCAACTTTAGGCTACAAAGCCAGTGTAGCCCAGACAGTGGCTAGATGGAGCTGAATTCAGGCTATCTGGGCTTGAAGCCAACAGCAGGCAGCACTTACTGTACTATGATGAAAAGATCAGGGAGCCCCTCAGACCCTCAGTGTCTTCATCCTGCAATAACAATACTTGCACTAAGAAGGGATGCTATAAAGAAAACACTCAGCAAATCTTAAATACCTCAGACGCTATTAGGTCTTCTTGTTATTGTTAATAAGAAAATTATGATCATGATATTCCATTTTAAAGTATTATTCCATCCAGGGGTGGGGAACCCTGTGACCTCGAGGCCACATGCAGCTTTCTAGTTCCTTGGCTGTGGCCTTTTGACTGAGTCCAAGTTTTACGGAACAAATGTGTTTAATAACGGGATTTGTTCTATGAAGTTTGGATTCAGTTAAAAGGACTTCACTTGAGGATGTAGAGGGCCACATGTGGCCTCAAGGTCACAGGTTCCCCAGCCCTGCTCTATACAAATCACATAAATATTATTATTAAGAGGTGGCACTGTATAGTGGATAGGGAGCTAGCCTCCCAGTCAGGAAGACCTGAGTTCAAATCCTCCCTCTGATACAATGACTCTATGATCCTGGGCAAGTCATCTCAAAGTGGAGGGGGGAGGGGTGGGGAGAGGTTATGGACCTCTTTGGCAGCAGTGTGGGGACATCACAAGACCCTTCTCAGAAGCATGTTTCTAAACATATAAAACAAGAACCACAGGATCACCAAGGATGCCACTCCTAATATTCTTTTCCACCGGAGCGGCAGCCCAAACTGAGCATCTTGTAGTCTACTGGACATTTCATGCCTATCCTACTTGAACTTTTCCTTTGAAAAATTAATCAATTAATGAATTAATCACCACCAATTAGCACTCCTTTTTACACATACTAGATGACAGTCATCTGTTTTCCCCTATCTGGAGAAAAGTTTCCATCAACTATGGTTCTTCCAATTGCCTTTTATTCAATTCAGTGTCTAAGAAAATACAATGAAGCTTCCCTTCTCAAGAAATCCTTCCCACAAATTCCCCAGGGTCACAGTAAAGACAGTCAGTTTTTTCAAATTAGTGCTCTGGCACCTGGCCAGTCAGGGCTGGTCCTGTGGCAGCTCTCTGAGAGGGCCTCCCAGACCCATAACACAGCCCATTCTGGGGCAGGCCAGCCTGGGGAAGCCCAGTGCCCAAAATAGCCCACAAGCATCCTGGGCCTTTCCCTACCTCCACTGGGGACTTCTCCTAATGATTCCCTCAGCTCTGCCAACCTATGTTCTATGGAACTTGATTTCACCACTCTCTGCTGTGGATTTAGCCTCAGAATCAGGCCTAGAAGTTCACCTGGACTCCCCTGTAGTTCCCCCAGAGAAGAAGTGAAAATACACCAGGATCAGCTTGGCTCGGAACTGAGGAACAAACTGTCCAATGCTTTTCTATTTTGAAGGATTTTCTTTTACTTTGCAATGTGCTATTTGCACGCTCAGACTAACATGCACACAGGTGTTTCACATCTGGGCTCAGAGAGAAAGAAGGGTGTCTGCATATGACATATATGTGAGGACAGTATATATACACATATGTGTGCATGTATGTATACATGAATGTGTGTGCATATATGTATATGTAAATAGAGGGAGAGAGAGAGAGGGAGAGAGGGAGAGAGACAGAGAGAGAAAGAGAGAGAGAGAGAGAGAGAGAGAGAGGGAGAGAGAGAGAGAGAGAGAGAGAGAGAGAGAGAGAGAGAGAGAGAGAGGAGACTGCAGAGACAGAGACAGAGAGAGAGCTTTTTGCCCAGCACATCCTCACACCCTCTTGCTTATGTTGCATCAATGATGATCTCAATTCCATGATGTGCTCTGGGAAGACAAATATAGATTCTTTATGCTTCAGTTTCAAATGATGTAACTGAGCTCTACCGATTCCTACACACACGCACACACACACACACATACACACACAATATGATAGATGATATGATATGATATGATATGATATATAATACTTATTGAGAAGGACAGGGAGTGGGGAGGGAGCAGTGACTAAACAAAAGATCCTATGGTAAACCCATAAAGGATTGAAGACTAACCCTGAATCCACAATGGGGAGGGGAGCAGAGCAGACAGAGGAGAGTCTGCTCCACAGTGTTCCTTACCAGGGGTACACTGCCATCTGATCACATAACTTATGTATCAGTTCTTCCAGTGGCTTCCTACTGCCATCAAATAAAATCCCAATATCTTAGCTTGACCCTCCACAATTGAATGCCGGTCCAACTTTCTCATCTCTAGGCCTCCTCTCTGTTGTTTACTCTAGCTAAAATGCCCTCCTCCACCTCTACCTGTAAATAAATCTATCTAGCCCTCCATATCTACTTCACAGGCCACTTTCTCCAGACAGCTTTCCCTTTCCAGCTCCAGGAAGAAAAAACATATTTTCTTCTTGCAGAACTCATGAATCATTGGGCATCTTATGAATTGCCTCTTTTTTTTTTTTTTGGCATTATTTTGTACAGTTCATATCAAATCCTTTCCCCAGGAGGGTAAGAGAGCAGAGGTCAGGTTGCCTCTGCTTTGAACCCGTGGTACCCAACACTATGCTTTGCTTTTAATCTATGGCCTTTATTTGTTGTATTGCTCAAATGAGTTACTTGAAAAGCAAACATGTTTTAGAACAAAAGTACAGCAAGCTGAAATTTCACTTGGACCCCATCCTCTTTGGGTCTCTGTCCTCAGTCCTGTCTGTGTTCTCTTCTGTTCCACTGACCCATTTTCCCATTTTTTTTTTTTACTCAGTAGACAAAAGTTGTCATGAAAACAGCTTTATCACTAAGTCAGGTTAACAAGATCTCAGAATTGTAAAAAGCCTTGGTGACAATTTAATTCCCCTCATACCTGAACTAAAATCTACATGTCAAGTGGTCATTTCTCCTGTGTGTGCGGGGGAAGGTATCATCCCACCACTCCACGTAGCCCATTCCACTTCGAGACACCTCTAAGAGGGAGAAAGCTTTCCCAACATCAAGTCCAAATCTGTCTTCCTCTACAGCTTCAATCTCTCACTCCAAATTCTGCCCTGTAGAGGCTGGGAGAACAAGACTAAGCCACCTTCCACATGACAGCCACTCAAATATCAGATGACAGATACCAATCTCCCCCCTCTTCCTTCCCAAGCTTTCTCTTCTCCAGGATAAAGATCTCCAGCTCCTTCAAAGGGCAGCATAAGGCAAAGACATCAAACTCAGGACAGGCCAGCCAAACTCCAGAGCGCATACCAAAGCAGATTAAAATGTGATTAGAACTGTTTGGCCAGATAAATAAAAATACAGCACAACATGGTAATGTGAATCTGTGGTTTTCTCAGGCAATATGCTGCCACAGGCAACCCTTTCTATTCCCTTCCCATCTTACTTCATGACTCAATCTAAGAAACTGTAACTCTCTCTTGTGGGAAAAGAGTCACAAAGTAGCATCTTACTGGGCAACAGAATTTCATATCCACACACCCACACACATAAAAATCCTAGGTAAACACACATGTATCCTTTTATATAACCTAAGAACCTAAATTTAAATGAGATACTGTTAACAGACCTTGAATCAGTATCAGCAAGTTTGGTAAATGTGGGTCACACCCTGCAAAGTCAGCTTCACAGATGAATATGTTAGGAATTCGATACAATATGCATTTATTAAGCACCTACTAGATGTAATCTACTGTGTAGGTGATGGGAATATAAAGACAAAGAGGAGAGAGGACTCATCCTTCCAGAAGGTACAGGCTGGGGAGTATGGAAAGGAGGGAGGGAGAGCTTTTTCCAGAGTTCTCCAATCCAGGCACAGCTAGGCGGTGCAGTGGACAAAGGGCTGGTCCTGAAGTCAGGAAGACTCCTCTTCCCAAGTGCAAATCTGACCTCAAGCACCAATTAGTTGTATGACCTTGTTTGCCTCAGTTTGCCCATCTGAAAAATGATCTGGAGAAGGAGATAACAAAGCATCTTTGTCAAGAAAACCCTGACTGAGGTCACCGAGAGTCAGATGTGACTGAAAACAGCTGAATGAGGATAACAAGGAGGAAACCTCACATCGAGATTCGCTGTCTCCGGGAGTCTCCTGAGGTGCTTAAGGACAGCAGTTTCTCACGGGGCTCTTAGGAAGAAAGCCTTGGTGAACTGTAAGTCAGCACACCGATGCCAGTTATTTTTAGTAGGCTTGTCATTATTCAGAAATGATCGGACTAGTGGCCAGCCTGGTGACACTTCCCCTCCCACCCCCCACCCCCAGCCCTCTTTCCTTCTGAAAGAGATAAATTAAGTTTCTTTTCAACAACAAACAACCACTTTAAGGTTTGCAAAGTTCTACACCATGGTCTCAGTTTAGCCGCACAACAGCCCTGAGAGGCAGGGACTTTTCTTACTGCATTTTACAAATAAGGAAACTAAGGCAAGGAGACCCCAGGAAGTGTGGGAAGCTATACTGGAACTCAGGTTTTCTTGACTCCAAGTTTGTTGCTCCAGGTCTTGGGCCAGCCAGCTGCCATACACCCAACTGTATAACACAAGGGCGCCAACAGATCACCAAAGACGATGGAGAAAGAAAAGGCACCACCAATCTATCCTGCCTGCCCACTTTGGCGAGACACCGCTGGTGCTGTCTAGTGGGTTGGACTTGTGTTCATTGAGACCTGATTTCAAATGCTGTTGATTCTTCCTGTTGCGCCCACAGGGGGGGCATTTAACTTCTTCCAGTGGAGATGATGATAACATTTAGAGAGCATGTTAAGACTTGCAAACAACTTAACCCACATAATAACCTCTCAGACTTGTTGTGTATCTAAAACATGGCTCACAAACATGAGATCAGTATAAAAATGGAGGTTGTCATTATCGCCATTAATGAAATGATGTCCTTTGAACAGGGGCTGTCCTAGAGCAAGCAGAAGCTGAGCTGTGTCTCCTGTACTGACACTGTAAACCTCCAGGCTCGGCCTCCATCCAGTCCCTCCACTCTCCTCCATTCAGAGGGGAACATTTCCAATTCCTAAATAGGGAAGGCCCTGAACAGTTCCTGAGACAGCACAAGCCACTGAGTGCTAAGCAGGAAACAAAGAGCCCGTCCCCCAGCTGCCCTTGGAAATGAAAATGATGAAGATGACAATGTGGCTGTCGGCTCAGCTCTCCGCTCGGCCAGGAGAAGGCCTGGCTCCGTGTGCTTTCTCACTCTGCTCACATCCATCTGCTCTCCAGCTGTTCCCCACATTTCTTGGGAGCCCATGTGCTCAGAGTAAGAAGAAAGCCCAGTAGACTCTACTTGTTATGGTGGAGGAGGGGGAGGAGCAGTGGTAAGAAAGGGAACAATGATTTCAGAAAGGAAAAAGAAAGAAAAGGTCTATGAAACATTTAAAAACACAGAAGTACCAGAGGGGACTCAGACAGGATGAGGAGGGGGTGATAGTCATGCAAAATCCAATCTATACTTTCTGAAGAAAAGATCACAATCTTCATTTTGTGCTCTTTACATATGGAAATGTTTGTGATAGATGTTGTTCACTGACTTTGTGACTGAAAAACGAAAACAAAACCAAAAAAGAAATATGGAAAACCCTAGCAGGGAGCCCTCCAACTCTGGTAGCATTAGGACACTCCTAACATTCAGGCCTAAAGCTCCTGGACAGTGAAATGTGACCAAGTGGATGAGTGACCAGCAAGGAGAAACTGAGCCTGTGAACTGCACTGAGGTACCACAGAGTGGTTACGGGGACAGGAAACAGAATGTCCTTAAGCCCAGGCCAGAGGCAAGGTGCCCAGAGCACCAGATGTATCTGAGCCTACAAAGGGCCACATTACATGGATCCCAGGTCTAGACATCATATCCAGCCTCCTGATGCCCCTGGTGGATCACCCTTGAATTGGAGCATACAGTAAGTGATGGGCTGAGAGGTAGGGCCAGGGGCCAATAATTGTAAGCACAGCTGCAGCGGGATGACCACACACGGGATAGACAGAAGAAATGTGTTAGCAACACACAATGAAGCCTCAGTTGAGCAAGGAGGCTCATTTGTGGGATGATGAGATCAGACAAAGCAGTCCCACTGAGCTGGGAGTTGGGGTGGATCTCAGTGGGACTGCAAAACAGATGAGCCAAACTATATTGAGGTGCATGATGGGAGAAAGGCTGTCATCAGTCAATCAGTTGATGAATCTTATGAAGTACCCAGGACATGCCACACACTGCAATAAGTGTTGTACAGCCTTGGCGGAAGGCTCAAGCAGGCAGCATAGTTGAACCCTAAACTTCTCATTCAATTTAACAACCATCTAATATACATGAATAATGTTTGAGGCCTAGTGCTGTGTGCTGGACAGCCAAAGACAAAACCACCATTCCCTGTCCTCAAGCAGCTTCCATTCTATTGGGCCTTTCTGGGGAGAGGAGCAGTATCAGCAAACTTCTCTGACTCGAAGCTCAATCTAGAATGTCCTCCCTGGGGCACACGGGGTGCACAATGCAATGCTGAACTTAGCCTTTTGGGGGCATCATTTAAAAGTTTAGAAGGAACTACAAATAGATCAGTTCTATGTTGACAAAGGGAAGTTCAGAATGTGCTAGAAGAAAAATCCCGAGCACACGTTCACGGCTCCGCATTCAGCCCTTCGGACTCTTTGCCGGACACTGAAACGCTCTTGTTCATTGATGATAGTTATTTTCACAATAAAAATGAAAACAAGACCAAAGGAAACACCAAACTCTTCGGAGTTGTGGCTTTTCCAAGGAGAGCCTGGACATTCAGTCTTGCTCACGCAGGGACCGCATGGCCCTCCCAGCTCGGCCGTGCTCACCTACCCCCCTGTGTGGCCATGGGGAAGAACTTTCTCTGGGCGACAGCTTCCTCATTAATCTAATGGAAGGGTAGTGGATTCGATGATCCCCTGCCAATGCTAAATCTTATGCCCTGTACACTGAGAATGGAAACACCACAGAACATGGAACAACTTTTCCTTGTGAGCTTTTCTTCACATTTTTGTGAATCATGACTGAACACTGGAACAAAAGGCAGGAAATGCCAATGGTGTGGTGACTCCCATCACATTTCACTGGCAAGGGGTTTTCTGATCTGGAAGCTGGGATTTGGCTGGCACCAGGAGTGCCAGGGAAGGAGTACCAGGGAAATGCAGTGACCTCTCACCTCTTCAGTCACTTGACTATGGGAAGTAATAGAAATCCAATGACTGAACAAAACAGGTTCCCAACCAGCTAACTGATGGTCCAAAGCACATACGTTAATTTCACGTGCTCCCCTCATTCCCCAAGACAGCCTGCAATCTGATATAGGCTTTACATATACATCCCTGTTAAACATATTTTCTCATTAGTCATGTTGTATAAAAGAATTATTATGAATGGGAGAAACCACAAGAAAAAAAAAAAACAAAAAGAAAAGAGTTTGCTTCTTTCTGCATTCCACAGTTTCTTTTTTTTACAAAGTCCACAGTTCTTTCTTTGGATGTGGATGGCATTTTCCATCCAGAGTCCTCTGGAAATGTTTTAGATCCTTGCATTGCTGAGAAGCCTTAAGTCTATCAAAATCAGTCATTGTAGACTGTGGCTGTTACTATGTATACTGTTCCCCTGGTTCTGCTCCTTCAGTCAGCATCAGTTCATATAAATCTTTCCAGTTCAAATAAGTTCATATAAATCTGAAGTCTATTCATCATTTCTTATAGCACAGTAGTATTCCATTACATTCATTTACCACAACTTGTTCAGTCATTCCCCAATTAATGGGCATCCCCTCAATTTCCAGTTCTTGGTCACCACAAAAAAAGAGCTGCTATAAATATTTTTGTATACATGGATCCTTTTCCCATTTTCATGGTCTCTTTGAGATATAGCATTAGAAGGGGTATTGCTGGGTCAAAGGTTCGGCACATTTTTATAGCCCTTTGGGCATAGTTCCAAATTGTTCTCCAGAATGGTTAGATCAGTTCACAGTTCCACCAACAATGAATTAGCGTTCCAACTTTCTTACATCTTATCCAACATTTATCATTTTCCTGTTTTGCTATGTTAGTCAATCTGATAGGTATGATGTAGTAGCTCAGAGTTGTTTTGATTTACATCTCTCTAATCAATAGTGATTTACAATATTTTTTCATATGACTATCAATGGCTTTAATTTCTTCCTCTGAAAACTATCCTTTGACCATTTATCAATTGGGGAATGACTTGTATTCTTATAAATATGACTCCGTTCTCTATATATTTTTAGAGATGAGACCTTATCAGAGACACCAGTCGTAAAAATTCTTTCCCAGTTTTCTGCTTCCCTCATAATCTGGGTTGCATTGGCTTTGTTTGTACAAAAACTTTTCAACTTAATGTAATCAAAATTATCCATTTTGCATCTATCTCATTTGGCCATAAATTCCTCAGTTCTCCATAAGTTTGACAGATAAACTATCCTTTGCTCCCCTAATTTGTTTACAATTATCAGCCTATTGGCTCTTTCTTGATTCACAATTATATCATGTGCTTGCTCATTCAGTCATGAATTTTCTCTATACAGATGACTTCCAGATTTATATATCCACCCCTAACCTCTCTCTTTGACTCTGATGCTGCAACATTAATTTTTGGCTCACTATCTATGTTTGGGATGCCCTGCTTACATCTCAAATTTATCACATCCAAAATTCTCTCCCTTAAACTCATTCCTCCTAGAAAATTCCCTTTGTAAGTCAAGGGCCCCACCAATCTTCCATTGACCCAGGTTCACAAAATCTAAAGGAAGCCTGACTTTTCCCTCTCCTGTCCCAGACTCCTCATTCAGTTTGTTGACATATGCATTGAGTCTTAGTTCACCATGTATCTCAAATCTGGCCCTTCATTCCACTCAGCTGGGTAGCACTTTTTTTCCAGACGTTCATTAGCTCTCTCCTGATCTCCTAGAAGACCCACCTAGTAGGTCTCTCAGCTTTTAGTTGATCCCTTGAATACTTTCTCTATGCAGTATCCAAAATATACTTTTGAAGGAACTGGACAAACCATCTCAGTCCCTTGGCTCCACAAACTCCCTGGCCTGGCATTTAAGGCCTCCTCGGTCTTAACCCCAACCTCATTTACCAGCCTCGTTTCAAAATACTGTACTGAAAAGTCCAGGAAGTGGCACCAGAGAGATTTGGCTTGAATCTTGCTTCTGAACATGTGTAGGACCTTGGACAAGTTGGTTAGCTTCCTTGCGCCTCAATTTCTCCACCTGTTAAAGAGGAGGTACTCAAAGCCCCCAAAGCTCTCTTTCCTTCTCTGAATATGTGACTGGATGACACCTGTATGCATGTCATGTTTCCAACAGCACTATCAGAACTTCTCCAGGTGACTCCACAATCTGCGTCCTCCTGCCTCTGAGATTTTATCCAGGCCATCTTGCAGATGTAGAATTGCTTTCCTCCTCACTTCTACCTTTCTAAATCTTGATATCAACACAGGGCCTGCAAGGAACCATTTTTCTACGGAATGCTTCACCAGTGCCTTCAGCTGGCAGAGCTCTTTTCCCTCTCAAACTGTACATTCTGACTGGTGATCATGTCATTCACATTTCAATGACATGCAAGCTCCCAGAGGCCAGGCACTGTTTCTAACTTTCTCTGACACCGAAGCTCCTACAGCAGAGTGCCTGACACACAGTAGGTACTATGTAAAATCTTACTCCATCCCCAGTTCCTTGCACAGTACCTAGAATGCCAGAAGACATCTGAGGGCTTATATGATTCAGTTAAAGAAGCTTCTGGGTCTCTGGCCCCCAGTTCATTAAAAGTAGCTCATTCGAAGGGGTGAAAGACTTATTAGAAATACTGGGAGGCATACAGAAGTAAGAAAACCTATAAAATGACCCACTGAGCCCATGGTCCTCCAAGAAATGGGCCCAGCATAGGACAGTAATCAGCCTCCTCCAAGCTCCCAGTGAGCACCCAAGGTACTCTTCGGGCAAAGGTGGAAGCATATCCCTTCACTCTAGTTTAAGAAGGCAGAGGAGGGAGAGGGCTAGACCTAGAAGGTCTTCTTCCTGCCACACAATCACAATGGAACCAAGATGCTTGAGGCATCAGGAGGAGGGACTTGTGGGGAAAACGCTTTTATCTGAAAATGCTAGAGAAATCCAGGGCTAAAACAGTCCAAAGCCCAGGGCAGAGAGGCCTTTTGTACTAAAAGAGCACTGCCCCTGCTCCATCCTTCATTCAGTCAGTCAGGACTGAATTAGTAAGGCTCTGTTGAGGGCAAAGGCTTGACATCCCTTTCCATCCTAAAATTCTAAGAGAATTTCAAGTCTTGATATCAACCTGCTCCAGGCTGATCAAGGCTAAAAACCCCAATATTTTGTTAATAATTATCTTCAAGAAGAAGCAGAAATGAGCTGCTATTGTCATGAAGCAAGGTAGGGAGACATGCACAAACCTGAAGTTCATCCTCCCACTATCTTCTGTAATCAATGAAGAGGTCACTGACCCAATATGGTAAAACCTTGGGAGAGGTTTCCATGGTAGTGAAATCTTTTCCTTCAAGCTCCTTTTTTTCTCTCTCAAACACTGTTCCTTCTAAATGCATTTTTTTTAAGAAGTTAAAAGATCGGGGCAGTGGCGCAGTGAATAGAGCACCGGCCCTGGAGTCAGGAGTACCTGAGTCCAAATCCAGCCTCAGACACTTAACACAAAAAACTAGCCATGTGACCTTGGGCAAGTCACTTAACCCCAACTGCCCTGCAAAAAGCAAAAAAATAAAAATAAAAGTAAATTTTTAAAAAGAAGTTAAAAGATCTTCAACCCTATGCCCTTCATTCTCCCATTCTTATGGAACAGGTTTTTTTGATCATTTTTACAAATGGAGAAATTGACGCAGGGGTATGACTTCCTGTATAGTTAACAGACTGTCAGCTGCTTGAACAAAAACAAAACTGAAGACACAAAGCAATCCCCCCAAAAACACATGGACTCCTTCCATACTTAATTGCCTGGGCATTAGAGTTAAATGCTACTTTAATGGCACTGAAACAGAATGAATCACACTTATTTGTTCTGTAATGAAAGTGTAAGTAAAAAAAATTAAGGAGGGATGGTCAGCTGTACAACTTACCAGTGCAACTAGGGCTCAAACCCTAGCACCTAGTAACAAGAGGCAAGCAGAGTGTAGTGGAGAGAGAACCAATCCCAGATATAGGAAGACCTGAGTTCAAGACCTGACATCCCTGGCTCTGAGACCCTGGGCATATCCTTGAAACACCCATTGCCCTTGGGGAGCTGTCCAAGATTCAGCAGCTGTACCTGGAGGAGAAATGACCTCATCCAGAATTTCTTATACTAATAAAACAGTTCCAGATCTGGCCATCCCACTTCTATCCCAAAAAATATCCTCAACCCTTCCACCTCTTGTCCTTGTGTGACAGCTCCACATCCGCTCATCTCTCCTCCTAGGGGAGGAGCACCTTCAGAGCAAGTACTCAGCCATTTCTCCCTCACCCACATCATCTTTTCTCCTAGGAGAGTGAGGACCCTGTCTTGAGGTTCTCCTTTAAACAACAATATTATTTTGTCGCTATTTTGTGGTTGTGGTGCAATGCAGAGGAAGACAATCTCTTGGTGAGTAAAGCTGACCAAAAGGGCAATGGGGCACCCAAGGGCAAAAGGAAAAAGGGGCATGAGCAAGCCCCAATCTGATATTAGTCGTGACTTGGGAGAGAGAACTAGAATCCGTGATGCCAATAGAGGTGTAAGCCAAGAAAGGACGGTGAGCCAATCACTGGCTATGATGAAAGGCCTTGCTGTGCCAGGGGTATCCATACATCAAGAGAATTCAAAGAAAGCCCTCAGCACAGTGGGCAGATGGACAGACTCCTCGAGGGGTGGTCTCAACAAGAGCCAGAGAGGATTGAAGCATGGGGATGGATTTCAATCTGTATGGCAGAGGGAGTGGCTGCCTGAGGTAGATCAAGGATCCAAAGCATCTCTCCCTCCCAGGTGCCCTATGGCCCCACAGGTGATATGCAGCACAAGTGCCTTGCACAGAAGAGAAACTCAGTAAATCACACCAGCTCTGACTTTTATTCTGCTTTAGGTGATCCTCACAACAACCTTGTGAAGGAAGTGCTAGTATGACCCCATTTTACAGATGAAAAAATGGAGGCTGAGAGGTGTCCAGAAATTCACTTTGGATCACACACCTGATAAAGGTCTGGCCTTACTGGCCCCAAGACCCACACTAGCCTCTACCCTGTCCAGCTGTCTCTGAACCCAGTCCCACACCCAATTCATGACCGTTACATGGACAATACTCACTTGTAGACCTTGATTTCCCACTGGGACCTGCAATCTAGGCTTAGAAATCACCGCTTATCTTCTGGTGAGAAGTTTAATGGTATGAGGCCAAATCCTGAGCCAACAGGGGCCATACTGCTCTGCAGGCCTCTGCACAAGCCTGGGATGCACTCACTTCTCACCTCCTCCAAAAAAGACTCTGGATTGCTGCAAAATACAGCCCAGAGTCTCCCTGCTTCGTGCCCATGTTTTTATCAATCCCCTGATTAGCACTCACTTGAAATTCACAGATGCACAAGCACAAACCTCTCAAACTTGAAAGGCCACCTCACCCCCAACTTCCTCATTTTACAGATAAGGAAAAAGGCTCAGATTGGCGAGGGGACTTACCCAAAACCACACAGCTAGGGCCCGGAAGATTTCACATTGGAACCCAAATCCTCTGCTTCCTCATCTAGCCCCTTTCCCAGGGCAGCACACAATCTGCTGTCACTTTGCATATATTCTGGAATGATTGCTTTCCTGTAGAATGTAACCTCTTTGAGGACAGGCAGTGTTTGTTTTCTTTTTCCTTTCTATCCCCATGCCCTGGCACAGGACCTTGCAAAAAGGAGATGTTTAATAAATACATGGTAACTCATGAGCTCACAGATTGAGAGCTAGAATGACCGTAAGCCATGTCCAACTCTCTCATTTAAAAAGAAAAATATTTATTTCGATATTTCCCAATTACATGTAAAATATTTACCATTTTTTTAAACTTTGAGTTCCAGATTCTCTCCTTCCCTTCTCCTCTTCTCTCCCTCCCTCAAATCTTGGGAAGGCAAGCTCTCCAACTTCCATTACATATGTGAAGTCATGCCAAACAGGTTTCCATGCTGTAAAATTTTGCCATGTTGTGAAAAAGCACACACACACACACACACACACACACACACGCAAACAATAAAAAGGAAGCTTCCATTGGCACTCAGAGTTCATCAGGACCCTCTCTGCAGGGGGGAGCATTTTCTTTTTCATCATGGGTCCTTCAGAACTGTCTTGGATCATTGGGTCAATCAGGAAAGCCATGTCTTTCATAGCTGATCAACATTCCAGTACTGCTGGTACTATGGACAGCGCTCAGATTCTGCTCCCTCCACTTTGCATTTGTTGATAAATGTCTTCCCAGGTTTCTCTGAAATCATCCTGCTCGTCATTTCTTATGCCAGAACAGTATTCCCTTACAACCACAGACCACCACTTGTCCAGTTATTCCCCAGCTGATGGGCATCCCCACAATGTCCAGTTCTTTGCCACCACAAAGCAGCTGCTTTCAATATTTTTATACAGATGCTCCTTTTCTGTTTTCTGTGCTCTCTTCGGGATACAGACCAGAAGTGCTATTGCTAGGTCAAAGGGCATGCCCAGTTTAGAGGCCTCTTTTGGCATGCTTCCAAATCACTCTCCAGCATGCCTATACCCCCCCCCCCCCCCATTTTACAGAGAAGGAAACTAAAGGCATAAAAGTTAAGTAACCTGTCCAAGGTCACTTGGGGTAAGAAATAGCAAAACCAAGGTGCAAACCAGGCCTCTGAGTCCCACACTGTGGGTTTTTCTATGTCCTACTGGGCCTCCTCCAACCATGCCTCCCCCCCAAAAGCAATGGAGGCTGCACTGTAATCCCATGGTTGGCAGCAGTTGGTGCCCAACCAGTATGTCATGTGAAAAAAATGGCTGAATCGCTGTCCTGAGGAGGGAAAGAACATCGCTGCAGAGAGTCACTTCAGGACTGCAGTCAGGTGAGGGAAGGCCCAGGTGATGGGCATTTGTGGGCTGTGCCCAGGGTCCCAGCATCAAGAGCTAGCTGTGTGGGAAAATCTAAAGCTGTTCATTACCTGTAAATAATCGAACCACAGTATGTCAGTAAAGGCTGCCATGAGCAGCCCTACTAATAACGCTATGTCCTAATAATGAATGCTTTTCACTCTCCCTAAAAGGTCCACTGAGGCAGAGAGAGACTAGACTTCAGCTGAGGAGAGAAAAGTGAGCATTGTCATTATGTATATGATTAAAGGTTCAGAACTGTGGTCCCTCTAAAAAAGGGCCAGATGGGCAGAGTCCTTTCTAGGAGACTGCCTCCCAAACCCCATCCTGCCCAGACAGGCCAGTGTAACTTTACAGATAAACCTACACAAGAGAGGCCACTTCACTTGGAGCTCCGAAGGCCCAGAAGGGCTGGAGGGGGTGGGGGAGGGGGAGATTGAGTCTTTGGAAGAGTTTCAGAAAGCCTTTTCAGCAGCCTGCCTATTAAAAGAATTGCTACACATCCTTCCCAAACTAGGTTAGAACTTCCCTATCAGAACAGCCCCAGCATCACCTTCCCAGGGCATGTGCTCCCCAGATGCCTGGCACCTACTTTTCTTCCTTAATGAGGGTCACAAGAGATTGTTAAGGAAGGACAGACCACAGTGAAAGATTATCCTGCCCTGGCCTCAGAAGGAATGAGTGTGAATTGTCCACAAATCACAACCATCCCTAACTGCCTGCTCCTCCCAAAGTACACATACTTTGATCTCAGCAATCAATTAAATGATTTTTAAAAATCAATTAAACACCAGCAGCTTGATTAAACCTATGTATGGATATGCCCTACCAGTTTTTAAATGAAATGAAATGTCTAGCATCATATTCCAAATCTCATTTAATCAGCAATCATTTGTAAAATACCTACTATGTGCTAGGTCCTATCTCTGTATCTTTTCTCTCAATCTTTGTCACTTTCTATCTCTGTCTCTGTCTCTCTCTGTTTCTCAGTTTGGGCAAACCACTTGCTTTTATGGGCCATGATTTCTTCTCCTGTAAACTTAGGAGAGCTAGTGTAGTACAGTGGATAGATCAGTGCATGTGGAGTCAAAAAGAAGGGGCCTCAAATCCAGGCTCAGGCACACAAGACCTGGGTTACCCTGTCCAAATCATATAACCTCTCAGAGACTCAGTATCCCCATTTTTAAAATAAGAGGGTTGAACTCAGTGATCTCTAAGGTTTCTTCTCATTTTATACTTATGATTTGATGATCCCTGCCCTCAAGGAGCTTACTTTTTTCCAGCAGAAACATGTAGACAGATAAGTACAAAATAAATGTGCAGGAAATCCTGTCCCTGACACATGAGGAATGTGAGTCTTTGAAAGGTACTGCCCCTCTCAATGTACTAGGTAACTCTTTAAAGTCTCAGACACAGAGAGATGCTGACCCACAGTTCCCTCACCTAGAAGTGCTCAGTACCAGGGACATCACAGGGCCAGTCCATCAGCAGAGAACCCAAAGAAATTTATGTGGCACAGTCGATAGATTGTTGGGCTTGAAGTCAGGAAGACTCATCTTCCTGAGTTCAAACCTGGCCTCCCAGTTACTAGCTGAGTGACCCTGAGCAAGTCACTTCATCCTGTTTGCCTCAATTTCCTCATCTGTAAAATGAGCTGGAGAAAAAAATGATAAACTGCTCCAGTATCTCTGCCAAGAAAACACCAAATAGGGTCACACAGTGTGGGATATGACTGAAAAACAAAGCAACCACTCCCCACAGTCCCAGCTGGGAAGAATCAGGGAAAGCCTCAAGTAGGAGGGAGGAATACTAGAACTGACCTTTCAAGAGAAAAGGAGAAAGAGTCAAGTAAACTTTACCAAAAGCTGGGGCAGAGAAAGGGGGCATCGGAATTCTACATACATGGGCACCCACTGTCCCCCAAGGCTGGGTGGGAACACTGGCCCACACTATGGCCCAGGGCTAATGCAAATGAGCCAAACCAAAATTCAATGGCCGGAAATGCGGCCCAGAGCCCAAGGATCAGACTTGTCTACTCCTGGGGATGGGCACTGGGGAGAAACTCCCCAGGTTAGGAAGGTGCCAGCCCACAAAGAAGGATTTTACAAGCTCCGGTCATTCTGAAAACAGGGCATTTGCAAGTCAAAGGTCGGAGCCCTCCCCCCGCCCGAAGCAGCCAGGTTAAGGCCCCCCTAGGAAGCCAAAGGTCCCAGACAGCTGGGCCAGACGCCCCCTAACCTGTTCCAAACAATGGCCCGCCCCAGGCCCCACTAAAGGAACTTCACCGAGAGGGCCCCTCCTCAGCCCCTGTCTCCCAAAGCTCGGGCCTCGAGAAAGCACAGCTGTTCGGCTGTCTCTAGCCCTGCCGTCGAAGGCTCAGACCCCACAGAGCCCGCGTTGCCAAGGCTTTGTGAAGAAATGACAGAGCTAACAAAAGGGCTTTTGCTTCCAGTCCACCTTCCCAAGACACTTCAGGCCACCCTAAACATCTGGCGCCAGGCCGGGAGAAGGGGATCTACAGAGCAATGGCCCGGCCGGCCTCGCCCGCGGGAGGGGGGGGGGGGTCTCAGAGGCTTAGACTCTGCGTGAAGGAGGCGGCATTTTTCTGGAGCCTCATAGGCCCCCGGGGTTCATCAGCCTGGCCCCAGTGGGCGCAGGGTCCCCCGGACCCACCGGAAGCAGATCCCCCGGCCCCCAGGTATTCAGCAGCCCCGTCCCCTGGGGCGCCGGGCTCCCAGCTCAGGGCTCTGGGGAAACTCGCAGGGGAGAGTCCAAGGTGGCTTCACCTCAGGTTAAAGCAAATCAAACCCGCCTAGGGGGTGCAAGTGATGGCTCCGTTCGGCCCTTTTATGGGCCTGGGGCGTCTTACAAAATCAACTTCGCCTCCACTGCTGTCCCCCAGACTCCAGGAGGGACCCCCGGGGTCGGGAAGGGGGAGAGTAACAGCCTCTCTGCTTTTCGAGCCAGGACGTCCCAAGTGTCAACTTTATGAGAAGCCTGGAGCCCTAGGGAGGGGTCTTCAGCAGGGCCCACCTCTGCTATCAGCTACCCGCTACTGGGCCGCGAGGGGCCGGGGAGAGACACCCAGCACCACCACCCTCCATCCCGGGGCTCCCAGTGAGAGTGGGAGTCCTGGGGACCCCGCGCCTTCTCTTCTCCCCGTCCCCGGCTCGAAGGCTTCGCCCCCGAGAGAGTCCCTGGGCCAGCGCCCTGAGGCGCGGGGGAGAGGGGGGACCCTTCTCTCCCACCCGGCTTACCTTCTTTCACTCCGGGAAGCTTGGACTGGTCGATGCTGATTTCAGCCATGTTGGGAGTGCTGCCTCCTCTCCCCCGGCTCCTGCTTCTGCCTCGGCCGGGGCTGTGCTCACGGTGGGGATCCCGGAGAGCCGCCCAGCCCGGCTCGTGGAGGGAGGAGGAGCAGGCAGCTGGGGCTGGAGAACAGCCCGGGTAGGGGTTCCAGAACAAAGGAGGGCAGGAGGGCAGTCAGGCGAGCCGGCTGAGCGCCCCCACCTTTTTCCTCCACCTCTTCCTCCTGGTCGGCCTCGCCCTCCCTTCGCTTGCCTCGCAGCACTAGGGAAGCCGCAACCACCTGGACCACCTGCTCATCGTCTTCTTAGGCTCAGCTCCCCATTGACACAAAGTAACTGGAGTCAGGAAATTGACACAAAGCGTCCGGTACGGCGAGAGAGAGGGGACAGAAAGCCGGCCGGGAAAGACAGACTAGGGAGGCGGGGAGAGCAGGTTTTAACCGCAATTGCCGGGCTGGCCAGGACGACGGCGCGAACGGCCGCAGCCTACCAGCCGAGCCTCCCCTGCAGGCCCCTTAGTGCTACTGCACCCCAAGTCTGGAACCGGCCAAAGAGCTGCCCCTGGAGTGTGCTCAGGGGCCCGCAGGGTTAGGGGTAGAGATGGGGGATAGGGGAGAGTAAGGGGACGGAATGGGGGGAGCTAAGGTGGGGGCGAGGGCTTGGGGGGCGGGGTTGGGCGCCGAGTGGACACCCCCCACCCCCCAGCTAAGCAGTCACTTCTCCCCTTCCCGAGGGTCTAGTCCTTTCTCCTCTCCCAGAGATCCCTACTTCTGGGAATAACTTCACCCCCAGTACTCTGGGCGGGCGTGGTGCCACTGCCCTCCTCAAGGGAGGCCAACCAAGGACCACAGAGAGGGAGCAAAGGGGATTCCCATAACCCAGAAGAAAACTGGGGATCAGGACGATGACTGATCGGTGTCTGGCAGGACACCTCTCTTGGATTCCATGCTCGAAGGCTCCCCTTCTGCTAAGCAGGAGCCCTGGCTGCGGGAGGGAATCAAACCTCCCTGGGCTGCTTACTTGCATGTGTGACTGGGCAAGTCACAAAACATCTATGGAGCTCAGTTTCCTCTTCGGGAGAATGGGGGAGTGGTGGAGGAGGACTGGGTGTAGGTGAGCCCTAAGGGCCTAGACTTAAAGTTCTGAACCTCTGTTTGTGTCATGGGGCCCTTGGTCTATCAGATCAGTCTGGAGGAATCTTTGGAGTCCTTCTCAAACATGTTTTAAAATGCATAAAATAAATATATATAGGATTACAATGGAAAACAAGTATATTGAATATAGTGTTATTCACAGTTTTGTATGAAAATGTACATAGATACTGATACATATGGACATATGTGTGCTTATGTACATAAAGTTCATTTCCCTCAAGTTCAGATGCTAGTTTTAGATGTATGTTCCTGGATAGCCTAAGAATCAGCAGGAGGAAGCCCATTCTCCAGAGTCTGGGAGAAGAATTTGGGATTTTCCAGTGAATGGTCTTAGATTTCATATACTGGCTCCCTTCCACTTTGTAGGTCAGAGAGGTTTGGTGACTTATCTCAGGTCATTGAGATAGTGACACAGAGCCAGGGGCTGTCTCAAGTCAGAGAATCATAGGGACCTCAGAGGCCAGCTGGTCCAACTGCTTTCTTTTATAGATGGAGAAACTGGTATGAATAGATTAGAAAGAAAAAAGGGAAGGAAGGAAGGAAGGAAGAGAGGAAGGAACTGAGGGAGGGAGGGAGGGAGGAAGGAAGGAAGGACCCTCAAGCCCTTCCTATATACCACTCACTAGGTAAAGTTAGAGAGATGAAGTCTCCTGCCTCAGGTTAGGTGGCCAGAGCCTGGCCTCCAGCCCCAGCTCTGCCTCTGAGTTCAATTTCTAAAGGATCTTCTTCTATGAATTTCCCAAGGGTAATGCTCAGTCTCTAATGAGCTGAATAGATACCTGCCAGGTCATGTGGCAGTCTGGAAAGGGCCTCAGAGTAGGCAGTCACACTTTACAAAGCCTATGAGCAAGGCCAAATGAGCTCAGAGGTGGTAGGACATCAAACACACACACACACACACACACACACACACACACACACATGCACACACACACACTATCCACTCACATACACACATACACATTCACACACGCTCACACACATACACACACACTTGCATGCACACACATGCCATCAGTCACACACACATACTATACACTCACATACATACATACACACTCACATACACACACTCACACACACATCCATACACACACTTGCATGCACATACATGCCCGCAGTCACACACACTCACATACACACATACATACACACTCACACACATACACACATTTATACACACACTTGCATGTACATACATGCCCCGCAGTCACACACACACAATATACACTCACACACACACACATACACATTCACACATACTCACATACACACTCACACACATACACACATTCATATACACACACTTGCATGCACACAGATGCCAGCAGTCACACACACATACACACAACACTATACACTCACATACACACATACATACACATTCACACACACTCATATTAAAAAACACACACATATACACATTCATACACACACACTCGCATGCACACACACGCCTACAGTCACACTCACACACACATGGACACACACATATACACACACACAGTGAAACACCTCCCTCAGCTGATTTAGCTCTCGATGCCTTTCTCCTTCTACTTGGCGCTTTCTGCCTCTGGCCCTCCTTCTTTGTCTGCTCTCACCTTTATTACTCTCCACGTGGACAGACCAACTCCAGCTCTCCCTTATATATCTTGGGAGTTAGGGGTGTGGCACTGCCCCCCCCCCCACTTCTCCATCTGGAAAATCTGCACAAAATTTTCCTATTCTCCCATTGTACCGGAGAAGTCTAATTTTTGTCTTTTCTTTTTAATGGGGTGTTTACAGTACCTTCTTGTAAATTTAGGTTGCTGTTATATAATACCATACCTTTATTTTATGCATTTCTGAGTTTATAAATCTATTCTGTGCCATTGCTTGGCCTTCATGGGTCATCTGCAGCTAATATCCACAATATTCCCAAAAAATTCCCATTTAATTTCTTTTGACAACCACCGAGATAATGAAACCAATGGAGGGAAAGTCACAATGTGGAAGGAGCAACTGTGCAAACAGATGTAAAGAAAAGGGATGATGGGGTTGGGTGGGCAAAGTCCTGACCATAAAACCCAGAAAAGGGAGGTGAGGGAGAAGATAGAATAGAATATGAAGAAAATAGCCTGAGGCCTGATCCTGGCCCTGCCCTAGATTGTCAGCGAGTGAAGCCCCTTCTCTGAGACTCAGTTTCCTGATATGTAAAATCAGTTGGTTGGACTGAGTTCTAAAATCTTGCCCAGCAGTAAAATGGCAGATCTTGGGTCTGACAGGCTGCAAGGCCACCTAATTCAACCTTTCCATGTGACCAGTGAGGAAACCCAGGCCCAAGTCACACAGATAAGTGTCAGAGGCAAAATTTGGCCCTAGGCTCTTGTGACTGCACTGTTCCATGGTGCTTCTCTGTCCTATGTTGTGAATAAGACAGAGTATATTCTATTCAACCTTATTTCACATTCCCTTTATTCTTTCTGTTCAGCCAAACTTTAAGATTAGCTCTGTCTCTGAATGTGACATACCATTTCCCACCTCCATACCTTTGCCAAGCTTTCCCTTATTCTCGGCATGCAATTTCTTTGTATCTGCTTGGTGTTTTCCTTTGGTAAGAACTAAGACCCTTGAGTCGGGGACCTGGGTGACTGATTGTTACCTTTGTGCCTGACCAGTGCCTTGCATATGTATATATTTGTGCGTATACCTCTGTGTATATATAGAAGTAGAGTTGTGATATTTGATAGTATTTGTAACATAGGATTTTATAATATAAAAATTTATTATTGCATGTATAATAAATATGGTACAAACTATTAATAACTTACAACTGCGTTGACTTTCAGCTCATCCTGTAGATCCATAACACATACAATCTTGCTTCAAATCCCATCTCTTCTTACTCTTATGATCTTGAGCATACACATGCCTCTGGGACTCAATTTCCTCATGTGTATATATGTGTTGGGAGTGGCGAGGGTGAGGGGGCAATCCAGAAATCTATGTAATTTCATCATTGTGGTGAGATTACTGGTTAGAAAGCCCCCCTCCAATGTGCATCTGCTGCTTCTCCATAACTCAGTCTTAGAAGGGAGCCTCAGGGGCTACGACCTTGTAACTCACCTAGGGTCAGACCACTTATATGCACCCTTTGAACCCAGTGATTCCAGACTTAAGGCCAGCATTCTGTCTAATCTGCCAAGCTACCTTTCTCATTAGAACCTTCCATATCCTGTCACAGGTGCTTAATTGATGTTTGTTAAATGAAAGGCAGTGTGATTGAGCATAAAGTATAGTGAATTTAGAAGCAGGAGAATTGATGTCATACTTATTGGCTATGTAAGACACTCATATTCTAAATTATAATCTCTTCACATGTCAAATGAGATTGGTCTATATGTCCACTAAGGTCCCTCCCATTTCTAAATCTATATGCAAACTTTGGCTCCCAGAGTCAAAGATATGCACCATGCTTCTCTTTGGGAAAGGATGATTACACAATGCTTTGTGCCTGCATAAAGGGCAACCAGAGTTGGTAAGAGAGAAGAGATAGCTTGAGGTTCTTCTGGAAAGCTTCAAGAAAAAAGTAAAAGAATATTCCAACCTTTCTTCAAGTCACCGAAAGGAAAAAAAGACTCCGGGAAGAAGCCATAATGAGAGAAGCTGAGAATTTCATTCAACGCTGGGCTGATTTATGGGCTCAGTGCTGAGTGCATTCAAGCTGGTCGCCTCACATGAATTCTCATGTCCATTTTCTCTGATTTCTGTGTTTTGATTGGCTCTGTTATTTGCTATGGGCATTCTTTGTTGAACAGGCATCTGTTGGGAAGGGAGTTAAGCTTTGGATATATAGGTATGTCCCTTTCTTGTTAAGAAACAGAGATCAGGAGTATATCTTAAACCTAAAAATTAAATGCTCAGGACTAATATTTAAAGAAGCAGATAGACATAACTCTTGCTTGGTGCCCCTTTCTCTGAGGAGACCAGAGTGACCAGGCTCTGGCCCAGACTTCTTGTTTCCTTTTCTGGCAAGATTCAAAGTGTCCCTTGCGCAAGTGGAGGAGCTGTTGCTAAAGATGCCAGTTCTTCCCTCTCTGAGTCACCTCTAGACAGATCCATGTGGATATACATAACCTTCATGGGTCAAACAAAACATCATCCACACAAGCCTATCAATTACCTATGTTACTGGAAATGTTTTCATGCAAATTAGAGGTGGAAGGGACCTTAGTGATTCACCTCTCCACTCCCATGATTCTTTTAGACAAGGAAACTTTGTCCCACCAAAGCTCTAAGATTAACACATGGCAGTGTGGGGTCTGAAATACTGGAATTCAGGGCTCCTCACTCCCAAGCGTGTCAAGCTTTGTCTGCTAAAATAGTAATAGAACAAAATAAACCAAATTGGGTCAAAGTTAAGAAATGAGGCTGGATATTACAGAAATCAAAAAAGAGACAATACTGAGGTATCTGAATGAGGTTGGGCAGGAGGGAAAAGAGAGGGAGGGAGGGAGAAAGAATAGAAAAAACAGGTCAGGGAGTGTCAGACAGCTTTCGTGCCCGTGCAATCCCAGATTCAGATGATCTGTAACTTGAGGAATTTGGGCCTGGACGGCCCCAAGAGAGAAATACATTTGGGCATGAACATTCTTGAAGCCTGACATCTTGGTCCAAGCAGGGAATGGCAAATACTCATTATGAAAACATGAGCACTTTAGCAGGATGGGAACTAAAAAAAGCAGGTTCTGTTTTGGTTTGTTTTAAAGTGATCAGCCACACAAAACAGAGGCTAATGGTTCAACTGAGATAGATGCCTATCTCCATGGTAAGCACAGCCCACCATCAGGTTTGGCTTTTTCCTCCAAAATATCCTCTCTGTTTGCACTGTTAGAAGTTCCTCTTATTACTGTCCTTCCTTTCTAAGAAGTCACAGGAACAAGGGCCCATACCTTATCTAGTAGGGTAGAAGTGCCTACTAGCATCTGAGTGTCCAGTAAATTATCTGAGTTAATCAAATAGCCAGATGGGACCTTGAACCAGTGGAATATAAACAATTTGAGGTCAAGGACTAATGAAAAATAGTGAAAAATAATGAAAAATTCAAAAAAATATTTTTCATTTTGTCTTTGTCTCCTCAGTACCCCATGCTGTACCTAGTCCATAATGCAGTTAGTAGATGCATCCTTGTTGAACTGGAATGGGTCAAAGAGAGAGCCAGCTCAAAGGAGTAGGGCAGTAAGATACCTGATTTGTAATGGGAGAAAGCTGAAAAAGAATTGATTTGAACAAGGTGGTTTCAGATAAGGAGATGTATGGATTGGGGGCATTATATCGGTGAATCTTGGACAGTTTATGAAGAGTGCATTTTGTTGGTAGGTGGAAATAGCATGGTTGATTGAATCTCAAAAATGGAAGAGATCTCAGCAACAGAAGTCATCCAGTCCAATCTACACCCAACAAAACTATCATGATCTTTGACAAATTATCATCCAACTTGTTCTCAGAAGCTCCCAGTAAGGGTAAGGATGACAAGTCCCACAGCAGCCCATTCCACTTCAGGATAGTTCCATGTAAGGAAGCTGTCGCCATCATTACTCTTGTCATAGTTTTTTGTAATATTATTAATTTCACCAAGACAAAATTGGAGCTTTGCCATTTCTACATACTTTTCTCTAGCCTGGTAGCCAAACCTTTCAAATTTAGTCAATCCACTACTCTTCAAGCATTTAGTAAGCACTAGTCAGTTTACTAAGTACCAGATGAAAGAACCAAAAATGATACAGTCTCTGTTCTTACTGAGTGACAACATACAAATGTACGTCTAAATCATGTGTGATTGAGGCTACATGTGACCAGTGTAGAACATGGATAAATATACAATCTGGGATCTAACGCACCTCGTCTTCATGGGAATGTCCACTTTACACCTTTGCACAGAGCAGGAAGAGAGCTCTTTTGACATGACCAGCAGTTTCTCAAGGGTGGGTCAGGCAGGATAGCTATAGCTGGTTAATATCTCCTTCAGCCTTCTATCTCTGAGAGAGATATGGGACTAGAATTAATTCTATTGATGAACATCAAATACCTATATTCTTGGTGGAGAGTCTGATACTCTCAAAATCAAAGGTACTTTTCTTTCCACAAGTAGAGTATAATGCTTAGCTGAACAGCAACAGCATAGTTCCCTCCTACCAAGTGGATTGCATGAAGGAACATCAGGAATAGCTAATGAACATCTTTTTCAAAGTAATCAGGAAAGAAATGGAGGAAGTTATAGAGCTTAGAAGAGACCAGAGAATAAAGAAGAGTAAGTGATGTCCTAAGGAGCAAAGTCTTAACTGGGGAGTCTACTTCTTGATGTCCCTAAGGTGATATGCCCCAGAATCACAGGGAATGGCTGAGGCCAGCTTCTCCACATGTTTGTACTTCAGGGGAGCTTTCCTGCCTCCCACTCAAAAAGCTACAGTTAGTCCTCTCAGCTACCTCTCCCTGGAGTCCTAGAACAAGCTAAAGCCCCATATCACTCAGGCATATCATACCCAACAATGATGTTGAGAGATCTCCACAATGTCCGTACCACATCTTAATCAAGTTCTCTCCTATTCATGCAGCCTAAAAGGCTGTCTCACCATGCTGACCTTTAGGGAAAGTCACCCAGACTTGGGGGGATGTGGAAATATACAGATATATACAAATACATATGAGATTTGGTGTGGGCAGATGCACTGACATGTAAGGGGATGAAGAAAAAGTTTCATGTAAAAGGTAACAACTGAACAGTTTTCAAACAAACTAGAAATTCTAGGAAGTAGAGATAAGGAAGATGTGCATTCTGTCATAGAGCACAACCTGAACAAAACTGAAGAGACAGGCAATAAAATATATGTCAGCAACAGCAATACCAGGTTGCTTTGCCGTTATGTTGGACAGAGAGGAAAAATATCCAGTAAACCTGAGAAGGAAGACTGGAGAAAAACTGTAAGGGTGTAAAGTGTGAAACAAAGGTTTTATTTAATTCTAGAAGCAATAAGGAGATGATGGAGCTTATTGAATAAGAGGGTGACATATACAGACCTGAGCTTTTTGGGGAAAAAAAGTTGGCAACATTTAGATATTTATTAGCAAACACAGAGATATGAATCAGAGAGATCAATTAAGAGGCCATCACAATAGTAGAGGAGACATTGGTGAAGGATTAACCTAAAATGGTGGTGATGGGAACAGAGAAGAAGGAAGCACTAAGAAATGTTGGCTGAAGGGAAAAGCAATAAGAAGTGACAATAGATGGGAATGTGAAGTGAAAAGTAGTGAAGAATGGAAGAGAATTCCTTGATTTTGATCCTGGGAGTCTGGACAGATGATGGTGCCCTCCACAAAAATAAAGAAGTTGGGAAGAAGGGTGAGTATCATGGAAAGCCACTGAGTTAATTTGAGACAAGTTGAAGTTGAGATGTCTCCAGGATGTGCAGTTGGGGCCCTTGGTGATGATGTGTACCTGGGTGGCCATATACAGATGCATATATGTAGACCATGTGTAATTAGGCTACAGAATAGCCCAGGATGGGCAATGTGGATCTGTGAGTCACTTATATTGAGATGATCACAGAGCCCTTGGGAGTTGGTAATATCAGCAAATGGGAAAGTGTGGCTAGAAGGGAAGAGACAGGGTAGAGATTTGTAGGACAACGTGTGGAAAATGGATCCCAAGAATGCTAAAGAGCAATTGAATAGGAAGGAGAATCAAGAGAAAGCGGGGTTACAAAAGCTGAGAAAGAAGAGAGTAGCTGGGAGGAGATTCTTCAAAAACATTATTTCCTGTAGAGAGGTGAGGAAGAATGAAGATTAAGGAAAAGTCAATGGATTGGTAAGAAATCACTGAAAATTTTGGAGAGAGCAATTCCAATTGAATGCTTGTAATGATACTGGGATTTGAAGATCTTCCATGCACCTTGAACTTGCTGACCTAGCAGGAAGGGGTGGAGCAAGAGAGAAAGCCAGAACCAAGGTGAAGTCTTTGCCTTAGTGACTGGAAGAAGTGGCAGCGGCATCGACTGTGGTTGTGGCACAAACGTCTTCCTTGTTAAGCCAGTCAGAATGTCTGCTAAGGACTCCTGCTGAGGACTACCCGGGATGAGAACTGCAAAGGGACCAGAGCCGCTGGGAGAAAGCTGCCTGGATACTGAGCAGTTGCCATGAGTGAGGAGAAGAGGATCTTTGCCTGAGGTAGCCTGTTCTGTTTTGAAGGTTTGAGAATGAGGGTGTTTACCCTTTCATTCAGGTGTTTACTACTTTAACTACATGTGCCAACTTCATAACTACTGTGTTGGCTTTGACTTTCTGGTTTTGGGACTCAGTTTTATGGTATTTAAATAAATGTTCTAGCTATATTTCTCAAGTAGAGAGCCTGTTACATTTTGTTATTAATCACATACTTACAGTTATTGTAGGCATTGCGAATACTGCATTGTTAATACAATGCTTAAGGAGTGAGTAAGGAGGGATATCTTTGTCACTTCTTGTATCCAGTGTTTTTCTGAAAAGTTATTCTTCCTTCTCCACCCCCTCTTCCTTTTTAAGATGTGAGCCAATTTCTGATCTCCACTTTGCTGGTGTGGAATTGCTAACATGATGGAGAAAGTCTGAAAGATTCAGAATCACCAAGCACCTGTAGTTCATCTGGATGGATGCCTTCTAGGTAGAATGCGAGGGCTTATGTTAGAGTGCTAGAAGATTTACTTCCATCACATGTTCAAATAACCCTGTTGTTCTCCAAGTCCTTGGATTCCCAAAGACAATGATGAATCCTGCCTTTCCCAGAGGATTATGGTCATCTCTAGAATGTTTCTTATGCCCCAGTGTCTCTGAACAGTGCTAAGAACTGAAGTTACTCTGAATAATAAATGCAGACACTGAAGGACTTCATTGTTTGACCTCAGACCCCTGAGTTCCATGAGAGTTTAGTTTGGGAAGCAAAAAAGACTAAGCTAGAGAAGCCTAGGTCAGGGATATTTCCCCCCCCCCCCTACACTAGGAGAAAACTGGGAGACCATATGAAAGTTGTCATACTAGTAGGTGGCCAAGAATGTTTTCCTTCACAGGGACTGGATTACCTGTCAATAGTATATGGAAACCCTTCAGTATAGCTCAGGGCATTGCTCAAACACAGTATCAGTGTAGGAAGTAGCAGCTACCTGTGATCTGGGTGTTGGTGAGATGACACATACTCCAATAAATATGGCTTCAGATTGCCAGTCCTGGGGTTTGGACTATCTTTCAGAAAGCAGTTTTTACTAAATAGCAGGGAAAATGGACAGAAAATCCTTCTCATTTCTTGTTCCTTCTCATCCTCCATGAACCCAAACCAAGTCTATGTTTCTACCATCTCAGCTTGAGATCACACGAGTTGTTTGCGTTGTCTTAGCACGATGTTGATTCATATTGCCTTTTTTTCCTCTAAAATCTTCAAGATTTTATTTTTTTCCTCATGAAACTTGCTGAATACTATTTTTCCATCCTGTAAATAGGCAGTTGATTTAAAAGAAATATCCAAGTGTAGGATTCTACTTTTATCTTAATTAAATTTCACTGTATTTGAATTGGCTGATGATTCAAGATTGCTGAGATGCCAGCAGAGGGGAGAGAGTTACTAATTGTGTAAGCCATTAGGGCATATAATTTACAATGTCTTGGACTCTTGGGTCCAAGCCTCAGGATAGCCCAGGTACCTTTGGGTTCAGGGAAGATCCTAGACCAGGGAAAACATTATGGCCATTTCAGAGTCATAGATGCTCATATTTTTTGACCTGCAAGAGAGAGATCTTGCTCAGGACAGAATGACTTCCTTGTCATCCCTGAGATCATAAGCAGGCTTATGTGAATCGGTGAGGAAACTAGTAGCTTTCAGTCTGAAATATTTCAAGTTGAAAAGTTTCCAGACATATGTGGGGGAGGGACAGTAGAGAGGAGTCAAGGCAGAAGAATAGTCATGTAAGGTTGGAGGAAGGAACATGATCAAATAATGTAATCTGTGGGTAGTTTGGACAAAGAAAGACTAGATCAGAAAGAGAGAGAGGAAAGAGGAGGTAGGGAGGAAGAGAGAGACAGAGACAGAGAGAGACAGAGACAGAGAGATAAAGACAGAGACACAGAGAGACAGAGAGAAACACAGAGGCAGAGACACAGAGAGAGACAGAGACAGAGACAGAGAGATAAAGACAGAGACACAGAGAGACAGAGAGAAACACAGAGACAGAGACAGAGAAAGACAGAGACAGAGAAAGACAGAGACAGAGAGATAAAGACAGAGACACAGAGAGACACAGAGACAAAGAGAGACTCAGAGAATTCTTCTAAATTCCACGAGTCCTTTCTTCATCTCCCCAGCTATTTGTGCTCTCCCCCTGAAAATATGGCTTTTATGTCTCTGTTTACACATTGCCAGTTTAGTGTCTGGCATAGTGTAGGTTGTTAATTAATGCTTGTTTGTAATGGTTATGGAATTTGGAGATCCCCCTGTGTTGGCTTGGTTTTGGGGTTGAGTGTTAAAACCCAGAGCTTGTGAATCTCACAAGAGAGAGGGCTGAACTGGGAGAAACTGGGAATTTGGAGAGAGGCCCAAGCCAAGAGAAGGCCAGAAGGACTTTGGAGAGCAGTATACAGTGTCTTGGAGTCAGAGTTGTTGAGAGAAAGACTCCTGAGGGCCAGTTGGATCTGCCCAGGCCTTTTGAGAACTGAGGAGGCATGGCTGTGATGGCGGTATTTCGTCTGTCTGTTCTGATGTTGTTTTGCCAGATTCACCTGCTGGTGAAGGACAGTGCTGCTGTTGTAGAGGTCCTGGAACCTGGCTGTTGATTCAGAAGCCCTGAAGGAGAATTTTCTCATTGCATGTTTACAGAAATCCTGGAAGAGGGCCTTGCTGATGTTTTCAGGGGTTCTGGGACTGTTCTGCAGGCAGAGTGACTTGATGAGAGCACAGGCAATGTGTGTTGTGGCTTTGTTGGGCTTTGCCTCCCCAGGAGCCTGGATTGTTGAATGCTTGCTTTGGGTCAAGATGAAGACAGGTCCTCTCCTTGGGCATTGAAGGCTGTGATGATATTTTAACGTTGTTGCAGCTCAAGGGTGGATGGCCTTTCCAAGTCTCCTGCCCCTTCTGAGAAAGTGCTTGGCATTAATGGATGGGATTGTAATTCAGTTGTGATCCAGGGACGGGAAACCTTTGACTTTTTTGTGCTCTATGATTGACCAAATGAATGTACTTTGTTTATATTGGAAACTGATCTCCATTTGAGAAGAGCCTTTGACTGACTGTACTGTGCTGTCCAGGGGTGGAGTAGTACCTGGTCTGAATTGAGAACTTACTTGCTGAATGAATGAGTTGCGCTGTATTTTGATTTTCTCTGTTCTGTGAATGTTTGCCTTGATCTGTCACTGAATAAATGGGGTTTGCTATGCTGATAATCCGAACCTTGGAAGTTGTCTTTGAATGTTATGGGAATCTGAAGATCTTCCCTGCCCCTAGGCCCTTTGATAGGTTTAAGTGGCTCTGAGAACCTTCCCTGATTTGAAACTATGCTCTGCCCCCTAATAGGCTGGATGTGGTCACATGGAACCTGTGGCGGGAGGCTTGTTCTTCAGGAATGCCCACGTCTTGTTACTTTGTGATTGGGCAGTGGGTCAAGAGGGCTGTGACATTCTCTGATCCAGGAGGGTATATATACTGTGATGTGAGTTTTTGCTTTGGGGCTCACTTTGTAAAGAGTTGTGTGATTTACGCAGATGAGACTCTGGGCAGCTGAGCTCCTCGGCTTTGAAAAACCCAGATATTGATAATTCCTTCTCTGGTAACTAACTAGGTATGGATGTAATGGTCAGATTGATGAGGTGCAGGCTTTGGGAGCCCACTTCAGCTCTCCTTGAATCTTTGAGGTACAAGCCCTGGGAAACCCCTTGAAGTAAGTCTTCCCAGGGAATGCATTTTCCTCAGGTCATGGGCCTTAAGTTGTGACACTGCCCAAGTCTTTAGCCCTCTTTTATTCAAATAGTTTCCCATCCTTGATGCTCCTCTTCCCACCTTGGCCTGGCCCACCATGGTCTATGGTCTCCAGGTAGCCTCCAGCAACTTCCCACTCTTAATCACTCATTACTGGGGTCCAACCCCATCTCAACCCCTGAAGACCCTCCCCAAACTTATTACTGGAGTCTGACCTCATCTGACTCCTCCTGAAGACCCTCCCCAAACTCATCCTCTAGATCACTCCTAGATTCCTCCCACAACCTTTCTGTATATAGAATCCCATCTTCCCTCCATGTGGTGTGAGAGCGCCATAGAATGCCCCTGCACAGACTTATTCTGTGACAGACTTATTCTGTCCTGCTTGCCCAACATAAGCATCACAGATACCTAGGCTCCTTAAGAGTCTACTCAATATGGCAAACTTTCAATAAACTTTACTTTTCTTTGGCTGAGAACACTTGAGTCTAATTCTTTCAGCACAACCCAGCATGTTGGTATTTTGGGGTCTCAGGCAACCCTAACCCTCTTTGTGGGTGTAACCTCTTCATTTTTATGGTTCCCAACCTGGAGACCATAGACCATGGTGGGCCAGGCCAGTTCAAGGGTGGGAAACTATTGGAACAAAGGAGGGCTAAAGACGTGGGCAGAGACGTAACTTAAGGCCCATAAACTTAGGTAATTGTCTTCCTTGGGAAGATTTGAGGAGAGCTCAAGGGGGCTCCCAGAGCCTGTACCTCATCAGAGCTAGACCAGCTTTCATATTTTCTCCATTAATTCCTTAGGTGTCTTTGACCTCTTGTTCTTCTAGATGAATTGGGTTATTATTTTTTCTAGGTATATAAAATTTTTTGACAGTTTGATTGGTATGTCACCAAATAAATAGATTAATTTAGGGAGAATTTTCATTTATATGACATCGACTAGGCCTACCCATGAGTAATTAATATTTTTTGAATTGTTTGAACCTGAATTTATTTGTGTGAAAAGTGTTTTAGAGTTGTATTATTATTGCTCCTGGGTTTGTCCTGTCAGGTAAACTCCCAAATATTTTTATTGTCTAGAATGATTTGAAGTGGAATTTCTCAGAAAGGCTGATGATTTTTGTAAATTTCTTGTGTCTTCTGCAACTTTGCTAAAGTTGTTAATAATTGCAAGTAGTTTTTTAATGGGTATTCTAGGATTCTCTAAGTGTAACATGGTATCATCCGTAAAGAGTGATACTTTCGTTTCTCCACTGCCTAGTCTAATTCCTTTCATTTCTTTTTCTTCTCTCATTGCTGTAACTGGCATTTCTAGGACAATATTAAACAATATCAGCATGTTTGTTTCACTCCGATTGTATTGGAAAGAATTCTAGCTCATCCCCATTGCAGATGTTTGCTTACAGTTTTAGATAAATATAACATATTTTAAGGTAAGCTCCATTTACTCCTTCACTCTCCACTGTGCGTGTGTTTTAATAGGAATGGGTGCTGTATTTTGTCTGCATCTATTGAGATAATCACGTTTTTTTTTGGTTTTATTATTGATATAGTCAATGATGCTAATAGTTTTTTAAAATATTTAACTAGCCTTCTATTCCTAGTATAAATACCACCTGGTCATAGTGCATGATCCTCGTGATATATTGCTATAATCTCTTTGCTGATATTTTCGTTAGAATTTTTGCAGGAATATTCAATAGGGAAGTTGGTCTATAATTATTTTTCTCTGTTTTGGTGCTTGTTCGTTTGGTTATCAACACCATATTTGTGTCATGGGGCAAAAAAGCAGGCCAGAAGGTCAAAACAACCCATCTGCTTTGTCTGACACAATCTGAATGTGTCACACCAGCAGTTCCCCCAACTCTTCAAAGCATGGCAGGCTTCATTGTCTTCTGTCTCCTCCAGCAAATAGCTTTGTCCTCATAAGTATATTGTATTTAGTTTCATTTTTTTTCTCTGATTTACACTGTTGCAGTTGTCTTATATGTTGTTGCTCTGAATCTGCTCAGTTCCCTTTGTACTGGTTCAGAGAAATCATGTAATGTTTTGCTGTACTTTTCATCTTCATTGTTCCTAAAGGTATAGTAGCATTCCACTACTCCACAAACAATTATTTGTTTAGCTATTCCTTAACTAGTGGCCATCTGTTGTCTTCTATTCCTTTGATATTACAAAATATGCTATGAGAATGTTCTCCATTTATGAGCACCCTTATTCCCTCTTGTCTGGATTCAATGAACACTTATCAAACTCCTACGATGTCTAAGACACTACCTCTTGTGTACTGGAGATACAAGTATGAAAAATGAAACAGACCCTGCCCTCAGGAAGCATGCATTCTATAGGGTGGAGGAACATGTCATTTACAAAGGTAAATGAGTTGGAGATCATTTGAGGAGAAAGAGAACACTAAGTCTGAGGGTGATCAGGAATGGTTTTGTATAGGAGATGGCCCTTGAAACTAGGAACGTTTGGGGTGGTTGTTGTTTTATGCTTTGATCCAGGGCTGCCTATTTTCTTTCAGAGGATCACAAGATGTTTCCTAGGCAACATTTGATTTTATTGTTCAATGATCAAAGCTTTTTAATCCTCTCTAGTTGACTAAGGATTTTTGCTCTCTCAGAAGTTTACACTTTTCATTAATTGATTTAATTGAGCTGCCTCATTCTTCTGTGATTGTTAATGGTGATGTTGGGGCACCCTCACTCCTCTACTCTATAAAAAATGCTAAAAAAACTCTTATTCAACACTTTCCTTCTTCTCCAAGGCTCCCATCACTTCCACCCCCAGCCACCGGTCTTCCTCTCCAATGCTGGGCCTGTCTAGAGTATGCTTTATATTCATATAACTAACCCTTCTTGGAAGGTTTCGGGTTGTTCTTCCTGACTTATTGATCCCAGGTGGGTGAACCACCACTGAAATACTCATGACAGGACTTAAGAGGATGAGTGATAACAAGAACTGAGATTCCAACGGAAAAGTCAATGGTTTCCTTTAGAGAGGAGGAAAATGACAGAGATGATAAAGATAAAGTTGTTGATAATGATGATGGCGAGGAGGAGGAGGCGCAGGAATAGACAGAGGGGAAGGATGGTGATCATTATTATTAGTATTATTTTACCAGTGGAGGAAGGCCATTTCAAAAGAAGCCCAAAGTCATGTCAACGTCAGAAAGCCATTTGGAACATAACCAGACTGTTATTAAAGATAGCCAGAGTCAGGCCATATATGAATGTAGGAATTCATGTGATACTTGTCCTTTGCTACGGAATTCCTGGGAGACCACCTCCAGGAATGCCTTATTCACGTGTCATTATCCAGTTGATGAAGACAAATTTCAAGGAGACTAGAAAAGACCTATTTACAAATGAAATGGATAATTTATGTAGAATAATTCAGGGATATGAATACTCCTAAGAATAGACCAAGTAAAAACAATGACAAACAGGTTTTAAAATTGAAGTCCTAAGTAGACGTAAGTAAAAAGGAGGTAGAATTCAGAGAGAAATAAAATGGAAGAATAGGAAATCCTCATAATGTGCAATGACCACAAAAACCTATGATCCAATTTCAGTTAACTGATCTTCAAAAATTGGCCTAAATCTTTTTTTTTGGTTGTATTGCTGGCTATCAAGAGTTCTACACATTATTTGGAAAAAGAAAATGAAAATTAACTAGAAATAGGATGAGTGGGTTGGTGCGCTGTCACGGAGTAGGGTTTCTATGGTGGCCACCAGAGAGCAGACAGAAACAAGGGTGAAGAACAGCAGAAAGGGAGTCTGAGGACCCGGCTAGGAAGCCAGTGGGAAGCTGAGGGACTTGGCAGGGAACATGGCAGGATGCTGGTAATAGGATTCTTTGCCCATGACACTCATCACCAGTTGGTACTCGCAGGTACACTTTGCTTTGCACTGAAGTTTAAACCCATGAGCAATGCAGTTGGTAGCAAAGCAAGCAATGAATGTCCTTGGAGTAAGATGTGGCAACAGGAATAGCCCCCCAAACAATGGTGTGATGTGTTGAGAAAAAAAACAAGGGGAGGCAGTAATAAAGTGGCTTCTTTACTAGCCAAAGGAGAATGTGTTTTTCACTAGCTTCTGGTCAATCCATTCTTCAAAGCTAACTGTGTTGGCCAAGGGTTTATGAGTCCCTTCTTGTCCTGGAGACAATCAAGGGTTTTTTTGGATATGACTAACCATCTGCCTGAGGGCTCGTGCCCCCAAGACATGGTTCATGACCAATTCTGAATGATCCATAGAGAGTTGAATGTCACTTTGGGGGATGGTGGTGGGAATGCAGTAAAGGGTCCATGTCAAACTGTCAGTTCCTTTGTCCAAAGACTAGAAGCACAGAGAAACTCCTGAGTACCTTGGTTCATATTTTTCTTCAGAAAATACCTTTATGAGCATGGGCAAGTCATGCAGCATCCTTGGGCTTCAGTTTCCTCACATGTCAAAGGAACCATTGAGACTAAATGGTCTCTATGGTCTCTGTTGACCTTAGGCACTCATCTAAGAGATGCCCCTGCTGGTGTTTCTGGCCCATCATGAACTCTTTAAGCAGGCCTCTAGGGAGTGCCTGTTACAGCATCTTACTTTTTATGTAGGATTCAAAGATGTGTAAGAAATAGGTTCTGTCCTCAAAGAACTTAAAGTCTAGTAGGAAAATAAAGATGTGGGCATAGCTATGTAGCTATGATAAAAAAGACATTACAAGAAAGGCACAAGCCCAGAAAAGTGTCCTGGTGTTTTGAGAAGTAAGGAATCCTTCCACTGGCAAAAGGAGAATTTGGATTCATGCAATAGATGGCATCTGAACTCAATCTAATGGTGGGTAAAGACTGGGGGAAGGGTATTCCAAAGAGGCAGCCTGGGACAGTTGGAAGAAGACTTCATTTAGGGACCCACCCTGCCTCTGAGGAGGTGGATAACCACGAGTAAATAGCTTCCCCTCTCATGGTCTCAGTTTCCTCATCTGTAAAATGGAAATAACAAAACCAATAATACTTAATGGAAAGGGTCATGATAAAGATCAAATGTGTTAATAAAAGTAGTGGCTCTGCAAACCACGACATAATATGTCAATGTGTGTTACAACTCTAATAACAGTGATTGGCATTTGTCAATCAGAGAACATTTATCTGGTGGTTAGTGTCAGGCACCACGCTAAGCCCTGGGTCTACAAAGAGAGACAGAAGAGCCTCTGTCCTCAAGGAGATTACAATCTAATTGGGGAGACAATATGGGAATGAATATACACAAAGCCAGCTATACATAGAGTTAACTGGAAATAGTTGAAAGAGGGAAGACAGTAGAATTAAGAGAGGATGGGAAAGGCTTCCTTTAAAAGATGGAATTTCAGTGAGTGCTTGAAGAAAGTCAGGGAAGTCTGTAGGTAGAGTTGAGGTGAGGGATCATTCCAGGAGTGGGGAACAGCCAGAGCAAAAGTCTACAATTGAGAGATGGAGTGTTTGAGTCAGGGAGCGGCCAGGAGGCCACTGGACTCGCGTCCCTGGATGGGAGAGTGCACAGCAGGGAGGAAGGTATGAAAAGACTGGAAAGGTAGGAGGGCCCTAGGTTATGTAAGACTTTGAATGGTAAACAGAGCATTTTGTATTCAAACCTCTAGGGTATAGGGGGCCACTGGGGTTTATTGGTCAAAACTGCGCTTCAGGAAAATCACCTTAGTGATTGAATTGAGGGGTGGATTGAATGGGGAGGAACTTGAGGGAAGCAGACCCACTAGCAGCTGTTGCAGTAATCCAGGCTTGAGGTGATCAGGGCCTACACTAGACTGACAGTAGTGTCAGAGGAGAGAAAGGTTTATTCTTGTTATTTTTACTATTACTGCTACTGCTACTACTACTGCTACCACAACCACCACCGCCACAGGACTAGGGATGGATGGGATCGATGGAGCTTAGGAGGTAGGAGAACATGGAGAGAAGACTGGAAATGTAATTGGCCCCTGGATGGTGGTCCTAGAGTCAAGATCTCTATTGACATTCATAGTACTAGTAATAGAATTGTTTATGGGGTTGACAACTTCAGGATATAGAGAAAATAGACAACAAGAGGAACTTAGGTCAGGACAAAGAGAGGACTTCCTTATTCCTTGGTCAATGTGTCAAAATTGGGGCGATAAGGGAGTTCATGTAGCTTCCATCCCTAGAGGTATCTTAATGTCTTTTAAGGTTTTCCTACTGGCTACCCTACTTCCCTTTTCAAAATTTCATCATAACATTTTCAAGATTCGCAGATGTATATTATGCCCCAAGAATACCTCAACCTCAAAAAGTCACTGAGCCAAATGGAAAAAACCTCAATTTGCTAATTCCACTTGATTGGGGTGGGGGGGGGAGGGAGTTAGATTTTCCTAGTAAATTAAGTGGACTGCCTTTCACCCATCTCTTAGAATCTATTTTGACTGAATGATTTGGGCCAAGACTATCTTTGGCTTCTCATCACTCATGTCTCAGTGCTCTTTAGAGAGGATGCCTACCAGAGGTTAATCACATTTCTGCATTGAATTGGAGAATGAGAAATCAGCAGTAACTCTGTGTTAGAGACCTTCCTCTTGTCAATCTTCAAGCAGCTTAAGGAGACTTTCTGAGGCCCCAATGTGACTGGACCTAGAAGAAAGCCTGGAATCATATGATCAGGTAGCCAGAGTTGTAATCCTTCACTCAATCAGCCAAGCGCTCATTGACAAGCATTTCTTCAGCAGCACTCACTGCTGTGTGTGCTAAGCTCCTTAACCACTGAGAGAACAAGTGCAAAAGTGAGACAGACAGTACCTGCCCTCAAGAAGCTGCCATTCTCTTAGGAGCTTTGTGACTCTGGCACCTCACTGAATTTTCAGAAGCCTCAGATTTTCATTCACAAAGTGAAGCTAGCTCCTGTCACCCTCACTTTACAGGATTTGTGTGAGCCTCAAATGAGTCATGGAGACCTGAGTTCAAATTTGATCTCAGAAACTTAACAGGCTTCAGATGCTGTAATTATCCACATTTTATGGTTAAAGAAACTGAGACAGGTAAAGGGTAAATGACTTGCTCTGAGAGACACAGCTTGGAAATGTCTGAGACCAATTTTAATTCAGGTCTTCCGAACTTAAGCATTGTATTCTATCTACTGTGCCAACTAGCTGCCTCTAGGGGGAAGGACGTTGCACTTTGCAGCTTGAAGTAAAGTCTGTTGTGACTCCTCTCCCTCCTCTTCTTCCTCCTCCTCCCAGTAATGCTGCTGCTGTTGCTTCTACTTCTACTCCAGGGGCTGCTTCTCCTACTGCTGTTGCTGTTACTACTACTACTAGCATTTCTACTGCTTTTGCTGCTCCTGTTGCTACTACTACTGTTGCTGCTTCGGTTTCCACTACTGCTGTTACTGCTATTGCGGCTTGCTACTACTACCACCACTGCTGCTGCTACTACTACTACTGCTTTTGCTGCTGCTGCTGCTGCTACTGCTAGAGAGAAGAAGTAGTAGGAAGGGTCACATGCTGTTTGAAGCCCTGGTTCACTTTGGCAGTTTCTTCTAGGGAAGAAAGAGCTTTGTTTGCGTACTTTCCCATGTCTATTCCTACTGCAAGTGGGCAAGGGAATGGGTATACAGGCCACATAGCATGTTCCCCAAAGGGTCTCCAAGTCCCACTTCCAGTAGGGTCAATTTTTCCATGAAGACTCAAGAATTCTGGGCCCAGAGTTCAGGGACTCTCTTTGGTTCTGTGTGCAATGACGCAATGTACCCCAAAATTCTGATGGCTGGTTCTTTTCCATTTCCTAGCCTGTTGCTGGGGGTGACCTCCAAATCCTTCCTAATGGAGCTAGATCATCACTTGTGGAACAAGTGGTATGAACTCAGTGTCAGGGCCTGGCAAGAAGAGGCCTGAGGCTCTTCTACGTTGTTGTCTCCTCTGACATTTCAGTGAACTTTTAATCATGGCTGACAAATAGGCTCCATAGGCATGGTGTCTTTATGTCTGGTTCCCTGTGCAGAGTCCCTCCTCAGCTGCCATGTGGAATAGTTTTTCCATTGCACCTCACCTTCTTCCCCCTCCCCACTGAGCCCTGAAATCAGACCCTTCTGAAAAACCAGAGGGTCTCATTTATAAACATGAGCTTAACTCTTGGGCTGCTGAAGGTAGAAGTACGCAAAGATCTTCAGAAAGGAGGCCACCTCCATGCTGGCATCATTCTGACAATGTAACCAGAGGAAAGAGAAGTTACAGAGAAGCCTTTGCTAGTTGGTTTCTTCACACATGCAAAGGTAACTTGAAATGCCATCTCATGGGACTCTTGGTCCTCTTGGCTTTCATGGTGCATGATCAATGCATAGTTGAGAAAGTCCTCACCATCGATGTGCCGATGTCTGTTTTGGAAAATAAAGACACCGGGAGATGCTGTTGAGACTTCAAAAGATCATCAAAAGCAAGACCACAGAGCCCCCAGGACAACGTGCCTGTGATGGGAAAGCAGCCAGAGGGCCAGAACGGGACCTTCGGGGTTTGGGGTCTTGAGCCTGTTGAGATGCACTGGGAGGAGACATGAGCCCCAGGATGTCATTGACCTCTCAGGGGTCCCTAAGGACATGTGTCTTTCACTCTCCTCTGTTCTTACTGGCACCTGGTGGGTGTCTCCCATCTTGCTGCTCTCACTTCCCTCATCATCTGGCAAGAAATTCATCCTCCTGGGCCACCACACTTTCTCTTTCAGCCGCAGCCACTCTTGCCATAACCACAGGCCTCACAGTCTAACTCTCCCCTCTTCTGGTTTTCTCTCTTAGTAATCTAGTGTCATGGTCATTAAGTCAGGGCACTCTAGACTATAGAGCAGAGAGGGGCTTTAGCAGTCACTGAGTACAACTACTTCATTTCTCACTCAAGCAGACTAAGGCCACTTTAACTAGAATCTCTACACAGATGACTCCCAAAGACAGATCTGAACTCAGCCCTCTCCCCAGAGCCCAGGTATCAGCTTCCAGCTGACTTCAGGACATCTGGCAGGTTGGCCCAGCAGCAAACTCTTTGGCCAAAGCTGCCTTTACTTATTCCTCCTTAATTGTGTTTTTCTTCCTTCCTACTGAACAGTTTCTTTGAGCAGTCAAGTGAGTTTAGGGCAGCTTGGTTGATGTCGTAGGAAGAGCATTGAATTCAGGAACACCATGTTTGGAGCTGACCTCAGACACTAATTAGATGTGAGAACCCTCTTGTCGTTCAAGTTTCCTCATCTGCAAACGGGACAGTAATTGCTCCTACATCCCAGGGGTGCTGTGAGGATCAAATGTGATGACATTTGTAAAACCCCAAGTGCAGTAGCTGGCATATAGTGAGTGCTCTGTGAAGTTAGCCATTATTATTACTATTTTTTGTAGCAGCAGCAGCAGCAATAGAAGCATGAGCAGTGGTGGTGGTGGTGTAATAATAGTAGTAGTATGTCAACAAGCATTTATTATGCTTCTACTCCTGATAGAAAGAAAGATAAAGACACAGTCCTCGCCCTCCAGGAGGTCATAGTTTTATGGGGGAATAGCACGCAAATGACTCTATGAAAACAACTATGTGAAAACAAGCTATATGCAGGGTAAGTCGGAGAGACTCCCAGACAGAAAGCACTCACAGGAAGGGAGATGGGAGAGGGGCGATTTTGGATGAGACAGAAGGGAAGCCAGAGTGAGCAGCTCTGCTCCTTAGACATGAAGCTTTTGTGCTGAGTTCCCTCCCCATCTTCCTCCCCTTCCCATTCATTGCTTCCTTCCGCAAGCAGTAGACAGGTCCTCGATCAATGTTCCTTCCATGCTCTGTGTCCTCCCAGCTGGTCTTCCATTCCCCTATTGCTTTCATCACCCTCAGGTCCTCCCATGACTTTGTGAATCATCCTGTCCAAGGTTCTCAGAAATGGTGCCATTCTCCCCTCATCCCTGCCAGCCTAGCTCTGAATACTCTTGTCCTTTCACACATTTGGCACATAGGGTCCATCCAATCTGTTGGGAACCTTCTGAGCTTCTCCTGCTTCCAGGAGTGCCAGGTAAACACTTGACCATCTCCCCCTTTGCACAATTCTTTGATGACATTTCCTCTTGTTGTTATTAATTGTTGTCATTTTTACTCCCCTCCTAAAATATGAACTCTATGACAGCGAGAGCTCTGTGTTCTGTATTAGTAATGCATCACATGCCCAGAACAGTGTTCAGTCTACAGTTAGTGTCTCGTGAGTATTCTTCTTCAAGTTGCACCTTCTGTATGACACAGGGCAAGGAAAGCCACCGCTAGTCATGAGATGTTTCTGTTCTGTAACTGAGGGGCTTCTTGTAGTGGCCTTTTTCCTGGAAGTCTTCCCAGCCACACTTAATTCATTATTTCTTTTTCCTATTTGTATATCCATATGTATATGTATGTATGCCATGCTTGTACATAGTTGTTTGCACTTTGTCTCCCCCATTAGATCGTGAGCTCCCTGAGAGTAGGGACTTTGGCCTCTTTTGTATCTCCAGCGCTTAGTGTGATGCCTGACACATAGTAACTATTTAATATATATTGATTGATGTGGAGCCAGAAAGACCTGAGTTCAAATCCTACCTCAGATACACAGAGATGCATTCTACCCCCAAAAGACATACAACCTCTTTGAGTCTCAGTGTCTTCCTCTGGAAAATGAAAATAACACTAAGATCCTTTTCACTATGTTGTTGTGAAGGCCAAATGAGACGATGGATGTCACTTGCTTTGCAGTGCCATAGATGTGTGAGCGGTCCTCTCCACTTCACAACTGCAACCAACAGCAGCCATCACAATCTGAACCATCACGATCAGCCACTTGACAAGCTGTCTGCATATCTTCACCTCACCAATATTGCCAACCCCTTAAGAAGGTGGAAGGGCTACTCATTCAGAGATGAATGCAATGAGATGAGTCTGAGGGCCTTCCAACTCTCTGTGCTCTTTGTGTCACCACAGCTTTCCTTCCTTCTGAAGTATCCCTTAACTCTTAGGAAACCAATTACTCTCCCTTCTCTGGGTTCCTGCTGGTTGTCGTTGCTTGGGTCTTCCAGCCCACGTCTATCATATGGTTTCTTAGAATCATCCAAGTTTCTGAGCTGAATTGGACCTAGAGTTAATCTAATCCTACCTTCATTTTACAGATGAGGAAACTCCCCTTTCAGAACAGCAGGGTCGGCTGCATTTGTCTTTCTCTCCTTATATCAGTGGCTAGAAAAATGCCTGGCACATAGTAGATGCCATGACGTGAGTGATCAAGATCCAGAGGAATGAAATGGCTGCTCAAGGTCACAGAGATCTTAGATTCTGACCTAATGTTCCTGACTTTCATTCCAGTTTTCCCACTATTACTGATAGCTTTGTCCTTCAGCTCTTTTTCATATATATTTAATGCCACCTCTCTCTAGAAAGACTGACGTTTCTTCAAAGCCAAGGCCTGTTTTCCATATAGCTCTTCTTCCTTCCATCATGTTTGCTCAGCGAATCTTCCTTAATTGTTTGATTTGGTATTTCTTTGGAGGGAATTAACCCCTAAAATCACTTCCTCCTAATGCTTGGCAAAGACTCTCCAGCATGATATCCCACCCTGGGCCTGGGGGGGTGGGTGGCCAGGATGAGCCCCATGGAAAAAGATCTCGTTTGACAATTTAGTCACCCCCTCACCTTCCATCTCCAACTTTTAAAGGAATCTTTTTCCATCTCTCCCAATGCTGCTCGAAACAGAGCTATTAAATTTCAGCCCATAATTTTAGAGCAGTTAATGGGCCTGAGGACAGCTGAGCCCTGAACATAGACCCAGGCAGGAGTTACAAATTACATGAGGCAGGCTAAAAGCTTCATAAATATTGACTCCATTTAATGGCTCCCCAGGGAAGAGGAAATCTCACTCAGAAATGTCATCTTTTTCTCAAATACTATCCTGAGGTCTAAGGGTAGATGTCTGTGGAAAGGCCTTTGTTTCCCCAAGAATTTAAACCCAAATGGTCTGAGATCTTCAGAACTGAACTTAACAAACTGTGCATTTTAAATAGATAAAAGGAAACATGCCCCTTTCCAAAATTGCCTTCGTCTTCCTCCTTTTTTTAAGGCTTGTTCTGGCGTTTCCCCACAGTAGTTCCTATTTTGTTTCTTCGTGCCTTTTTCAAGGCGCTTTTGCTAAAGATTTAGCGAATAGCCCATTAGGCTAATGGAAGAAGCATCTGTTTGCCAAATCCAGAAAGTGACAATCTTGCTGTGTCCTGACATCCTGTCCTAATCAGACAGCCCCAGAGCCACCAAATTCACCTCGGATAGAAAGGCATAAAGAGACTGAACCATATTTAATGGAGGGCAGTCAGAATAAAGACAGGACTCTGGGTCAAGGCATTAAAGGGTTAGTTGAAGGAATAACTTCTAAGCTAACAGCAACCAACCAAATAAGCAATGCAATTGGCAAAAGGCTACAAGGCTCCCTGTGGCCTCTGGGATCTAACCCCAATGCCTCTTGCAGAGAAGTGAAGCCCTTCTCCCTCTAGTAGGATCCACCTCTTTGATCTTCTTACATGACAATCCATGTTCCAGCAAAACTGAAACCTTGCTGTTTCTCACATATAAGATTCCATTTTCCATCATTATGGGATTCCCACCAGCTTCTTGTCATGCCTGAAATGGATCCTCTCTTCATTTCCATCTTGCAGGCTCATAAGCTCCCTTCAAAGCACACTTAGAACGTGCTTTCTTCCTACAAAGGAGAAAATGAGCTGCTTACTTGGCAGCCAGTGCATGACTGCGTTGTTTCATTAGTCCCTGTGCAATATCAGGAGAAAACAAGGAAGACCTTGAGCACAACAGCTGATCACCACACATGAAATCTGGAGAAAAGGTGACCCAGAGTCCCACAGCATGGGTCGGCATGGCCCATGTGTCCTCGGCACTGTTGGAGGTAAATCCTGAGGAGATACGGTCACACTGCTTTTGATTATATGAGAATATATTTGGTATTTGCCTAGATGTATGCATGTAATTTCTTCTGACAGAAAGTAAGCTCCATGAGGGCAGGGACAATTTAATTTTTTTGTGTTTATATTCTCAGTGCCCAGAACAAAGCCTGGCACACAAGAAGCACTTAATAAATGCTTGCTGATTAATCTGATAAGAAGACATAAGTGGGATGTGATAGCTGTGTTAAGGATTTGAAGCCCTATCACATGGAAGAACGAGGCTTCCTCTCCTTGGTCTGAGAAGGTAGAACAAAGAGTAATATAAATGGTGGTGGTGGTGGTGGTGGGGAATTCCAAAGAAGAAGATTTAGGTCTTGTATAAGGGATAGCTTCCTATGGATTATGTGAAGCCCATAGTGGAATTGGCTGACTTGGGAAGGGGTTGGATTCCCTTCCCTGGAGTAAAGGCCAGAGATCAATTTGGTAGAGATATTATAGAATGGCTTCTTATACAGGTATTGGTGAGACTGAACAGGGAAGAAGAAGAAGAAGAAGAAGAAGAAGAAGAAGAAGAAGAAGAAGAAGAAGAAGAGAAGAAGAAGAAGAACAAGAAGAAGAAGAAGAAGAAGAAGAAGAAAAGAAGAAGAAGAAGAAGAAGAAGAAGAAGAAGAGAAGAAGAAGAAGAACAAGAAGAAGAAGAAGAAGAAGAAGAACAAGAAGAAGAAGAAGAAGAAGAAGAAAGAAGGAAGGAAGGAAGGGACAAAGAGGGATGTTAAGGGAATTGAAGGTGAGGTACTTTCTACCTCTGCCTCTGGACTCCTATTCATATACATAGTTTGAGTCCAACCGATTATCTCTAAAGTCTCCCAGCTGTTAATTCTGCGATCCTTTTATCTATTAGGTTAGGGTGTATTCCTTTGATACTCATATTATGTTGGGAGCCTTTCTGAGAGAGAGGAAGACCCCTGATGTGGAGGACCAGCCCCTGATGGAGCACCTGTGAGAGCAAGAGTCGTACATAGTGAAAAGGCCTGGATGCAGTATGACCTCTACCATTCAAGTGAAGGTCCAAACTAATGTCAACAAAGATGCAGGGACTTAACTGTGGAGTCCAAATAAAATGAGGAATGCAGTTGTGAACTAGTCAAGGGGAAAGGGCTAGATGTTTTATTCTCTTAGAGGTCCCCCTCCCCCTCATTACCACACTATGGTGTTTAAGCTTTGGTTTCCATAGCTTTAGTAACCTACCGCCTTGGATAATACTTATTAATGCTGACCTGTCTCCTTATGGGCCATGGGAGACCTCAAGAATTCTGTCCTCAGAGAGAATACTAAAGGACAGTGAAGTCACTCTGCACGGGTAAGTCCAAAAGAAGACAACAGAGTGTATTACTTTTCAACTGAAATAATTTGAATTGAATTTCTCAGACAATTCAACTTTTTCATTGCTGAGCCCAGGTGTCTTCATTGATATCTCTGGTCACCACGTTTCAGTCAAGCTGCCTCATATGAACCTTCTGGGTGTGACTAAAGTGGGGGTTGAAAATACCTCCTAAGATGATAAATGTTGGAGAAGATGTTGGAAAATTGGAATACTAATGATGGAGTTGTGAACTGATCCAGACATTCTGGAGGGCAATTTGGAATTATCCCAAAAGGTTATAAAAGTATGCAGATCCTGTGATAGAGCAATACCACTATTACTAGGTCTGTATCCCAAAAGGATCATAAAAAGGGGAAAGGACAAATATGTACAAAAATATTTATAGCAGCTCTTTTTGTGGTGGCTAAGAATTGGAAATCAAGGGGATGCCCCTTAATTGAGGAATGGCTAAACAAGTTGTGGTATACGAATGTAGTGGAATACTATTGTGCTATAAGAAATGATGGGTAGGTGGATTTCAGAAAAATCTATAATGACTTATATGAACTGATGCTGAGTGAAGGGAGCAGATCTAGGAGAATCTTGTACGTGGTAACAGCAACAACATTTGTTTACCAACTCTGAATGATTTAGTTCTTCTCAGCAACACAATGATCCAAGACAATTCCAAAAGACTCATGATGAAAAATGCCACCCACATCCTGGGAAAGAACCATTGAGTCTGGATGCAGACTGAAGCAGACTCTTCTCATTTTTTGTTTTTGTTTTTTCTCTTTCTTGTGGTTCTTCCCTTTTGTTATGATTCTTCTTTCACAATATGACCAATGTGGAAATATATTTAACATGATTGTACATGTATAATCTATATCAGATTGCATGCTGTCTTGAGGAAGGGAGAGGGAAGGGAAGGAGAGAGAAAATTAGAAACTCCAAATTTTACAAAAAAGGGTGTTGCAAGCTAACTTTACATATAGTCAGGAAAAACATAAAATACTATTAAGAAAAAAAATCAAACTACTCCCTTGTTTCTTGGCACAGTTGTGCCTTTACATGGGCGGAAATGTCCCCTACGAATTCCTTAGTCAGGCTGTGAATGACCAATTAAGTAACTGCTCCTAGGTGTAAGATACTGTGCTAGGCAATGGGGATAGAAAGGAAACAAAAATGAATCAGTTCCTTCCTTCAGGGAGTTTAAATCCTACAAGTGGTGGGAGATGACAACAAACATCATGTATTTCACTGTGTACTAAATATATGTAAACGAAATACAAGGTAATCTGGGAGGGCGTCTGATAGAATGAGGAAAGGAAGTCAGCACTTCCATCATGTGAAGACATTCTTCCTTGAGCACTGGCTTGGTCAGGCTGCTGGGCAGGTTCTCCCTCATGTCGCTGATGAGAGTCTCTGCTAGGCTACTATATCTTCTAGGGAGGGCTCGGGGCCCCCAGTGTAAGGAATCTGCCTGAGCACAAAAGGCTTGGATCTTCCACAGGGTTCTGTGCTCAGACATCCATAGCACCTGGCAGGAATGAGGCCCATGCTATGAGCTGATCTGTGTGTGTGCAGGAGGTGAACGGGGCCTGTCCATTGGTGGAGCACGAGCGACACAAACTGGATCTTGGCATTTGCAATCACCACGATGACCCCTGACTTGATATCCACATGGTTTCTTGGGCCTTTACTGAGCTGTTCACTCATTTACTAGACTCAAGGCTTTGAATCTAACCTAGACCACTTTCACCACTGCTGATCTCTTTGTCTAGAGCAGTTACCAACCCTGGAAGTCCGCTTGTGGCTTCTAGGGTTCCTTGGCCACTGTCTGCCTACAGAATGTCAGTTGAATATTAACATGCCTTCAGGCCAGCCCTGGGGCTGCTGCTAAAGGGTGACCAGTCTACAGAGAGTTGGAGCTTCCAAGGGCATCTCTACTGCAGCTTCTGCTTGGGGGTCTGCAGGACCTTCTGCCCAGGGTTTTCTCCTCTCTACTGAGTCTCACCTTCATCCTGGATCCTGTTCCACTGTTCTCCCTGCATGGGGGATGAGCTGGGGGAGAGTGAGCCCTCCCCCTGTTTCTGATAGGGCAGCCGTCCCACGCCCATGCTCCAGATGGGCACACTGCTCACTAGACATAGGGAGGCCTGGTGTTCTGCCCCCTGGGACAGATGCTTTTCATTGCCTCTCTTGTTTATTGGTTTGATCATTTCGAGTAACCCAGGGTAGGAAACCAAGCTGGAGCAGCTGGATGCTAAAACAGGTCCCATCCTTGATGGGTTTTATTCAGCAGCCAAAGTCCAGAAGCCAATTCTCCAACTGATCAAGGCCTCTCCCTTTTACTTTTCTTCCACTCTCTGTGTTAGGCACCTCACTGCTTGTTACACAATTCACCGAGAGGAGGCAGGGGCAGGGTGAGACAAGAAGGAATTTGTCACTTCTCCTACTTATGGTTTAAGCAATGTATTGGATGGATAACGTCACCAAAAACAGAGATTAGACTTGTTTTGCTTGGCCAGAGAGGGCAGAACAAGGAACAAGGAGGAGAGAGGGGGATGGGGGGCATTGTAAAGAGTTAAATGGGCACTAAGAGGAAAACTGTCCTAAGAGTGAGCACTGCCCTGGAGAATGAGGAGGCTGTCTCTGGAGGTGTGGTTTCTCCCTCACTGGCAGGCTGCAGGTCAAGTCTGGGAGCACACTGGTCCAGTGTGATGTGGGCAAGATTTTCTTCTGGGGATGGCTTGAACTAGAAGGCCTTTGACTTTCCTTCCAACTCTGAAATAATTGTCTTCTCTATGGGGAATTAAAATGAGTCTGGGCCTAGGCAATTATAGCAATACTCTTAATTGCAGCAAGATTTGGAAACCATGGGGATGGTCATCATTTGGGAAAAGGCTGAGCAAATGATGGCTGAATGGGATGGAAAATGGTTGTGTCCCCAGAAATGACAAAAGAGAAAGCTTCTCAGAAAGCTGCAGAGCTATCTGCGTCCGAGCCAATGAAAAGCGAGGGGAGCCCACCCAAAGCACAGTTCGTACAAGGAGGAAGGCATTGCAAAGACAGCCACCTGGGGAGCCCTCAAAGGGCCCAGGGCACGGAGCAGCCATGACTCCCGAGCTGAGGCCAGCAATGACGATCCCTGCGTCCACACTGCTCACAAGAAGGAGAGCAGCCTGAGCTCCAGCTGGAGTCTCTACTTCCCAACGTGTTCCATGGGTGGCTTTCTCTTGCTTGTTTGCTGTAAGGGAGGGCTGTTAGGTTTTGCTTGGAAGAAAGATACTGGACAGTTGGAGGGTGGCAAGAGGGAGGACAAAAGAGGAGAGAAAATTTAAAAGGGCCACTGACAAAGAAAAAAAGATAGAAAAGAACAAAAGGAAAGTTGGAAAGAGAATATAGACAAGGGGGAAGTGTTGGTGCTGCCATGTTGATTTGAGTCCATTCTTAAACCAAGTAATGGAGATTCATGAATTCACATAAAAACCTCGTTGCTCTTTGCATAAGGAAATAATCAACTTCGTTGATATTTGTTTGGTTCTTAATAAGAAAAGAAACTTTCAAAAATGAAGCTGAAATTCTTTTAGAGTATCCTCCATCCTCTCTTCAACTTTCCTTCAAAGTGAAAATTGGAAGCTCAGTGAGTACAAGAATCATCTCTAAGTTTCTAAGATTGGAGTGACTTGAGAGTTTCAGACTTTGTGAAAGGGGAACAATAGATTAAACCACTGATTCTGGGTAGTGGTGATGTCCACCCAGGCATGTCTCCTCTCTTTTCTGAGACTTAGCTTCCTCATGAATAAAACAGAAATAAGCTTGCTTACGTGGGAGGCAAGTCTTTGGTAAAAGCCCAAGTGCTAGACAAATGTCATTGATTAGTGTTGTTGGTGCTATTATAAAGTAATTTGTATTTCAGATTAGTTATGAGAGATAGTATGGGTACAGTACACAGGAAACTGGCTGTCAAGTCAGGAAGCCTGGGTTCAGGTTTTACTTCCAACAAATACTGGCTATGTGACACTGGAAAAGTCACTTACATTTTTAGTGCTGCAAGACAACTGTACAAATGAGAAAATGTTATCATTTGCAGAATGGATGAAAATGGATTGATAAAGAGTATCTTCACTGTGGATTTCCATATACAAATAAAGTAATAATTTTAAATGGATAAGATATATAATATGAATATTATATATGTTTTTAAGTATATATGTATTTATACACATACCTCCACTATATATAGACTATACTAAAAAAATTACAATTATAATAAAAATATAATATTCATAATATACACATATGTTAAGCATATATGCATGTACATATCTATATATATATATGCATATACTCCCATATATGTACATACTCACAAGTATATAGTCATACACGCACATATATGTTAAATGACTTGCCCAAGGCCACACCTACAGTCTTGGATCCAGTACTGGAAGGGAACTCATAGACCTCTCTGCTTCAGCTTTTTTCATTTGGCAGCTGAGGAAGCTGAGGCCAGGGAAGCTGGCTGCCATGTGCAGGATCACGCAAGTGTCCATGACAGAGGCAGCCTCCAGCCCCAGTCCTCCCAGGTGAGAGTCAGGGCTCCTTCCCTACAGGAAAGGGAGGCTTTTTCCTCCTGAGGTATTGCTTTGGATGCAGTCTATCAGTTTGATTAGGTGTCAGGATCTACTTCCAAAGGAATTACAGTGTTGTTTCCAAGCCTGGCAGACTCATGTGTTTTTTAGGTGCAGGGGAAATTGGGCCATAACGAGTTTCCTTCAGAGCTTCTCCCCATCGCAGCAGAACATTGGGCAGAATTCAAGCACTGGCCTCTAACAATCCATTATTGGGCCTTTCAAGTTATTGTTGCTCAGGAAATTGAACCGAGCAAGTAAAGTTGCAAAACATGGGGTCTCAGAGCTGATGCATTCTCGAGAGCTGGGACCCAAGTCCTGGACTTGGAGGCAGAGCTGATCGGGAGCCCCCGTCCAGCTACTACTCCGACTAGCTGGGGACATTGGGGCCTTTTCCCTCTCTCAGCAGTCCAGGTCTGGATATGTGCAAGGGAATGAGGACTACTCACTGCTGGCCTTTGCTACAGAGTTTTTATATGTGGGAACTTTTGTGGCCATTCTGCTGTTCTGGCACCTGGTTCTTCCCTTGGATAGGAGGATGTCCCATTGAAATTGGGGTCAAGATCACTTGGGAGAAGAAATAGAAGCTGATGCCAAAGACCAACATCACATTTTCTTTGGAGTTATAAAATTGGAATGGAAGGTGTGTCTTCACAACAGAAATAGGTTTAAAAAAAAGCCACTTAGCAAGATTAAGCCAAGTCACTAAGAAAAGCATTGAGGGAACTCTGCCAATTCAGGATAAATTTGTTTCTCCTTTCCTTTTTTAAAACATTTATATGTACCCGGCATGGACCCATTCTTCTTTAACACTGAGGACTTTCATGTCCTCAGTTAGGATTTATTTGAATATTTCCTTCTTTGGATTTTCTTGGTTAAAGATGAAGTGATAAGTAGAAGCCCTGAGTTCCAGGAATCAGTCCATGGAAAGTGTATCGATCCCTCTTGGGCTTTCTTATTGCTGTCCTACATTTTGGCATCAATTAGGTAGAAGGTTAATTGATCCAGCCCTGAGGAAATGAAATAATAAATTCAGAGGGTCCTTCTGGTTCTTTTTTCTGTCCTCATTTCCCTCCCACGCCTTAGTCCATGGACTTCTAGGTGCATATGGGGACAGCTGCTTTCATTTGCATGAACTTGAGAGGTATCAGTTGGATTCTTCCTTTTCTTGGTCATGGAGCAGACCTCACATTCCTCCAGATGGGAGGATGTGTCATAACAGTTTTAGATGGTTGCTCTTTCTTTTCTTTCTCTCTTTCTTTCTCTCTCTCTCTTTCTTTCTTTCTTTCTTTCTTTTTCTTTCTTTCTTTCTTTCTCTCTATCTCTCTCTGTCTCTCCCTCCCTCCCTCTTTCTCTTCCTCCCTTCCTCCCTTCCTCCCTTCCTCCCTTCCTTCCTTCCTTCCTCCCTTCCTTCCTTCCTCCCTTTCTCCCTTCCTTTCTTACTTTCTTTCTTTCTTTCTTTCTTTCTTTCTTTCTTTCTTTCTTTCATAGCAGTTTTAGATAGTTGCTCTTTCTTTTCTTTCTTTCTTTCTTTCTTTCTTTCTTTCTTTCTCTCTCTGTCTCTCTCTCCCTTCTTTCCTTCCTCCCTCATTCCCTCCCTTCCTCCCTTCCTCCCTTCCTCCCTTTCTTTCTTTCTTTCTTTCTTTCCTTCATAGCAGTTTTAGATAGTTGCTCTTTCTTTTCTTTCTTTCTTTCTT
>CM053591.1:198657516-198676287 GCA_028646515.1 Pseudochirops corinnae | reverse complement strand
AACCTGTCATTGAAAGGTTTAGAAACAATCCTCTAAACTCAAAGCATGGTTTCCATCCTGGCTAGGTAGCAAATACCTGTGAAACATGATCTGTCCAATTTATTTGTTCTTCAAGGATCCAATCCCTTTGCCCTTGATGTTGTTTCTGTAGTCTCTATAAGGGAAACCATACTTATTACAAGGTGCCTTCAACTAAACTTGGCCACTGTACAGGTAGACAAAGAATTCTTCTTGGTTTCCTGACTGTTCTAGCTTTAAGGTCACAGCACAGTAGAAGGAGTGATAGTTTGATGTCATGGGTTCCAATCCATCACTGATTCTTTTTACCTGTTGACACTGATCATGTCTCTTACCATCCCTGTATCTCCACTTAAATCTGTCCTCAGCCAAATAACTGCTGATTTTAACTCAATTTCAACATGATGTCATTCCCCTCAAACAAATCAAATTAGATTGAATTTCACTATCCTTTATTTTAAGAACCCTCAGAAATACAAATGACAAGATGACATTGCTGATGGGGTGTGTGTGGCTTCTTCCTATACCAAGAGGCAAAGATGCAAGACTGTGGAAAGAGGATGAATGTCTCTGAGTGTTTCAGCTGGATCCAACATTCTGAGTCCACCACTCCAATATGAGAGCTGCAGAGCAGATTTTCATCTTGGATTCTTTGGGAATGAGGAACAATTGGTTCCATGACAACTACCCAGGAGAAGGATTTAACCTGAAGAACTTGGATGTTTGAATTCAGGGAACTTTTTTTGTCATTATGGTTTTGAGAAATCATATTTCAATCACATCTTAGTATGTGTTAGCTGTGTTGATCTAAGTTTTCATATTTGTTGTTACTTTGATTTGGGATTATGATTTGACTCATGTTATACTCCCATATATGTAATGATAAACTATTATGATGGGGCTGGCCTTTACTGCCTTCCTCACACTGATCAATCCATCAATCCACCAGCAATCCTGCATTTAATACCTGCCATGTTTCATGAATTGTGTGAAGTGATTATGGAATGAGGGAAAATTACTTGAATCCAGGCAACTTTGGTCAATTTGAGGTATCGTTTATCTTAGCTGCATCCCTGATGGGAACAGGGAGGAGGGGCAATAAAGAGGGGGCAGGAATTTGTCCCCATTTTACAGATTGCTTAACTAAGAGTAAAAGCAATTGGAAAACTTATATGAGCCAGGAAAAGGAAGCCAGCTTTCCAATTTTGAATAGCACTCAATTCCCTGGCCTGTATGGCCTCAAACTAAACTAATTCCACTTCAGAAAACTCCAGAATGTATTGGGATGGACACTCCAATGACCCCTATGCCAGGAGACAGAATTTGGACAGTGCAAATAAGGACAGTGGAAATAAATTTTAGTGACCCAAACCACTTTGCTCATGCCTTTTTTCCACTGGAAGGGAAATGAAGGTGGTATAGAAATATCCCAGAATAAGGACTCAAGACCTGGGCTCAGAAGCCAGCTCTGCCACTGTGGGGTTGTGTGACCCTGGAGAGTCATCTCAACCCTTTGGGACTCAATGTCCTCTTCTTTGGTTTCACTTGTTAACTTCTAAGCTTGATTTTTTTTCTCGCCTATAAACTTATGATGCTTCTTTTCTCTCCCCCTCATCACAATAGACCTCACTCTTGCCAGCTTTCTTCTTGATTTTCACCTTTTCTCAGAATCAGTAGGACCAGAGTCTCAAGAATGATTAGTTTCTGTACTTGTCTGAGGAAAGTCCCAAGATTTTGTTTTGTCAGGAATCCCAGAACTTAGAATTGGAAAGCATCTCCATGTTTGTAACCAGTCCAAGCCATACTCAGAGGGTTCCCCGATTTCTCCACATATCTCCAGGCTCTGGCTTTTTATATTTCCCCAGTATTATCACTGTAATCTCCTTGGTCTCTTTCTTGCTGCATCCCCACCCAGGTCAGAGGTGATAGCACTGAGTCTGGGGGGTGGGAGGGTCCACACTATCTGTGACTGGCAGGTGACAGTGTCAGTGAAAAAGAGAATCACTAATCTCATGGCAGGGGAAGGAAGGCCTGTCTCCAGCATTTTGAGTAAGAATCAGAATGTGTTTCTTTTTTCCAGAGACCCATTTATATTAGGATTTTTTTCTGGGCAGTTTTCCTGTCCCTATGAGTTTAGGCCATTAGGGATCAAATGGACTTTTTGAGGATTTATCTGCAAACCTCTAAGGCCAGCAGGACTAGAGGAAAGAGGCCTCAGGTTCATGACCCAGGCCTGCTACATGTCAGCCAGGCTGTATTGGGTAAGCTGTTTCTGCCTCATTTATCTCACTTGTGATATGGAGCCCTTGGACTTGGGTAAATGCTCTCTAAGTCTTTTTCTAGAAACCGTTTTGACTTACAAACAACATAATAAAAATAAATTCTGGGAATGGAGCCTATCTCTGTGAGAGAACCTAAGTTCCAATTCCAGCTTGGCTACTTACAATCTGCAACTGATCTTGGGCCAGAGACTTTATAAGCTTCTCCTCATGCACCTCAATGGTCACTTTTATAAAAGGAGTCATTGGACAAAGGTGGTCTGTAGGGTCTCTCTAAGTCCTAAATACTATGATTGTAATATCCTCATGTCCATATCCAGGAAATTAGTTGACCTCTCGACCTGTCTGCAAGCACACATATCAGTATCTATGACAAAGGATGGGAAGCAAATACTTCTCCTTTGAAAGCAAAAACTTGAAATGAATCAAATGGATTGTTTAGAAACTAGTCAGTCATGTGAGCAGAACCATTCAAAAATTCCATTGGTGTCTGTAATTAGGAATGTCTTATGAATTGGAATGCCAGCAGGATGTTGGTGGGAGTACCGAAGCAGCTGGGGGTATCTTCAGAGACTGGTGGGCAGTATCAGGGTTGGGCCGGGGCCATCTTAGGAGAGCCCAATTTAGCCAGCATCTCAGTAAGTTGCAATTGCATAAGAGTGAGTAAAGGATACTTGTCCTATCCAAGAAGAAAGGACAATACCGCCCCCCCCCCCCCCCCACCATTTTGTAGTGTGAATATGTATGCAGATTCCTAAGTTCCCAGTTCCATAGGGAGAAGCATTCTCCTCTGCAAGGTGGAGAGAGCCTACACCTGAGAATATGGAGGACAGAAACACAGGGCATCAATCTAGCCTCTGACTTTTTATCTCTGGACTCTAAAGTTGTGTGTGTATGTATGTGTGTGTATATGCGTATAAATATATATATATATATAATATATTATATATATATATATATATATATATATACACACACACATACACATATATATATATACAACTTTAGAACCCAGCAATCATATATAGTCATGTGTGTATACATACATATTCACTCCCACAGTGACTAGACTGCCAGCCCTGCCCTAACATTGGCTAAGTTGTCCTGGGATCCTTTGACACGAAAGACATATTACATGTAAACCCTTTATTGATTTCAAAATTAATGTTCACTATTAACTTAAGGTAGAAAAATTCAGAGTGACTGCATTGTTATTACTGAAATAAAAAAGGGAAAATATTTCAGCCTTCCCAGGAGATAATCTCTTATCACATAAAGGAAACCAAACAACTTGTTGTGAGAGCACTCAATATTTCCTCTGAACATTTTTGACTGTCCTCTTCTATCTAAAATCCAGGGATATTTGCTGTTTAATCTCAGTAATTCTCTATTCCCTGGAGAGTCAATGGGAATCTGATTTTCCTACTAGATGCTGATACAAAGTTCTGAGGAAAAGAAATACAATATATAGGCGGAGTCACTTGCCTTGAAGCCCATACAGCACCAACACAGTGTGTAGCACCTCCTTTACTCATCTGCATGTTTAAACTAATGGTGTATCTATCAAGACTGTCAATTATCCAGATAAATGACTGCTGTCTGCTCACTATGGACCTTTCATGCAGAGATGCTTCTTGGTGTAACACATCATGCATTCTGTACTGATCACTCAGACCAAATTTAGAGCTCTCCAAATGGAGCGTTGCTCCCTTCAATAGTAAACACTCCTCAGACTTGACTTTGGGAGGAATATAAAAGAATGATATTTTGGAATTGTAAATGAGCCCCTCTCTCTGATTATGAATTCCACAGGAGTTTTTAAACTGTCCTGATGGGAAGAGTTTCCCCATGGGAGTCAGGACCAAAAAAGGAGAAATAGAAGGAAGATGATAAATGGTACCTTTATTACTTGAGATCTTGGTTTTTTGGCCTAATGCCTGCTAGGTCTTTGTGACAGATGCCAGCCAAGTTCCTGTTTTGAAGATGTGTTGATAAAAAAAAATATCTAGGGCAAAGGATCAAGTGATTGTTTATCGAATTTGATCAGCATACAAAATCTCAAGAATGCAGGCCCCAACAGCCTCTTCTCCTTCCACATGGAGGATATCTTTGCTTGAATTCAGCACAGAATTGCTTTTGTTGATGCGATTGAAGATGCATGTAAAGAAGTCAGCTTCTGGCTCAGGGCTGGTACTGAAACAGATGAAGGTAGCCCAGGCCATGGTGAGTCTCCTTCAAGAGAGCAGCCCCTGGACCCATCCTCCCCTCCCCCATTCTCCCCCTGCCTGCATGGTCCCCACTGCCATCAGAGCTTAAAGAAGTCTTAATAAAGCCTAGCTGCCATTAGCACTAACCTTGGTGCTGGGCTCATCTCCATTTCAGTCTGGTTGGTTGCAGGATGTCATCACTGTCTAGACTGAAACTCTGCTCTATTAGCCAAGTGACAAAGAGAAAGGAATGAAGGTTTTAGAGCTGATTGAGGAGTCTCTGTTTTGCCAGTTTGTATTAAGTCAAGGAGGACAGATCCAAGAGGCAGCTCCTTCAGGAAAAGAAGAAGCAGCCACATACCTGCTTCTTTTCACCCCAAAATAAACTAACTGAAGGAAGGAAGTGCATTTTTTTGTGTGTGTGCCAGGCACCATGCTAAGTGCTTTGCCCGTGTTTTTTGTTTTTTTTTTTGTTGTTCTTACAACAACCCTCAGGGGCAAGGGCCATCAGAATCCTTATTTCACAGATCAGGAAACCAACAGACAGAGGTAAAATGACATGAATAGGGTCACACAGCTAGGAAGTGCGAGACTGAAATTAAAACTTAGGTCTTTCTGACTGCCAGTGAGATGTGCCCTTAGCTTCCTACTTGGTTAGATAGTTATAGAGTCAGAAGCATGGAGAGTTCATCTCAGTCCAGCTTTGCTACTTGGGTAAGTAATTTGAAGCTTAATTTCTTCACTTCAAAAATGGGAATGATAGCTTTTGTAATATCTACCTCAATGGCTTGCTTGGAGGCAAACACTTCATTTAAAACACAAAATGTTAGAGAAATAATGATTTACTAAAATTAGCATAAGTGATTGCCATTGGAGAAAGAGTAGGGGCCTTGGAATTAGGATGGCCTGAGTTTGAATCTCCTCTAGGACCTGTTAGTTGTGTGTCCACAAGCAGGGATCTTGACTGCTCTGAGCCTGGTTCTTCTGGAGAAATTGTTGTCATGACGGCATGATGGGATGACAAAGGCAAAAGGCTTTCCAAACTCAGACCTGCTCTGTTAATGGCAGCTGATATTAAGATGGCAGTTGTTTTGTTGTGTCTGACTCTTCCTGATGGGCTTTTCTTTTGCCAAAGACACTGGAATGGCTTGCAGTTTCCTTTTCTAGATCATTTTACAGATGAGAAAACTGAGGCAAACAGGGTTCAGTGACTTGCCCAAGGTCACATAGGGTAATCCTCATGAAGATGAGTCCTCTTGATTCCAGGCCCAGAGCTCTATCGACTGTGCCATCCAACTGCCCTGATATACTCCATCCCTTATCTATAGTAATACTTCCTCTAGGGCTAGACTTTTAACATTGACTTTGTTTTATATATATAGATATATACATATATATCTATATATATCTCTATATCCATATCTAATCTAAATTATATCTCTATATCTATATCTGTATATATATGATGTGTGTGTATGTCTGCCTACATATACTTTATAGCTGTTCACATATGTACGCACACACAGCACACATGCAGCATACATGTGAACACATATATGTTATACCCTGACACACATGTGTGTATATGTATGCATGTATACATAAACATACAAATACACACACTTTCCTTTGTAACCATATGCACTTTATTTTAATCATTAACAAGTTCGTTATTCTGAGAAAGGGTCCATAGGGCTCACCTAACCTCTAAATTATCCTACCCACAGTATATGGGGTGTTTGAGGAGAGGCCCCTACCACCCAATTACTTTCTCCCTTAAATAACATTGGTTTAGTTTCATGGAGAGTCTGCAAAAATACTTTTACAAAGGATGTTTAGACTTGAAAGAACTGGATAGATCATGTACTCCTAGAGGATCCCTTTACAGATGAGGACACTGTGGGCCTGAGACAGGGAATGATGTTTAAACTCAAATAGCAATAGGTCAAACTGAGACTCAGGCCTCAAGTTCTCAATTCCCAGCCTAGTACTCTTTTCTATTGTCCATTTTGTCTCTATAATATTGTAGCAAATCATTCCTCAGTGTTAGGTGGCAAAAATACACTTGTGAAGTGTGCTGGGAATTTAATTCAATATTTATTAAGCACCTACTATGTACAAGGTGGCAGAGGCCACATGGTGTGTCAATTAAGGTACTTAATTTAGAATCAGGAAAACTGGGTTCAAATCCTGCCCCTGAAATGTAAGAACTGTGAAATCTTGGGCAAGTTATCTAACTTCAGTCAAATCCAAAGGATGTTTAGACTTAAGATTCAATCTTAAATCATTTGTGGATTTAGACCTCATTTGGTAGGGGAGAGTGGCAGCTGTGGCCATGGTGATGATGGTACTGCTGATAGTGATGCCAGTAGTGGTGACATTGGAGGTGCTGACCATGGTGATGGCAGTGGTGATGATAGTAGTGGTGGGAATTCCTTATGCTGGCAAAATTTGGAATCCTTAGTATGTTCATATCAGTGCTTATGTGTTGCCCACTGTGTTGGGTGCTGTGGATATCAAAATAGCATGGCCCTGAAGGAGCATACTTCTTCTGAACTCATATAACACAGACACAAAGAAGTGAAGACAAGTGGCTCCATGTGGGGGGACAGTACCACTAATTGGGAAAAATTGAGAAGGGACTCCAGCCTGAAGTGTGGCATTAGAGCTCACTGTCAAGGAACGTCTGGGATTCTAGGAGGTGAGGGTGAAGAGGGAGTACATCTCAGGCATGGAGGAGGACAGCATGGGCAAAGGTCCAGAGATGGGAGATGTCAAGTTTAGGGAATTGTTAGTGGGCCAGTGTGGCTTGCATAAAGAGTAAATGAAGGAGAGCCAAATAAGAGGGATAAGAACTGGACTTTTGATTTTATCAGTGCAGATAACACCCTGGAAAAGAAGACTCCTTCCATCACTGCAGGATAGAACCTTCTCTACAAATTATAATTATAGAAAGTCACCCAGAGCACTGCAAGGTTACGTGACTTAGCTAGGGTGATAGAGTTAATTTAGGAAAAGGTAGGACTTGAAACTACATCTTCATGGAACTGAAGTTAGCCGGCAGCCCAAGATGCCAATGATGGCATATTACGGAGAGGTAGAGTGGTGGCCCAAAGAGGGGGTGTTGAAGGTGTAGCATTTATCCTAGAGGCCACAGCAGGGAACCACTAATGATGCTTGAGCAAGGGAGTGATATGACCAGATCAGTGTTTTAGGAGAATGAACTTTGATTTGAGAGGAGACTGGAGGCAGGGAGACCTTGCCACCATTTCTGCTAGCACCTCTTTGGGGAGATGCATCTTGGCTTCACTCACCTGACTTACAAGAATTTCCTTCCTTTCCACAGGAGCCATCTGTGAATCAGTAACTGCCTGTATGTGGATAAAATCAGGTTCCTCAGTGGGTGGAGTTATGGTTGCCCCAAGGATTTTCATTGCAAACACAGTTGTGTTGGCATGAATGTGATAATTTCCTTTGGAGCAGCAGTCCCAAGAATAAATGGCTTTTAAAAGCATGATTATAAAATGCATCCATGTGTGTGAATTCATTGCCTTGACTATTTTCCCATTTGAATCTTCAAAATTCATAATTGTCCATGCTGGTACATAAAGAAAAGTGACACCCCGTTATTTCTGCTCTCAGGTTTATTTCTTAATAAACATTTCTGTATTTGGCTGTTGATGGGGATGTTTGTTGGCCACTGATGATGGCTACTACAATGATGTGCTTTCTGGGGCCCTGGTGACTATTATGTATATCTAGGGATTGATAATCACATAGTTTGCCTAATAATTGGACTTAAGTATCCCTGGAGCTCTGGTACAGAGTTAAGAAATAACTCATGAATATCCAGAACCTCAGCATCTTGGAAAGGGATTTTCCATGAACCTGACAAGGACACAATGTGGTAGATGGGCAGTAGCTAGAGCTAGTCCCATTTGACAGGTATAACAGAGGCATGGAGCTAAGGTTGTTCAATTAATTAATTTATAGCAACCTTGGTCCTAGAACCCAAGTCTTCTGTTCTTTGCTGTTTCCAGAGTCACAGTTAGGGAATCCTAGGGTTTCGGCAGTAGTGGCCTAGTCTGGCCTATATCTGAAACAGATTCTCCTTTTATACATTATCTAACAAACACTTAGGCAAACTCTGCTTGAGGCTTCCTAATGAGCTGATCAGAATGTCATAGAGTTAGAACTAAAAAGATCTCAGAAGGCATTGACTCAGATCCTTTAATTTTTCAGGTAAGGAAACTGAGGCTGCTATAACCATTAGCCAGCCACAAAACCTCTGGGAAGTAGATATTATCATCCCCATTTTACTGCAGAGGACACTGAGGACAACAGAGGCTTGTTTGGTTTTGGTTTTGGTTTTGTAACCTCTCTAGGACCCCACAGTTAACAAGGGTCTGAGACAGGACTAGAACCTCTGGCTTTCCAAAATCCAAATCCCCCACTTTTCCTACTATGCCACCCACCCCAAAGGCAGCTCATTCGACTTTGGGAAGGCTCGAAGTACAAAGACACCCCTGCCTTTGTAGCAAACTGCAATTGCTTCTCTGAAGCTTTGCTCATTGATCTGCATTTGGTTTTCTAATGTGTCAAAGCCCTGCTCCGAATGAATGAACCAAATAATTGACAAACAGTTAGATCAACTCAGCCATTCCCTTATTCAACCAACTTCAGGGGCTCCTCATTGCCTTCATAATAAAATCTGAAACATCTCTTTAGTTTTAAAGCCCTTCAAAACCTGGCCCCAATCAGTCCTTCAGAACTGTTCTTCCTCTCACATCCCATGCTTCAGTCAGACTAACCTCTCTGTTCTTCACACATGACATCTCATCTTCCACTTCCCTGTTTGTACTCGCTCTCTCTGACACCTAGCACACTCCCTCTCTGTCTCTCTCTCTCTGTCTCTCTGTCTTTCTCTCTGTCTCTCTCCTCTCTCTCCCCCTCTCTCTGTCTCTCTCTGTCTCTGTGTGTCTGTCTCTCTCTGTCTCTCTCCTTTCTCTCCCCCCTCTCTGTCTCTGTCTGTTTCTCTCTCTCTCTGTGTCTGTGTCTGTCTGTCTCTATCTCTCCCTGTGGGTCTCTCTGTCTCTTTTCCTCCCCCCCTTCCTTCATGACTCTGCTCCAGCACCATCTTCTTCATGAATTCTTTCCTAGTCCTCCAATTGTGAGTGCTCTCCTTCCCAACCTACTTGATCTTCAACTTCATCATACTGATTTCTGTGTATTTTCCTTAAGTTTATTCTGTAAAGGCTCCTTGTCTCACCTATTAGCATGGGATTTCCTTGAAAACTGTGGGCTTTGTTTCCTTTCTTTTTTCATTTCTATCCCCATTGTTGTTATTGTTGTAGTTGATTCATTTCCAGTTGTGTCTAGTCGTGACCCCATTTGGAGTTATCTCAGTTTTCTCATTTGTCAAATGGAGGATCACAATAGCTCTTCCCCCTAGGCTTGTTGTGAGGATCAAATGACTTCATCACACTAATGATGTGCTTTGAAAGTGTGTCATATGCAATCTCTTATCATTCAGGTCACCCAGACTTGAAAGCTCAGCATTATCTTGGACTCTGCATTTTCCTTCACTATCACAAACCTCCTCCCCCTCCCTTCCCCCCCCCCCACGCCTCTTCAGCCATAGCCACTAATCTTTGTCATGTCTCCTTACTCCAAGTTCCTATACATCCATCCTCTTCTCCACTTGGACATAGTCAGACTGTGGCTCAGTCTGCCATCTTGCCTCTCTGGAGCTATTAGATTTGTTTGCATTGGTCTTCCTGCCTCAAGTCTCTCCCTGGTTCCATTGATCCTCCACCACACAGTTAGGCAGCTAACATTCCTCATGTGTGACCATGTTGCTCCTCCTATGAGGAGAAAGCTCAAGCTCCTGCATTCGACATGTAAAGGGCTCTCTTTGCCCACTGACTTCATGTCACTCCCCATCAATTACTTGCTGATGCAGCCAAATTTGCCTTCCTTCTTCTCCATCCCAAACCTTCAGGCTCCTATTTCCATTCATGTGCACAGGCTGTCCCCACTTTTGGAACCCTCTCCCTTTTCTCTTCCACCTTGTAGAATCCTCAGCTTCTTCAACAAGACTCAGCTCATGGACCATTTCTTGCTGGACTTTCCTGATTCTGTCTATTTTAAGGCTCCTCTCTTCCATATTATTCAGTGTTTTCTTTGTATATTCCTTCTATGAACTTGTCTGTGCATTGTTTTACCCAGAGGAATATAAGCTCCCTGAGGGCAAGAGGTTTTTATTTTATTTTCCCCCTGTTTATTCCAGTTGTTAGCATAGTGCTTAGCAGACAGTAAGTACTTTATAAATGCTTGTTGGTTGAATAAATGAATACATAGTGACTCTGGGGGTAACCTCACTCAGCTCTTACAGTTTGCATACCTTCCAAAGATGGTGTTTGGACTGTGAAAGGGCTTATTAAAAAGGCACCCAAAGGAAAGGCTTCATGGAAAGCCCAAGGATTCCAAATGTCTCAGCACTTCCTCCGTATGAGGACCAATTAAGGAAGTCCAGGAATGGAAAGGCCATTTCATTGGAGCACCTTGGAAAGGGCTACTCATTATATGAGCAATGGGACCAGATCCAGCATCCTGTATTTTCTTTACAGGGACCCTATCAATTAACACCCACTACTGCCTTCCTCTACCACAGACCTGTTTAGACCTAGTTTCCTGTTGAGTCATAAAACTTCCTCTGCCAAATGCAAAGTGTGGGGTGGTTAACTTTTTATTTTCTTGGGGGATGGTGTGGAGCTGATGGGAAAGGGAAAATAGAGAGTGATTAAATAATTTTAAAAGGGGAAAAATCCTTTTTATCTTCTGAAAAAGCTAGAAGAACAGCTTTAGGAGGTAAGAACTGCTGACCTATACTGTGCCAGGTGGCCCCTCTCCAGTCCTCACAAGCAAATCTGTGGTCATATGTCCTGCTCCCCACCATGCCTGCAGCTTTTTCCTTCTTGGCCGGGAATTTGGAGACCTTATAGCTCTCCCTACTGAGTCTATAGATAAGGAAATGAGGCATAGAGAGAGGCAGGTGATTTGTCAAGGGCCCAGATGTGGGAAATTACTTTGAGCTCAAGGTCTCTGCTTCCTCTAAACCTTGCTCTTCCATTGAATGAATAGCTTCCATGTTTAAGGACTTAAAAGCTATGGAGGTTTATAGACATTAATACACTGGATTCTGATTGGCTCAAGGTTGGATGGGTGCATCAGAAACAAATCTAGGTTTGTGGTTTTTTTTTTTTAAATCATTTTCTATTCATTTATTTTTTTTTTTTTTTTGGAATTTTTCTCAATCACAAATAAACAAAAATGTTTACATTCATTTAAAAAAATGAGTTCCATATTTTTTCCCTCTCTCCTTTCTTGAGAAGGCAAACAATTTCATAGAAATTATTAATGTGCCGTCATGTAAAAATCTCAATATTAACCCTGTTGTAAAATTAAAAAATGCAGACAACACCTCCAAGAAAAATATGAATTGATTTTAGGTCATGGAAGAGCTCAAAAAGGATGTTGAAAATCAAGAAGAAAAGTAGAGGAAAAATTGGGAAGAGAAATGAGAGTAATATAAGAAAATCACGAAAAACAAGTCAACAGCTTGCTAAAGGAGACGCCCCCCCAAAATACTGAAGAAAATAACACCTAAAAAGTAAACTAATACAAATGGCAAAAGAGGTTCAAAAAGGCAATGAAGAGAAGGTTAACTTAAAAAGCAGAATTGGCCAAATGGAAAAGGAGATCCAATAGCTCTCTGAAAGAAATAATTCCTTAAAAATTAGAATGGAGAAGACAGCTAGGTGGTACTGTGAATAGAACACTGACCCTGGAATCAGAAGTACCCAGGTTAAAATCTAGCCTGAGGCACTTGACACTTAACTAGCTGTGTGACCTTGGGCAAGTCACTTAACCCCAATTGCATTGCCAAAAATATAGAATGGAGCAAATGGAAGCTAATGACTCTATGAGAAATCAATAGATCATAAAACTAAACTTAAAGTATGATAAAAAATTGAGGCTGATGTGAAAAATTAAATTGGGCCTCTTGCATATCTTGATCATTTAGAAATTGTCATTTCAGCATCAGAACTAGTTCCTTTTTAAAAATTGTAGGCATGGCTCTCTTCTCAGTAGGAATTAGTAGTTGTTCTTTTTTTTTTTTTTTTACATTTTTTAAGGAAAGTCTTGTGCCCAGGGCTTCAAAATAATCACCATAATAAAAGCCCATTTATTCTATTAAAAATATTTTATCATTCATTTTGGTTTTACACAATTTTCTAATTTTTTACTCTATCCCCTGAATCCTTAAGGAAAAGAAAGAAAAATAGGTTAGCAAAACGGACAAAGAATCCATATCTATAACTTTATTCACCAGTTTGGACCCATAGCTTTGAGCTCCCTTTGGAGAAGACAGCAGTACATTTCACCTTCTGTTCCCAGAAACGAAAGCTGACCATGATAAGATTTAAGCGTACTATCAGTGTGGTTTTCCCCCATTTTTGTATTCATTATTTATCTTATTCTCTTGAGTCTTTTTTTCTTCCTTCTGCACCAGGTTCACACAAAGCTTGCACAGAACCTGGCACATAGTAGGCTTTTAATAAATGTTTATTGACTGGCTGACTGACAACTGTCTGTTCATTTAACTTGAAGAATTCTGTTATTCTGTGATTCTATTCCTACAAGGCAGCAGTTCTCAACCTGTGGGTTGCCACCCCTTTGGGGGGTCACCTAAGACCATCAGAAAACACGTATTTCTGATGGTCTTAGGAACCGAGACACCACTCCTCTATCTGTCTCCAGGCAGGTCCGCCCACATGCAGATACGTCCACATACGAGTATTAAAGGGTTGTGGCATTAGGAAGGTTGAGAACCAGGTCGTCCTATGTGCCCTACATGGGGATCTCCTTATCCCAGGTACTAATGAACTGCTCAGCAGAGCAGTATCTCAGTAAGATGGTTATAGCACAGATGGTATGTATGTGTGTGTGTGTGTATGTGTGTGTCTGTATGTGTGTATATGTGTGTGTGCACGTGTGTATGTGTGTGTGCATGTGTGTGCGTGTGTGTGTGTGTGTGTGCATGTGTGTGTGTCTAAGAGATGAAGAGACACAATTTTGAGGCAGGAGATCAGGTTAAAGAAGAAAAGGAACATTTAGACTCAGGACAGGGAAATAGAATTTGTCATTACATTTCTACTGCTTATAATTCTTCAGCATGTTCCCTCCCACTCACCAATGTGGCATTCAGTGCCCTGCCTCCTGTGGTCTGGAAACTGAGCAGAAGAATTTAAATCTGAATGATTAGAGAAACTGGTGCAAAGATGTTCAGATCTCCTGAAATACATTTAAGAGATTGGATATAACCAATGAAGGTTCTCCAAGGCATTTGGACATCAAAATTCCACCCATTCTGAATTTTTTTAAAAAATGGAAATGCCCCCATATGATGTGGGGAGAAGAAATTCTTCACTCCTGGGAGGCCTGTATGTGAACAGAAAGGCAATCATTTTCCTGGCACTCAGTCCTTTCCATGCTGGTCCACCAGCATGTGCTGGGCAATGACCCCAGAATTTTCTAGGGTAAATTTTTCTTCTTTTTTGCACAAGCAAACCCAACTTTCCTATACCCTGTTCACTGTAGGATTTTCCCTCTCTTTATTTTGGTTGCTTCTGTGAGATGAACTGGATTTTACTTGGTGATTTTAAAGTCCCTCCCTGCTCTGAGATTCCAAATTCTATGATTCCATCCTGGGTGAGTGCTTCAGGCAAGCTTTTGCATGTAAATGTACCTTAGCTTGTTGAGATCTGGAAAATGCCAGTTATGTAACAGGTCAAGTAAGCACTGTCAGCACTGTGGAAAAATCTATTCCTTATTTGGGCCTTCACAATCATGCCCTCTTACCCCTCCAGAATATAAAGACAAACCTGGCTTGGATCACTCCCATACACTTCGTGTTTCTGTAACTCTTGCTGGGTTATGAGCTCCTGGAGAACAAAACTTGGGTCATTTGACCCTTTATCCACTCTGCTAGTACGGTGACTGGCACATGATAGGTGCTTCAGCATTCATTACCGAGCTGAATGGAATTTAAAAGCAGCTTCCCCCGCCACAACATCCTTTGACTGAGTGTCATTCTTCCTCACATCTTCCTTTCCAGCAGCCTTTTGGAAAATCTGTTTTTGAAGTTTTTCCTCCGATAGTTAAACAAAATTCTAATTGTCCACAAAGAATCCACTCCCACCAATTGCATTCCAGATTGCGATGATTTCTGTGCTAATTCAACTGTAGCATGGCAGCAGTCCTCCTTGTTTTTCCTACCCAGGCCACTTGGGAATGCTCACTAAGAAATGGACACTTAGAAGTGACAAAAAAAATGCTCTTTTGGAAACTATGGTGTTACTAAAGTTAATTTGGGGGCAAACAATTGTGGTGATAAATGCATACACACAATGCCCTACACACAAACACGATACACATACACATACCTATCTACAACCACACACCACACACCCACCCACACACACACACACACACACACACACACACCCACACACACACACACACCATACACATACACACACAATATTTCTTCAAATAATGTGTGTCCATTTCAACTCCCTTCTAAGCACTTTGCTGTGCTATGTTATGCTGTAAAACATTTTATCAGTTTGCTGAAATACACTTTAAACTAAGTATTCAGGCACATGCCCTCCAACTCCCTACCCCCCACCCCCCGAAAAAGCATCATAATGACTCCTTTGTCTTGTGTGGACTTCAGGAGGGCACAGGTTGAAATCTGCCTTGCGTTTCAGATGGGTAATTGACATTGACACTCACAAGCTATCTAAAGTTTGCCAGAGGCAAGCAAGAGCTGCCCCTGGTGCTGAGGTGTAGCCTGCTGTGCTTTTGGCCAAGCACGTGGTGCCAGATGTTTACAGGGAAGCCAAGCAGATCCTTGGCGAGCTGTAAAAGACTGAGTCCATTGTTTAGGGTGTTGGAGGCAGGGGAGGCCAGATTCTTCGTTTTCTAAAAAGCAAATAAACGAGATGCAGATTGTTCATTACTGACCAATCGTTGATTTTTTGTTTTGTTTTTGTTTTTCCATGTAAAAAGAATAGAAACAAACAACACAGCTCGAAATATTCTCCTTATGATGAATTTTAGGCTTTATAGGGATCCCCGAGATGAGGACATTGGGCACAGTTGAGTAAACAAACCTGTTCACAATGAAATGCATTGAAATAATACAGGACAACCTTTCCAATGTCTGGTAAAGGCATTCTACAGGTCATCCTCCAGTGATTTTTGGAATTCTGCAAACTAAATTAATATTGTTTTTAAAAGAAAGAATTTGAATTTGGCAGGCATGGGAGGGTAGAGAGCAGGTAACAAAGAAAGTTGTTAAAAAAATGATGCTAGCAAACACTGTCTGCCACATCTCAGGGAAGGGAACAGAAAGCTTTCAGACTGAAAGGATGGGCAAGCCAGGAGTCCCCAGAATGAGGCTGGAAGATCAGTTAGGAGAAGCTTACCCATTTTGATATGTAATTCATTTTGCAATTACTAAGTAAGGTTTATCTATACAATGTTGATAGGGTACCATTTTGACTATAAAGACACTTCATTTCATTTTATTTTCAGTAGAGCAATTCTTCATTGACTGAAAAATACATATACACAGAAAAAAGAAAAGAACTCTTAGGAAATCTGAACAGAAGTTTTCATTAAGGAACATTTCTCTCCCAAGGTAACTAAGGAAAAGTGATAATGGCTTAAGAGGTAGGAAGAAAGAGGAAATTATAATTCTCAGAAAACAATGAATTCATTTCAATTCAACAAACTTATAAGTGCTAAGTGACAAAACAAAAACCAAAAAATAATGCTTGCTCACAAAGGTTTCAGGAGGAACCACAGGCACACAAAAAATGCCCAGTATAAGGAGGGATTGCTGCTCAACCGTATTATGTAGTCAAGGTTCGAAACAATTCTTGCTGTCTAGAACAGTGAAGCTGAATTAAGGATTATGTTTAGTTGTAATAACTGTAAACTCTTACATGTAGGTTCAGAAAGTCAATTTTACAAGTATAGAATAGGAGAGGTGTAGCCAACCAGCTATTCGGCTGAAAAAAACAAAAGATCTGGGAGTTTCAGTAGACCCCAAGCTCATTGTGTGTCACCGGTTTTGGATCTAGCAGTCAGGAAAACCATTGTAATCCACAATTGTGGTTGTTGTTTACATAATAATAATTCAGAGTGGTGATATTCAAATAAAATAGAAATGAGGTAACTAAAATATACATCATGTATATTTTAAATATATATATATATATATCACATATATAATACTTTCAAGTAAGGTATTGATTTAGTTTTAAAATGTAGTATTATCTGTGTTTTATTGTGTTCTATATATTGTCACCATTTCTTCTGTTAAATATCTCCCTAATTCATTTCAGTCTGGTTCAGGCTGCACTCAGGAGTAGAAATAAGCTACCAAGAAACCTGTCTTTGTTTGGTAAAGAGATCAACCATGTTTGGTGCTGAAGGGAATGAATGCTAAGCGAAGATTCATCACTTGCTGGCAAGGATAGACATTAAAGGTAGTAATGAGTTTAGGGTGTGCCCCAAGAATGTTGGGCTGTCATCCAAAATGATGAGAAATATAGACGTACAGGTCCTATTGTTCTGGAAGAATTCACTCTGACAGTCTTTGAATTAAAGACAGGCATTTATTTGGCTGATGAACCCCAATGGGTCTGCTTTCATGTGGGAGAAACAGAGTGTGAGCAGCAGGCCCTGCTCCCCTAAGGGAGCAAAGTGGTCCCTGCTTCCCATAGGAGGCAAAGGCAGTTACAGGCGTTAGGTCTCCAGTTTAAATACAATTTTATGGAATGGGGGAAAGGGAAGAAGAGAATGGCTCCCAAATGCCTGGGATAGGAGGAAGGTCGAGGTGCCTTTTTCATACATACAGATGAGCAAAGAGAATGGGAGAGGGGAGGGGCAGAGTTGTTCTGGAATTGGGGGTGCTTTGTGAAAGCACACAGCTAAGGCCACGGTGGGGGCCACAATGCATAGTCTTCAGTCAAATCCCACATGTTAGCCCATATCTCACACTCTGCATCCTGCCCGTTCCGTCTCCCTCAAGCATTCATCTCTACCTCATCATTGGGGAATGAGAACCAAGTCTTGGAGTTATGGTCATGGCAAAGCAGAGATCACTTCTGGCCTCACAAAGCTCTTGACTTCCTGCTTTCATATTCCTAGGGCCCGAGGGGAGTCATGTTGCCTTATCCCACCCATTTTGAGATAGTTTTGCTTTTGGCACTAAAATGGTCAGCCAAACAAAAGTTACGAATGAAACATTTTATACAAGTTAATATAAACTTTCCAGCCCCACAGCAGATAGCTTGCTGAGGTCAGGGATTTTGAGGGATAGACTCAGAGAATCAGTTAATAGGATAGAGTTAATCCTGGACTGACAGTATCTGCTCTCTCTCTGGTTGGATGCTACTGTCATGGCTTTAGACTATGTGGGCTACAAAAGTTTGGGATGTTTACTTGCAGAGGAGAGGCCTGCTAATGAGTGTACCTGAGCCTCTGAGAACAGAAGACAACAGTTTCCCCAAGAGCTTGGATCCCGGTGGGCTGTGACAGATCTCACTGTATCAGATATGGTCATCAGAGGCCAAAGAAAAAGTCCCTCAGAGACTACACAGGGCCTGGCAGAGAGCGGAGATAGAAAGGTTAGCACTGATTGACTAGCCAGCAGGAAGAGCTTCAGAGAGCAGCGCCCAGCAATCCCAGAGACCATTGTTACTCTGTAGCATTCAGCAGCGTGTATGTGCCCTAATCACACATGCTCATATGTTGCTACATGTGGCCCTCTTTACCTGTGTGCCCCGATCATACCTCAAGTCCTGGAGATTCATTGTCTCTACACGTGTATGGGTGATTAGAGTTCTTTCCTGCCCTGTGGTACTTTCCATCTTATTAGCCATGAGGGCTACAATATTGGCTTTTGGACGATTAAATAAACCCTGTGTAAATTGCTCTAGACACACAATCCACCCCTTTCTGGAGGGGGAAGGTCCTCAGGTGTTACACACTGCACACCTTTGTGAACTTTTTCAATGTACTAAAAAAAAAAATCAGTTGTATTTATTTTTTTTTCCTCTCTAAAACTGTCATTTGTCATATGGAATGGCTCTCTGGCAGGAAGGGGTAGGGATATCTTGGGATATATC
>CM053591.1:198641135-198657016 GCA_028646515.1 Pseudochirops corinnae | reverse complement strand
GTGGGGGGGGGGAGGGGGAAGGGAAGATGTTTTATAAGTGTGAAATATTCCCGTTGTGGCCTCAGCTGAAAGGTCTCTAGGGGTGGAGAACCTGAGGCCTTGAGGCCTCATGTGACCTTTTAAATCCTTGGGTGCAGCTTTTTGACTGATTCCAAGTTTTACAGAACAAATCCTTTTATTAAGGGGATTTGTTCTGTGAAGTTTGGATTCAGTCAAAGGGCCACACTTGAGGGCCTAGAGGACCACACATGGCCTCAAGGCTGCAGGTTCCCCTCGCCTGCAGCAAAGACAGAGGGGAGAAGGATTTGTCTCAAACAAAAACATTTTCCCCACCCATTGAGGAGTTAAATGGAAGAAAGGAAAATATTCTGTTTATTCATGGAAAAATATTATTTTTTAAAAAAATTTCTTTCCATGAAAACTCACAAACAGCCAACTATTAAAAGTTGAAACTTTCTCAGAGGGAAAAAAATAAACAGATTTTCTGCATCCTTTTTTTTTCAAAACAAACTAAAATTTTAACATTGAAATATTACTTGTGTATAGATTTAGTGTAGAATTTCAGGAGCTTTCCAGTTCATTTTTGTCTCTAGGGGAATGAGGTTACAGAAATAAGTAGTAACTGGTGGGATTCTTAAATAGCCAGAGTTAGGGTTGTTTCTGCTCATTTCTAGTAGACACCAAAAAGACTTTCCTGCAGCACCATCCTCCATACTATGTTTACAGTTAAACAATTAAAATAGTCATGTTTGTTAGAACAGTCAGAAAATAATGGACTCTCCACTACATATGCAAGCTTATACAAACTTTGTAAAAAGTTATCCCATCTGTCAGTTCTTAAAAATGCCAAGGGCTTTAACATGGAAATACTTGGATAGTTCTCCATTGGTAACATGGTCTCACTCAAGAATCCTCACTGCCCAGTGCTGCAGAGAAGCAGAGCATCACTGATTCAGAGCTGGAAGGAGCCTTACAGGGCCATCAAGTCCAGATGTCATTTTACAGATGAGGAAACTGAGTCACAAGGCTCTTAAATGGCTTGCCAGATAACACCCAGTTACTGTCCAAGGCAGAATTTGGACCGGGGTCTTCCTGACTCCAAGTCTAGTGTTCTCTACCCTCCCTCCTCTCGACTCACCTGTGCCTGCCCATATGCCTCAGCTCTGCCCATCCCCTCCTCAAAGCTGACCTGAAGTGATTCATCAAACGTATTCCTGCTGCTGTGTTACTGCAATATGATTATATCCCATGATAATTGTGTGCCACAACAATTACAGACTATAATTGTGCCCATTGAAATTAACTGTGTATTCAGCATAGTAAACTCCTGCTTGGGGAAATCTCTCCCTGATTATAGTTTGTTATTGCTTGTGATTTGGAATTTGGAGGCTAAGGAATTGTGTGAAGCACCTTGAGATTAAGTGACTGACTTGACTGAGGTCCCAGAGCTACAAGATATCAGAGATAAGATTGAACCCAGGTTTTCCAGACTCCAACCTCAGTACTTTATCTTCTCCAGTCTTTTCTATTTATTTAACTTCCCACATACCCATCCATCCATCTCACCATCTGTCTACCATCTATTTTCCTACCTATCTAACTGTATTTTTCTATATCTATATGGATCATATGTATTACACTTTATCAGTGAAGCCATCATCTAACTGATCTGACTTCTCTATGCATCACATATTGATGACCTGCTGATCACAGGTCATGCCCACCTTCTTATTGTATGTGGTAAGGACACATCTCTCATTCTCTACTTTCCTGCTCTTTACTGAGGAAAGGGCCTGTATTTGAGATCTCTGTATATTTAAATCCTACAGATAACACTCATCTCTTAAACTCTTGAAATGATCTCTAGCAAACATTTAACATCTGTTTAAATTCAAGCAATATTATTTCAAAACAGTCTTAGTAAGGGTAATCATTTAGGCCCCAAAGAGATGCAAAATTGGAGAGTGAATGGACATCTGGAAAAGAAACCTTGCCAGGACAAAAAAAATGTCAAACCACATTGAGCTGAGATCCCACAAGGAAAACACAATATAGACACACAGAGAAGCACAAGCTTGCAGACACAAACACAACATAGACACACAGAGCATTTGCAGACACAAACACAATATAGAAACACAGAAAGTTTGCAGACACAAACACAATATAGACACACAGAGAGACAGAACCTGGCAGACACAAAGATACTTGTAAACATAAGTACGCAGAGGCAAACATGCCATACACAAACATGCATGGATGTGTAAGCACACGGACACAAACATGCAGTCACAAACACACATGCACTCGAAAGCATGGCTGGCCACAAGCACGCATGCACAATTGCCCACGCACAGACGCACAAACACTCAACCTTTCCCATGGTCTGTCCTCTCTGCTGTCTCTTCTCCTTCTGGACTCAGAATGTAAGACACCATCTTCTCTTCCCTATGTCCCATGGAAGGATGCCATGCTTGGGGTTTTAACCCAAACCTCTTTTGCTTCACATTGGCCTCTTTTCCTTTTGAACACATCTGCCAACATGCAACAATTGCACAATTCAAATCTAAGAGCCTTAGACAGCCAACGAATGGCATGTTCTTTGAACGTTGCCTTCTGGAGTTATTGCACTAGCCTGCCCTTTTCTGAAGCATTGCCTCCCTTATCGGCTTCCCATTAACACACTCTTCTGCTAATGTCTAGCAGATCGGGGGGCCACAATCTTCCTGTGTGTCTCTCACATACATAAAAAGCCCTTGAATGGAATTAATAAAGATCAGGATGAAGGTCCAGCTAGCTCAGTGCTTGGCTGCTGAAATCAGGGTGCTAGGATTCTCGCTCTCAAAGCCAAGCCTGACTAAGGCATGAGTTCTTAGCCTTTTTCTATCATGAGTACCCCCTCTGTCCCAAGCATTTTGATGAAGTTTATTTAATGTTTTTAAATGAATAAAATAAAATCCATTTGATTACAAAGGAATCCAGAGGTTCGTGAAGATGAAATTATATTTTTCCCTGTGAAATTCACATATGTAAAACCTCTCCCTAGATACCTTGGGGATCCATGGAGTCCCAGTCAAGAATCCCCACTTGAAGGTTATTGAGGGAACCCTCATCATCCCAGTTTCCCATTTACTGAGGATATGTCATCCATAAAAATGTGATTTACATTTTCGGCAAGGCCTCCCCCTTCGGGGTAATGAATGACATACAGTTACTACTCCCTAGGAGAAGTACAATTTATTTTTCGTCCATTTAAAAAATGTCTTCACAGTTATCTCATTCATTGTTTGCCTTTATACATGACCTCAGCATCCTAGCACAGTATCATCACATGCCAGGTACTTAATGATATTAGCTGGACTGGGAACTTTTCAAGGTGACGTAGCTTCTGCCTAAAATGCTATTATTTGGTGCATGGTTGTGTTGAGTTTATACTTCAGAATTTTATAGCTTTAGAACACAGGACCTTAGACCTGGAGCAGGAAGTGACTTTAGAGGCCAGCTATTGAAAGTCCCTCATCCTGCAGATATGGAGACTAAGGGCCAGGGAGGAAGGTAACTTCCCCAAGCTCATGGCCCTTCTATTTCCCTCTATCCTCCATCTGATTGATATTCTTAGAGAGAGAATCTAGAGTTCCACAGAAGTCCTGCCTCCAACCCTCCAACACTAGGACTACTGACATAGCTCTCCTCTTGGCAGGTCCCATTCCAGGATACCTTTCTTGAGACCATAGGATTGTTCATCAAAAGGTGGGAGAGAGGCTGGGCAGCATTTAGTCCAACCTCCTAATTGTATAGATGAGGCCCAAAGAGCTTTACTGACCTGCCCTATTTTCAGAGGCAGTAAATGGCATAGATGGAGTTTAACATCAGATCCTCAAACTACACAAGCAAGAAAGAAAGATCTAGAGATGTGTCTCTACATTATCTACCTGGGTTGTTGTTGTTTTGCTTAGTTTGTATAACTTAATTAAGGAGTGCATTCACAGACTCCTAGAATCATCACATATTAGAAGGAGAAAGGAGCTCAAAGCCTTCTGAACAAGAAGCCCCATCACACCACCCTACCTGGTGGCCACCAACTACTCTTTGTATACTTCCAAGGTGGAGAAACCCACTACCTGCCAAGACAGCCCTTCTGCTCTGGAGAGCTCCAATTGGTAGGAGGCAGCCATTTTTCTTGACATTTGGCCTAAATCTGCTTTTCTGTAACATCCACCTTTTGCTCCAGATTCTGTTTTCTGGAGTAATGATAAAAAAAAAAAAAAAAGCCTGGTTCCTCTTCTTAGTGACAGCCCATGGAATGTTTAGAGATAGTTCCCCTTGAGATCCCTTGTAGCAATGTTAATTAGCATGGAGGAAAGCCTCTCTTGGTGCTTGCAGAGACATTCTCGCCCATTTCTGCCTAATCACAATGAGCTAAAACTGAATTCTGAAACGCAAGGTCACTCTGTCATCCTTAAATTCCACTCCCCACAAACCCTCCTCAGGGAGCTGTTTCAGTTATTCCCTAAGTTCATGACAATATTTTAAAAGTTGGGAAAGAAGGGTGTTTGGTTGGTAATGCCTATTCAGTGGCCAACTTCAAGCAATGACTCTGGACTCCTGGGTTCAAATCTCACTCTGCCATTTATTACCCATGTGACCTTGGACAAAACATCTAGCCTCCCTGGGCCTCAATATCCTCTTGTGTTAAATGGGGGGACGGCCTGGGCTAGCAAGCCTCTGAATGCCCTTCCAGGTCTGGATCCATTCTCTTAAAGTAAACAAATACTTTGGTAATTTCCCAAGGTCAACTGCAGTGTCCTGATTGTCCAGATACAAATAGTATTCCTAGTCCAATTCCAATTGAATGTGCTGCAATGAACAGCTGGTATCTGGGTTGAAACTAGGCTGCAAGAGACTTTCTCCAATTATACAGGGGAAAGTCTGTAGTTAAGCTGGCTTCTCTTTTAGCCTTGAAGAAGTTTTGTATCATAGAGTGACTCCTGCTGGTGAACTAGCTGAATGGGCCCAGGAGCCTTGGGCTGCATTTCTCCTCTTCAGTTAGCATAGAGGATCCAAAGGAGCCTTAGGGAGAACAGAGACAGAAAGTTTGTTGGGAGAGCCCATCTCCAGTCTGGAAAAGGATTTCATTCCCTTCTGAACGTTCAGCAGAAATTCTGATAGCAGATTTCTTGAAAATGGTCTAGTACTTTTTACCTGCAGACATGAAAGCCTAGGAAGGTAGGCATTGATAACAATGGTGCGTGTGGCCTGGCTAGGCAGCCATTTGACTGAAAGAGATTCCAGGTCTTTAGTGGACTTTTACCCAAATATAAGATGAGAATTGGATATGGGAAGCAAAAAAGTTGCTACAAACTTCAGCTGTGTTAGGGGAAGAATTGTGGAGATGAAGAGCAGCCCTGTTCTCTGTCCTGTTCAAAGGACAGTTTTAATGTCACATTCAATTCTGGGCAAAAGTCTATGAAGGACAGTGACAAGCTAGAAACCAACATATTGAGGTGCCTCAAGTTTATGACATATGTACAGAGACGGAAGTATCTAGGCATGTTCAACATAGAGGAGGGAATGCTGGGGGCAGAGGTCAGGGTTCACTAGGGTTCTTTAGGTACAGGCATACCTTAGCGATATTGTGGGTTTGGTTCCAGACCACCACAGTAAAGTGAGTATCACAATAAAGGGAATGTCACGATAAAGTGAGCCACACAATTTTTTTGGTTTCCTAGTGAATCTAAAAGTTACGTTAACACTATACTGTAATCTATTAAAGGTGCAAGAGCATTACGTCTAAAAAAGCAATGTACATACTTTAATCAAAAAATACTTAATTGCTAAAAAATGCTAACTATACTCTGAGCCTTCAACAAGTTGTCAGCCTTTTACTGATGGAGGGTCTTGGCTTGATGCCGATGGCTGCTGACTGATCAGGGTGGTGGTTACTGAAGGCTGGAGTGACTGTGGTCATTGCTTAACATAAGACAACAAGGAAGTTTGCCACAGAGATGAACTCTCCCTCTCACTTGAACACTTAGAAGCATTGAACCATCATTGATGGGCCTTATTTCGGTATCATTGTGTCTCACAGGATAGGGAGGTGGAAGGAGAGGGAGAAAGATGGTTGGTGGAGCACTCAGAAAACCTTTATTGCCTAATTTCACCATCTTATATAGGTATAATTTGTATCACCCAAAGACAATTACAGTAGTTATATCAAAGATCACTAATCCCAGAATACCATAATGAATGCAACAACAATGAGATCTGAGAATTACCAAAATGTGACCCAGAGACAGATGTGAGCACAGGCTGCTGGAGAAAAAAATGGTGCTTATAGACTTGCTCAATGGTAGGATGTTCACACACCTTCAATTTGTTAAAAAAAACAGAACAAAATAGTATCTGCAAAGTGCCATAAAACATGGTGTGGCTGTGGTGTAGCAAAGGAATTGGTCCTGTTCTGCCTGGATCCCAAGAACAGAACCCGAAGCAATGGGGAAAAGGTGGAAGAGAAGAGGCAAAAAAGCCAATCTAGGCCTCCTGACAGGATGGAGACTGAGCTGTCCAAAGGAGGGAGGGCCTGGTGAGGAGACCATTGGTGCTTTGTCTCTGGATGTCTTCAAACAGAGTCTGGACCCCCTTTTTTGGTGTCTAGGGAATTTTGTTTGAAGCCCAATATGGACTAGCTCTCCTCTAAGGTTCATTCCCATGAGGAGCTATCGTGCTCGAGCAACAGAATTCCTAGAAACTCTAACGGTGAAGTGAATGACTCGGCTAAGGAAGAAGCCAATCGAGCCTACTGAGTGATAGCCTGGAAGGGCATCTTTGGGAGTCTGCAAGCAGGTGAGGTTGGAGCCCTGCCTAAGTCAGATGTTTGATTTTTTCTTGATAATGTTCCTGGTGATTACTCTCAATTTTCCTCTTGGCAGTTCAAAGGTTGAGCTTCAATGTCCTGGGTTATAATTGTTTAAGGCTTGTCATATCATTAGTCTGACACAAGAGGGACTAACAGCCAGTGGGAAGCTTTTCTCTCACCCTGAATTTGGGACAGCATCCCAGACTGAAGGCTGAGCTGCTGCTGCTGCTGTTTTTCAGAGGTGTGTGGGTGTGGATGAAGGCAGAATGGGTGAGGAGGGGGAAAGAGGAAGAAGGCCAGGGGTCAAGTAACAGGGAACTTTCTAAAAATATTTCATTCCAGGAAAACATCCAGATGAAAATAGGCAGAACATCTTGACTTCTGAGCAGCCACAGTCTGTGGTAAGAGCCAGAGCAAGACGCCTTCCAGAGTCCCTTTTCCCAGACACCTTCATTTTTGTTTCAGCAAACTCTAAAGGGCCCTCATACCTCAGCTCCTCCCTGTCTCTGAGAGGGTCTTTTCAACGCACTTGTTTATAAATTGTATTTTTCATTAGAGTCTTTCAATTATTTTATTTTATTTCAGCTTTGTGCCTATGATTTCGTTGGTACAGGGAACTCCCAGGGAGGAAACTCCCTCTCCCTGCAAATGACAACTGTCTCTGCACCTCAAAGTCTCAGAGAGTTGCCTGGGAAACAGAGGTTCAGTGACTTGGCCTGCCTCACAAGTGCAGCATGTCCCCAGAGGCAGCTCTTCCTGACCCTAAGGCCACCTCTCTAGGTGATAGACCACCATCTGCTGGTTCTTTTCATTATTTAGTGAAGTCAGGTGTTGTGTGTATCTGTATACATACATGTGCATATATGTATGCATGGGAGCGTGCTCCAAGTCATGCTTGCTTAGTTCCATAAGAATAATTCAGCATAGCCTACCATGTTCTAGGCACAGAACTCTAGTCCCTTATGCTCATATATTCCATTATACTTTTTGAAGTATTTTCACATATCTCAGTCATGTTTTCATACATGGTCCCTTTCCCCTCCAACAGTCCCATGCCTTTGGGAGAAGTTGACAGGAGAAAAGAAAACTTGATGACTTGTTAAAATCCACTGGAGCCTATATTCACACATTTCGGCAAGATACTTCAGATCATGGCAAATCAGAAATTTCAAGTGGCAAACAGAATCATATTATCAAGAGCTAGGAGGAGCTCAGAGGCCATCTGGGCCAACCGTCATTTCATTTGACAAATGAGGAAATGGAGTACCTGAAGGGTTTGGGGACTTGCTGGAGGCCATGTAGGTGGTAAGCATCAGAGGGAAATCTTGAACCCACATCCTCTGACTGCAAAGTCAGCATTCTTTCCAATGCGCCATGCTGCCTCTTCATGGGAGACAGGAGGAGGAGTAATTATCAGAGCCCAACGCTGCAGACAGTTCAGGTCTGCCTATATCTCTGTAGGCAGCTAGTTTACTGCTGAATGACAGTGCCCTTTATATTATACCAGAGGTTTCTAATGTTCAAGTAATGCTGGCACAATTTGACTAAAGAGCTAAAATCCTCACCCAATTAGAATCCAACCTAGTCTTATTCAGCCGGGCCCCTTTTTACCTTATGTTGAGAAAAAGAGAGGAAAGAGAAGATGAGAAATGTAGAGAAGAAAAGAAACATTTATGAAGATAGACCTGAGAGAAGACTAGATTTAAGGAACCTTCAAGGAGCCATATTGAAATTTTGGGAGAAAAATTTGTGGAAGAGGTCTTAGTTGGGAGATGTTTTAGTGAGACACATAAAAACTCAGCAGAACAAAGATGCTTCTAACTTTCCTGAATATTAGAACTGGCAAGGGTGGGAAATGACTTATGCAGCTTAGAAAATATTGATCTCTCTAGTACTGGAAGTGTTCCAGCAACAGTTGCATAGCCTCCGTTAGGTAAGTTGTAGATGGGAAATCTGCATGATGTAGGTGGTTGGCTTAGATTACCTCCAAGTCCTAGAGCAGCACCTTGGTTCTTGAAATACATGTCAACCACCAGAGCAGGAGGAAAATCTGTCTTCCTTTTCCATCTTCATGCTCATAGACATTCTTCTTTTGGGAACATGGGAACTCTCCCACACTGAAAGCAAAGGATTGGATCACCTTGATCTAGATTGAGTTTTCAGAATTTGATACCACTAAGTAACTACCAAAATGAACCAACCAAAGTGTTGCTGGACTTTCCCAGCTTTCTCTCCACATGGCCAGTGGCCATTCAGATATCTGATAGACAGACCACAGGTAAGTTATGGGATAGATGAAGGCATCCAAGCAAATAAGCTTAAATATACAGGCGCAAATCCTATTCTGGGGCTGCCTGTATAACCTCAAGCAAGTCTCTTAACTCTTTGGGACCTCAGTGTCCCAAATCCCTCAAGAAAAGAGTCACACTAGATGGCCTCTGAAGGTCCTTCTGGCAACCAATCTAGGAACCTTGGATTTTACTTTCACTGAGAAACTGTCACACCTCCCCATGAAACTCACCTTCCTGATGCTCATGTCTTCCAGAAAAACGGTGGAGCTTCCAAAAAGACGATTTGGGGTCCCCATTGATCGTATTGGGAGCAACCGTCTTGCAAACACCAGGGGCTAGTCGGATCCATGGGTAAGAACAATTCAGTTAAGGGATTAAGTGAATTATCCTCTTGGAATCAATCGAGAGCAGACTCGCTGTGATAACAAGGCACATTTGCTCTACCCTTGGACACTGCTTTTTCAGACACGCACGCTTTGTTTTTAATTTCCAACTCATTCTAGTAGAATAATAAAGGCCACTGCCTCTAAATAATATTACATTGAGATTTAATTTTTAAAACTAAAAATTGATGTAAAATCAACCAGTAAATATCTTCATGCACTCCTGTGTAAACACACACAAAAGAATATGATCTGTGATAAGTACCAAAGCACAGAAGAGAATTTCAAAGCTGGAAAGGATTCCAGTTGCATCTGGCCCAACTCATACCTCTGAAAAACTCTTTGTGACACAACACCAAAAAAGATGCCATCTAAACTGATCTTGCAGAACTTCAGTGACTGGGAAGCCATTACCTTTAAACATAGGAGATGCAGCCCATTTCTTCTGGGGACAGCCAGCTCTCCTTGGCCAGAAGCCCTTCCTGACCTCTGGCCTCAAGCAGCCTCTCCATAGCTTCATCTCAATACCCCTCTTTCTTTTCCCTGGGGTCAAACATCACACGTACCATCTTTTTACCCCACATGGTTCTTTGTGGACAACTAGCCTTTTCTTTTTGAGGATACACAAGTAGCAGGGGGCAGTATCTCTCTTGACAAAGAGGGCACAGTCCAATCATAGACAGCATTATGGAATGAAGATTCTTGAGTGCATGCACTGTTTGGTCTGGTTTGGTGTCGGGACTACCCCATTTAGCACAGTGCTATGCATGGCAATGATACTTGAGAAGTTTATTTTGAATTATCAAAAGATAGGAAACATTTCTTGACATAGAAACAATAAGAAAGTCTTATGTAGCAGCCTATGAGGCAGAGTTCCCACAGCGCTCTTCTCCAGGCAGCATTTTCTCTTGGTATTCTCCATTCCATCTTTCTTCCCTCAAAGGAAGTAAGCTCCAATGCCCAGACCTCTTTGGATTCTCTGTCATTAGGCCTGCATGGATTATTGATTCTTTTCCCCTGCCAACATTCTTCAGGGAAACAGGGAGCATGAATTGAGACAGAGCATAGCCTTACTCCCAGGTGACTCCCTTTACATGGGCTCAAACCATGATCAGCTCCTGAGAGGTGTGTGCTTGGGTGTCAAATGCTCTCCACCTGTACTTGATTTTTTGTCCTCCTGTCCATCACAATCATTGCCAAACAAAGCCTGAAAAGATCAGCACTTCTGCTAAAAGCTACCCCCATTGCACCCCCCATTCGCAGGCACACACACACACACACGTTTATGCACACACACACACACTCACACCATACATATATTTGTACCATTATACACTTATACACATACACACTGTCATATACATATAGACTCAAAAATACATTTTTATACCTAAACATGCACACACAAATTCATATACACGCACACACATTCCCACATACACAAAGAGAGACAAACAGATGAACAACGTCCCAAGGAATCTTTTATTAAGAGAACTTTATTCCCTGATAATCTGTAGCCTTAGATATCACTGTAGCCTCATTGACCATACCCAAGATATGATTCCCCACTATTTAACCAACATCGTTATCAGATCATATGCTAGATACACAAACTACATGTACATTATCTTGATGATTTGGGGTTAGTTTTACTGTGTCTTGTTTTTATAGTAAAAAAACCAAACTGTTGAATTAGGAGCAGATATCATCTTTACAGAAATCGAAGTGAATTCCTAGAGCTCATGGCCCACTCCCTATTCCTTCAACAAAGTTTTAATTTGGAACAGTGCAAAGAAATTAGTGTTTTCTATGATCATTTCTGCACCCTGACATTAAAATGCTATACTCACACACATTGGCATTTCAGAATCCAGCCACGATTAAAGGCAAAGTACCGACTGATCCTGGAGTGAGAGGCCTTAGGTACAAATCTGTTTCTAACGCTTGTTTCCAGCGTGGCAATGGAAAAGTGCATTAATATCCAGGGTCTCAATTTTCTCATGAAGAAAATGAGGAGTTGGACCAAATCATTTTGGAGTCCTCTTTTAGCAAAAAATCTACTATCCTGTGATTTTTCAGACCACAAAAGCCATTTTCCATTAGATTTCTGACCCAGTTTCACAAACCCCAGAAGTTCTAATTGTTGATAAAGCTTTGAATATTCACCAGATTCAAGTAATTTTTCCAAACCAACACAAATATGGAAATCTGGTCACTGTCACTTCTAATCCACATTATCCTATCATAACCATGTGGATAAAACCTCAAAGTTCTGTAATAAAAAAAAATGTTTCAAAATGAATGCTTTCATCTTTCTCCCATGGAGATTTATAGATTTTAATTTCTCCCTTTTTCTTACCAATAACTGATGTGCATAAGATACTTCTAGCTCAGCATTTTCTGCTAATGGGCTATGATCTGCCCACCACTGCTCATATGATTTTCAAGACTCATAGTTCAGCAGTTCCTAGTTTGACTCTTTCCCAGCCCCAGTTTTTTTGGACCTTGCGTTTCTTAAGTATATTAAGTTTTCAATGCACTTTCCATGGACTACTCTAAATGATCTGGACAGTAGTCCTGTGAGGTTTGTAGTCTAAGCTTTATTACCCCTATTTTAAAGGTGAGAAAATTGAGGCCCAGAGGAGAGGTGATTTCTCTATATTCACACAGATACCAGACCTCTTCACTGTGAGTCTAACCCTAATCTGGCAGGGTTGGGTGAACACTCTTCCTTCCTACACTTTTGTAAGGCAGTAACTGACTTTATGAAAATCCTGTTTCCCTTTTGTGGGGTTTAATGTGAATGCCCCTGGGTTTCACTTTACACATGACAACTTGAAGTGAAACTCAGCCCTGGCAACAGGAGTTGTGCTTGGTTTGAGGTCAGAGCTGTACAAAATTGCCACATTTTTCATGATTTCCATCCACACCTTGGAGCATGGTTTGGGGAGGAAGCACCACCTGTGAGCTCCTAAAAGCACAGGGCTAAGGTTGGGATTCAAAACCCACCTAACTCAAGAGTGAGCATTGCCCATTTCACAGTGTGGGACTGTTCACACATAACCATAACTTTTTAAATGAGATCCCAACTGTCTTGTGTGTGGTTTTCAGTCAATCTGCAGCAAAGTTTGTCCTAAATTCTACTCAAAAGGAATTTGAATCACTTCCTTAGAGCAGAACTTATTCAGATTTATTGTGCAACTGATTACTAAGATGAAAATAATTAGAGACTTGAAACAGTGGCAGTCAAGACTCTGATTTTCACCTTCTGACTGTGTCCTAAGGAGACCTCACAGAGCCCTTTGGAAGAGAAAATGATGCCAATGCCCAGGGGAATTAACCCTAGGCCAGAAAGAAGATGGTTTCAAACCCATCCAAAGGAGAGAAGCCTCCTAGAGCTCAGCTGTATAAAGTTTGCTTCTTCTATTACCCTCAGGAAATGACGACATCATTCACTTGGGTGTATACGTTGTGCTGGACCCACAAAGATGGCTATCAGAAAAGGAAACAGAGGGAAAAAGAGCTATTTGGGCATATTAAAAGTGCCATTTCCATAACCTTTTGGAGCTTTCAGAAGGGATTCTTCCAACAACCTTGTAAGGTTGAAAGAGAAAGTACTACACCCACCATTCAGATGGGAAAACTGAGACCCAAGAATTTATGGAACTTGTCCACAACCATCCAGTCAGAAGTGCTAGAGCTGAGATTCAGACTCACACCTCCAGACTTTGGGTGAAATTATCCAAAGCTATGTGCCTCCTTTTTGCACAACAGTTGACAGGTGCTTCAGCCAAGCAGACTCCCTTATTCCATGGAGCCAATCCAAGATGATGAGATCTTCCAGTCAAGCTTAGGGACTGTATTAGTAGGGAGTTCCATCTATCTGCACATTAGGATAATCTCTGCAATCTTTAGGCTTAGTGAATTGCCTGGGCCACTGACCAATTAGGTGAGTTGCCCACAATCATTCAGTCTGTATGTGTCAGAAGAGGGACTTGAACCCAGACCCTCCTGGCTGGCTTTCTATCTTCTACACCATGCTTCCCCTCTGGGGATGAGATGAGAAATTAGGCCAAAATGTGTCTCCAAGAGCATAATGGCACCATCCTTTGTTAATGCCTCAGAAAACAAAACAGAGCCTGGAAACCTGGCAGGCCTTGGGTGAAGCTTCATGGCTGGAGGTTTGGCAAGACACTGAGATCTCCCATCTCATCTTCCTTTTAACGACTTATTCTTTTGTTCTTTCTGCAGACGCTGCTTTCTGGGACAACATGTGACAGAAATCCCAATGGAGAAGACCTTTGTCTTGTCCTAATGAAGAACCCCCTAGCAGCCCCACATCCACCCCATTCCCTGCAGCAGACCAGAACCCTGTCACTCCCCCTGAATGCGGCTCATTTCAGTGCATGGCACTTCTCATTTTAAACATTAAAGACAAATCTTCCAAGCTCTGCAAGCTGTCTCCAAAGCCTCTTGTTTTAGGAGAATCTGTATGTCTCTAAGTGTCAGCCAGAAGTTACATAGAAAGTTTGGGTTTCCATAGGATTAGGAGGGATCTTCTCAAGGCAGATGGGCCCTAGAAACGAAGTTGCAAAGTTTCCGTGTTTTGTTCCTATAGGTAAAGAGACAAGAGAATGATCTCGGTTTCTTTAGAGAATTCTTCATTCCTTGTTTTTCCTTATTTTGCTTTGAATCATTATGTGGTCATCTGCTTGGGAGTCTGAAAAATGCTGGATCATTGCTATATGGCAGTGCCCTCCCCAGCAGCTTCCAGCTTCTTCAAACATCCCCAACTTAGTCATCGACCAGGAAGACTGTGACTGTTGGGAAAACAAGCATCAGAATGGCCAGGCTTCCACTCCTCATGAGGAGTGTGGTGGCATCCTCGGGACTTCAAAGTGCTAACGCCACTTGTTCCCTGGGTGAATGGGCTACCAACAACAGGCTGCAGCTTCACTGAGCTCTTCTCCCTTTGCTGGCTCTCCCTGAACACATAAGTAAAATCATTGCAATGAGCATTCTATGATTTGCTGGTCCAGGGCCTAAGTCTGCTGAGTATTGTCTGTGGTTTTATGCTGAATTGGGAAAACCTGGGCAGTTTGGTCCACTTTAACAGAGCCTCCTTTTGGACACAAGCAGCAGCAGCCAGGAGATGGGGTCATGAAGCTTCTGGGGGAGGGCAGAGCTGGGCAATCTGGGCAGAGGGGCATCACCTTCTGCTCATAGAAAAAGAGAAATAATCTGCAGGCTAGAGGTGAGAGAAAGCACAAAGGCCACTGCACGGAATAAGCAGAAGAGGATTGGAGGCAGGAACTGCCCAATACAAGTTCCTTGGACCTTCCAATAGCTCTAGTCACATCTATGACAACACCATCATCTCCACCCAGCAACAACTGGCATTTCTGCATTTTAAGGGGGTCACAAAGCGCCATGGAATTATTAGCTCATTTGATTGTTACAACAGCCCTGGGAGGTAGGGGCTGTCAGTGTCCCCATTCTGAGAGATAAGGAAACTGAGGCAAAGCAAAGTGAGGGTCCTCTCCTGGGGTCACGTGACTAGGAAGTATCTGTGGTCACATTTGAACTCAGGTCCTCCTGAATCCAGGCCCAGGGCTCTGTTCTAGATAGTTGTGTGGCCGTAATCTTCCAGGCCACGGATGGTTTCCCCTGTGCCTTCTATTGGTGTCGATCACTTTTCTTGGGAACATAACAGAGGCCTAAGAAGTGTTTGTGATACTGGATTGGATTTCATTAGATTGGATTGGACAGAGCCATATCGTTGGGTCATAGTGCTCTGATGTGATTATATTGGACTGACCTCAATTGTTCCTGGACTCCATCAGACTGAAGCAGATGAAAGTAAGGATCAGCATTTGTACGGTATCTCAAGGTGCGCGTAGCTCTTCAGCCAAATCATCTCCATCAGATTAGATTACGTAGGACTAGATTAAAGTAGATTGAATTCAGTTGGATTTGACTAAGCTGGATTCCAGAAATACAGGGTCAGAGCAATAACAAAATACTTTCTATGAGATTAGGGAAGGACCAACAGAGGAAAAAGGAAAGATCCATTAGGGCACCTTAGAGTTCTTAGTACTTCAGGACAACGGGCAAGACCACATATTTCATGGTCAATGGCCTGAAAAAGAAATTTAAGGAGTCAGCTTGTAACACACCCACACACCCCACACCCACACTCATACCCCATACCATATACCCACACACCACACACACACACACACACACACACACACACACACACACCATACCATATACCCCAACACCACACACACACACACACACACACACACACACCACACACACCCCATACATATACCACACAGTACACAC
>CM053591.1:198608175-198640635 GCA_028646515.1 Pseudochirops corinnae | reverse complement strand
CTGAGAGGTGTGCAGGAGAAATGACCCTGAACTTAGAGTCAGCAGACGGGGACTAACAATATATTTCAATTCAATAATCCTGATCAAGCCCTACTATGTGTCAACATATATAAGAGATACAAAGACTTATCATCCCTGGCTCAAAAGGCACTTCCATTCTTAATACATGCTGATTGATTGATTCTAGGGAGGGAAATCAGCATGTAAATAAATGAAAAAATTCATGTAAAAAAAATGAAGGGTCCAACTAATGATGAGGGTGGGGTGCTTATGAGCTACTGCGAGGGTCCTGAAAGTCCCCTCCGAGTGGAGACCAGGAGAATCTGAAAGGATGTGGGGTTCTGGTAGCTGGGAGAAAGTGAGCCCCACCTGGAGCAGCCTGCATAAAGGAACAGAGATGGGAAGCACAATGGCTTGTTGGGAATCCTGACTCTGGATTTTAGTTCTGTAACTGAGGTTAAAATCCCTGAGTGTCTTGAGCCTCAGTTGCCTTATCTTTAAAATATAGATCATAATTAGTACAGCTTGGGTAGCCAGGTGGTGCTGTAGTGCATATAGCATGAATACAGATCTGGTCTCAGACACTGACTAGCTGTGTGACCCTGGACAAGTCACTTCACCCTGTTTGCTTCAATTTCCTTATCTGTAAAATGAGCTGGAGAAGGAAATGGCAAACCACTCCAATATCTCTGTCAAGAAGACCCCAAATGGGCTTGTGAAAAGTCAGAACAACTGAAAAATGACTCCACCACAGTAGCTACTCAGAGCGCTTAGATCAGAGGGCTGCTGTGAGGAGGAGTGCTGGCTATATGGCCACAGGAGTCAGAAGACCCAGGTTCCAATCCTCCCTCTGCCACTTGGAGTCTGTGTGACATTAAGAAGTCACGGGAGGTCCCTGGGCCACAGTCTCCTCATTTGTAAAATGAAAGGTTGATCCAACTGTCCTCCGAGCTCCCATCCACCTCTAGCTCTCATAGTGTGTCAAATTTTGTTATAACGTGAGCTTTCAAGCCCGCATCACATAGCAGACAAGAGGAGGCTGAGGCCCACAGTGTGTGAAGTGGCGTCCCAGGGGACATTCACAGGGAAGTGCAGCGCCAGGTCCCTGAACTCCAGATTCTGATTTTTCCCTGCTTTCCTAGTAGTTTGTTTGTTTGACTACTGGACTTGACTACAGAAAGAAACTCTCCTGCTTATCCTCAGTTTCCCTGTATATGTAATGGGAATTAAACAAACAAGAAAGACAGAGACTAACCCCATAGTTTGCTGTCCAGAAGAAATAGAAGAATCCTATTCAATGGGGTGCAGCTCACAGCAGCATATTTCTTCTCATTTACACATAGTTTTACCACTTACAACTACATGAAGACTTTTGGCTCAGAACATAAAAACAAGTCTCTGCCCTCAAGGGGGTTTCTCTGAAGTTATTCACCTCTCCCTCCTCCCCCTTGGCTCTTGCCACATTAGCCTCCATGCCTGGAATGCACCCCCTTTCCACATCAGCCTCCCAGAATCTTTAGGTGGCTTTGGGGCTCAGCTCAGCTGGTACCACCTCCAGGAAGTCCTTCCTGATTCCCTCAGCTATTGGTACTTTCTCCCTGCTCAAATGTTGTGGTATTTCTCTGTTATAAGCTGGCTAACCCAATGGAATGGAAATGCCTTGAAAGCAGGACCCAGAACTTTTTGGTCTTTTATACTTTGTGTCTTTGTAGTGCCTGGCACGGTGCCTAATACATGTTGGTGGAATTGGATGTCCAGGTGATGGGAGATGAGAGACAAGATTTCAAAGAGTTGGTGATAGCATTCTTTAAGTTGCAGGACTCCAAAAAGGACCTTTGCTCTTGTCTTGTAGGTATGCAGTTAGGGGTCTGGCAGAGTTAGAGATGGCTTTAAATACAGGGATGTAGAGTTAGGGCCTGGTGGGTGTGTACAACCCTGTGTCTCCAAGAGGCATGGCATCCATATGTCTCTAACACATAAGTGACTCATATTCTCTACCCAGTATGAGATCAATATGTCTCTAACATGTAAGTCACTCATATTCCCTAACAGATATGGGATTCACATGTCTCTAACATGTAAGCGATTCATGTTTCCTAACAGGCATGGGATCCATGTGTCTCCAACACGTAGATGATTCACATTCCCTTGCAGGTGTGTGATACACATGTCTCTAATATGGGTGTGATTTATTTTCTTTAACAGGTACTTGACCTGACAATGTCCATCGTAAAAGGTCTTATCATAAAGAGAGAATGGGGCACATGGCTTGTCTTAAATCCTCAAGGGTGTGGGAATGATTCTGCTGGTCCTTGCCTAAAGGCTGCACAGACAAATTCTTCCTTCTGTGCCAGAAAACCTAGAAAATACTTTGTTGTTGAAGCAAGAATTCTGACTTCCTGGGGTCCCAAATATCTTTTTTTTACATTTAGTTTTTTAAGGATGGTGGAAAATGATGTAATGCCTATCAGTAAGGGACCAAGGATATTTAATGGATTCCCTGAGAAAAGCAGGGACACATTCTATGTACAGCCACTCATTCCTGATCCCTGGCCTTGGTGCTAACATTCATTCAGGATGCTGGATCTAGGATTCCCCATAGGCAGGTCTGGTCTTTTCAGCGTGGTCCAGCTTGGGCTACAAATCGCATCATTCATACATCATTTGTATACAATTGCTGACAGACTAGTGTGCAAGAAGCTGCTGTCTCCGGGGAGAGATGCTGTTTCATGTTACATTAGGCATTTCATAGAGAAGACTTCAGCTTACATTCGGTATTTCAAGAGTGGCTTCACATAGGAGAGAGTTATTAATAGACAAAAGAATAACAGATCCCTCTCACACTTTGCCTACAGTCTCTCAGCTCAACCTCTCCACTAACTCACCCATGTGTTTAGAGCAAGGCATTCTTTTTCTCATATTATAGGTAAGGAAAGAGTTTCAGAGAGGCCAAGTCACCTTTCCAGGGTCACTCAGCTAGTGTCACATGCCACATTCGAACTCAGGTCTCTCCTGACTCCAGGTTCACAACTCTATTTTTAATACAACTCTACCTCAGCCAAATTAACTGCCAATATTTTTTTTCTCCTAGTGCTTCCTTTTAGTTCTTGTGATATTCCAATTATGACTGATCTGAGTGCTTTTAAACAGAGCAATGAGGTTGCCAATGATTTATTATAGGGGGCAAACCCTTCCCTCCTTTCTCTACCATTTTTTATTATTTGTGGTTCTTAGAAGGAACTTAGTTAAATGGAGCTGGATTTAGCCCTTTTGGTGCCCTTATCCTTCCTGTTAAAAGGAACAGATGAATAATAAAGCTTCTATTAGGGAATTAGTACAACTCCAAAAGGCTGAGAAGGTTCCTTGAAGTTTGAATGGGTTTAGGTTTTCAGAGGTTTAGAGCTAGAAAGGGCTGTGGATACCTTCTGGTTCAGACACCTTGTTTTATGTGGGGAGAATTTTGACCGGAGAGTGTAGTGCCATGCCTGTCTTGGCACAGTGAGGAGGCAGCGGAGCTGCCATCTGAAGCCAGAGCTTTCTCCAGAGCCTATATTCATCCACCTGCACCTCCATCCCTCTGAAAGTTCTCTCCATGGCTCAGCACTGGGAACAGCTTTTTAGAATGAAGAACTCAAGGTCATTGGAGGTGATTTTCGACTGTCAAAGGAAGATTCGGTGACTGTCACATCACTACAGACAATCAGAAAAAAAGAGCTGAACATGGACAGTTTTAGAATGATGTTAAATAGGGATTGAAGGTAGAAGGGTTTTCTGAAAATGATTTAATTAGTCATGAATGCAATTAGCCATAACCCATCCTGTGCTCATATACTCTGGGTAACTAAGGGTTCACTGTGCTAAGCTCTAGAGCTACTATAACCCTGTTTGTCTGTGTACGTGTGTGTGCACATGTATGTGTGTCCATATGCGCATATGGACAGGTACCCAGGATGATGGTCATAGTTCCCATTATGATGAAACAAATAACCCATGGGACAAATGGCTGTCATCTCCTCTGTTCCCCCTCATTCCATACCTGTGATTGGGGCTTAGTACACTCCCGCAGTGGTGGGTTAATGAGCCTGTCCCAAGGGTTAGTGGCTTTCTAAGTTCCTACTCAGAGAGTAGCTTGCTTCCACCCACATGGTGAGAACATGGCTTGATGACAAGAATATCCCTGCTTCTCTTTACACAGAGCCTCTCACGTTTTAGAATCCAGAGCTGAAGGAGAGGCCTTTTCCCTTGGCCTAGAGATGTGTTCAGTTACCTCTGTTTGCCTTTGATGTTGAAGGATCCAGCTGAGAGTCGGTCCAGTGGAGCTCCAAAGACAGGAAAACTCCTTTTCTTCTTGGTCTCAATCACGTCATTTTCCAGAGATACCAGCTCATCAAGGAACAGGAGCTTCTGGGTCAGCTCAGTGGCAGATTTCTCTTCAGTGTTTTCAATGTGGGACTGTGCAATCTCAGCTATGGAGTTAGCAGCCTGCTGGAGAGAGGGTTGCCATTACCATTGTCATTAATACTGAAACAACTAATGGTGTCTGGAGGGCCTAGACTCACTTTATTTCTCCTTCGTACTTGCACATTTAGGACCATTTACAGATCTCCTCGTATGATCAGAATAGGATGTAGACAGAAGATAGACATGTCTAGAATTAAAAGCAGGGATCTGGGGGCTGTTCAATAGAATGCACATGAACATGGCCAGGATTGGAGCTGAGATTCTGAAGAGCTGCCCTTCCAACTGGATGGCCCTGTTAGGAAATCAGCTTGCGGCCCACCGACTTTTCTCTAAAAATCTTCAGGGCTAACATTGAACCTTCATTCTCCTAAACACTCAGCTATTTAGCAAACATCGGCCACACTCCTTTCACCTGCCAATTTCGTCCATAGAAGTAGACTGAAATTAGTAGAGTACTTGAAGTGAGGAGGGTTTGGGTGTGAATCCTGGCTCTCCCACTTTCTATCTACATAATCTTGGTCAAATCATTTCCATTCTCGGAGCCTTGGTTTCTATATCTTTTGATTAAAACTGTTTTATTCCATGAATTTAAATAAAAAAATTTAAATTAAAAAAAAAATTTAAAGAAGTGAATTAGATGCCCCCCATGGTTCCTTGTCCAGATTGTGATTTCTAATGATGGTCCTAAGGAACCACATAGACATGGAGAGCATTTTACTTGTTTTAATGTATTTAAATATATTTACTCACTTTACTTAAAGAAATCTTTTTAGCAACAAATATTGGAGTGATTGTGCTTGACCATGGGATTCTCTTGGAAATGAATATTCCTAAGGAAAGCCTTAGACTGATTTCCTTGAATGGGTAGCTTCTGCTCATGTTAACACTGTCCTCTGAGCCAGCCAGAGATGGGCCTATTTCATTTCTCCAGTTCTGAGGCCATCTCCCACCATTTAACCTGTTCAGCTGTTTGTGGACTCTTCCACTCTCTCCTCTTGAGAGGGGCCCATGTGTTATCTTCGAGAGGGATTATGTTGAAAGGCAATTGCACACACCATAGCACCAATTCATTTTTACCAGACCAGTAGAGAGTAAAGTCTGAACAGAGTGGAAGTCAAGAAGTAGATTTTTCTTTTATTCATTCTTTTTCATTTGAGGCAGGGCAAGGGGTCCTGCTGGGATGGACTGGTAGCAGAGATCCCCAGTGACCTGCTTCCTTTGTCTGATACCACCAAAGCACCACACAATAGAAATACCCAGCATGCTTTGGAAAAGTCAGCAAAATCTTTCTTCCTTGAAACCAAGTAGAGTAAAATATAAAAGAATGTGAAGTACTAATAAGAAGAAAAATACTCTCTGGAAGTGGGGAAAATTTCTCCTTTTTAATAACTTCCAGGCAGTAGTCTATGGACCCAGGATGGAGTGCAATGGAATATGTATCCTTGACAAGACACAAAGAACTGCTATGATAAGAAACTGGGACTTTTAGTGACCCCATCTACTGTAAGATGACTGCTATGTATGAACACAGCAGCCAACATACCCAGAAAACAAAGAAAAACCAAGAGACTCCAAACTGGTCTTTTTCCTTTTTCCTTTGCTCAAGGCAGTCACAAACCCATCCATTCTCAGTTCTCCTCTCTATAAGCACTCAGCTCTAAAGGTCCCAGAAAAGGCTAGATTTAGATGGGCTTAGCTTTAGCCAAATTTGGTGTATTTTAAAAGGAATCTTCTCTAGTGGTTTATATATCAGAATCAATTCTATTAAACAAATAATTATGAAATGCCTACTAAGTGCAAGACATTGTGCTCAGTTGTGGGGAAATGATGATGAAAAACCCTGACCTTATCCTCAGGGGCTTCCATCCCTCTGGGCTCACTCAGAGATGAGAACTGGTAGCCACAGAGGCAGCATATACAGATTTCTTTCTCTTTCTTCCTATCCTGCTGCAACCTTCACTGACCAAATCGTAATGAGATTGCAAACTTGATTAGCTCCTATTGAAGCCTGTCACTTTTATTTCACAATAGGAAAAGAGGGAAATTAGCCAAAAGAATGCAGTAATTTGCTTGAATTTTTGTTACCAGGCATTTGTTCTTCTGGTACACTCGGTGCAGAGTTTGGATTTGGGCAGAATTTCCCTCCAAGAAAGACGTATATAGGGCACTCCAAGATCATTTCCATTACCTCTGGTGCTGCCTCGACCCCAGGCCCTTTGCCAGTGCTCCATTGCAACAGGAAGATGGCCAGGATCAAGTTAGTGACCATAAATCTCCAGTCCAGCATCTGGAAAACAGAACGCAGAGAGTCAATAGCCTACAGTAGTGAAGCATAAAAATAATTTAAAACATGGTGGAAATCATATGGCAAAACTAAGGGTAGTGGAAAAGTACCCAATGCAATTCAATTTCGTTCCATTCCATACCATTTAAATTGTGATTCTCTGGACACAGAAGGAACATCACTATGATTTCATAGGTCTTCTAGAACTGACATGGACAAAAGACTATCATCACCTGCCACACAAAAGTGGATGTTAAAGAACAAGCCATCACACTCAGGGAAGGAACATTCCCATTGGCTTTTCTATTCCCGTTAGGATAAAACACCAATGAGAATCTCCCATGCAGGTGTGCTAGAACCTCTGCCTCAGTGCTAACATTTTAGTGATGTAGCTCTATAGCTCTGTGATCTTGATAAGAATAGTCAAGCTGGCACTCCTATTCTATAGAACTCAGCCATTCCCATTAATATTTCTTCCATGATGAGGCATCTGATTAGGATCTTCATGAATAAAAACAGTTATAACAGTGAACAAATTCCAAACCAGTATTCCTTGTCATGATTGAAAGAGAAAGGACTTCCTTTGGAGGTTAGAGGGTCAGTCAGATCTCTCATTTAACACTTGTCACTTGATTGACATTGGGCAAATTCCTTAGCCTCCCTGGGTCTCAGTTTCCTCATCTGTAGAATGAATTGGCCAATCTAGTTGGTCTCTGAGTTCCCTCTATGCTCTAGGCCTATGATCCTAAGATCTATTGTCTTATGGTTTTCTGGCTCACAGATTAAGCTCATCATTTTCCATTTGTATCAGGAAATACAATAAAAAAGAACATTTGCTTTCCTCTGGCCTCACGTTAACATCAGCTTCCTTGGATGCCACATATATCTTAGTATCTCAATAGTCACCCAATTGAGGTAGGTTGATGCACAATGTCAGTGGTTACTCTGATTTTCCATAGGCTTAGGGGAAAAATGTTCTGGGTTTTTTTTTTTTTTTGGTAACATCAATCCTCTCTACAAATGGAGAAAGGAGACAGAAAAGTGAATGTTGTAGTTATCTGGTCAAAACGTGAGACAAAAACTGCATGGCATTCATGTGGAGAAGCAAACCAGGAAGCCTAATGCATCCCTATCTTGCTATTCTTCACTCATTTTCTTCGCCATATAGAAAGAAATATAATCATGGCATACACAACTTTCTTGCGTTTGCCTACTAGCTTCATTCTCAATTCCTCTGCTCATCTGCAGGATGGCAGAGCAGGAGGGAGGGTCAAAGTGGGTAGAAGTTTGTATGTGAAGCCACGGTCCAAATGCCACTTTTGACACATCCAAGCCAACCCTAGACATGGGCAAGCCATGTGACCACAGGGCAATCTCATAATCTCTTAGACACATAGCTCACCATGTAAAATGTGCATGATGATACCACTAGTCCCACCTGATATGCTTGAGAAAGCAATGAATGTACGTACAGGCAGTGCCATGTACAAGTCAGTTGTTCTTCTATTCTTTTCTTATATTAAAGAGAAGCACAGTTTGAAAATTTTCTGGGTTTTTTTCCCCCAAGTGTCTTGTACTATGACTGCTCTGTTCTCCTGGTTCCTCAGCTCCCTCCCTGCCCATGGAAGCCAGTGCTTGCACAGGACTCTACAAGCTGGCTCTTCACCTCCATTAGGTTGATGTTGATGCCTACACCCACATGGTGATGAAAAGTTACAGCCTTACAACTTGGCAAAAACCACATCCTGATTACATGGGATGTGCATATAAAAAGAAAACATGTATGTCTGTGGTCTAATAGCACGCTGGTCACCTTTAATCTAAAAGTCTCAGGCGCCTAAATTTAGTACTGGGGAGTCTAATACAAATAAACACCCTGACACCTGCCACACAAGACACATTCTGATGAACCGGGAAACCCGAACCCTGCAAAATTAGAAACACAGGAAATGACAGGGAGGGAGCAAAGGACTCTCCCAGTTTAGCCCTTTTAGGGTTTTGTCCACACTGGGCAAAAATAGCTCATAACTGTGAAATCTACTTATGATCAAGCACAGTTCTTGGCACATTGCATCCACATGGTAAATATTCACTGATAGATGGTTTGATTGATTATAAGATAGTAGCACTGAATAACCTTGTGAGTTAGTCAATAAAATTATTTTAAAACTATTTACAGAAGTGAAATATCTTAGTCACTGTGGTGAACGACCCCCAAAAGAATAACAGAATCTCTGAATGGAAGTGGCCAATCCTATGTGTTTACTAAAAAAGTATAAGTACATTATCAACACTAGGTCATCCAGAATTTGTCCTGGGATCTCCAAGAAAGGGGGAATCTATCACCTCATAAGAGGTGCTGCTTCACTTTGGGATAACTCAAATTGTGTATAAATATTAGCAAAGATTTGTTTTTGGATTTTCCCCTGCTCTTGCTATCCTCATTGCTCTGTAGATAGAAGATGAATCTTATACAATGTGTTGCTCAGCAGTAGTTACTTGGGTGCCCTGTATGTGGAAAATCCTGTAACAATTGAACATGTCATTTAAATGGAACTGAAACAATGAAAAGATGAATGACTTTATATAATGGTAACGAACTTTATGAGGAAAAATGAAGGCTACTTATTTCTGCCAAAGGACACTATTTAAAAGGTAGATGTGGCTATGCCCCGATGAAGCCTCTTTCTTCTACCTAACTGTTAAAAGTATACATTGAGCACTCAATTCAACACTGAACTGGAGGACATGTGCACTTAACTCTTTTTCTTTCACTTCTAATATAATCTTAGTCAAGTCACAAAACCCATGGAAACATAAAAATGGAACTACGTATGCCACCTCCCTCCCAGGATGGGAAAAAGATGAATGAAATTGTTTCTGTGGGAGTAAGAGTAATTCATGTAGCTATTTTAAGCAATGTTTGTAACATGTTTTAAGAGTCTCTGGGAGTAAAAATAAAATTTAAAAATAAATAGTATTTGTCCAAATATAGGCTACTTTTAAATATTGACCACGCCCCTAAATGAGATACCTATGTGAGGAGATATATATGAATATATACACTAAAAAAATCACACTAATTATAAGCCACATTCACAGTTTATACAAGCCAGATCTGTGGGAGGAAATGGAGCCTTTATTCAAATGAATGTAAGATTTGTCTTTTCTCTCACAGACTTGGGACTCCATTTGCAGAATGGAATATTTCTGATTGCACAATTAGGAGTGATATCATGGACCTTTTCATCTTCATCTCATTCTTGGACTACAGTAATAGCCTTCCTACTCAATCAAATGGCTTGTAATTTCTATTTTCCCCAAGGCATATTCCATATAGTCATCAAAGTCATTTTCTGAAGGCACAGGGCTGTACATGTCAGTCCTTCCTCAAAAACTTTCGGTGACTCTCATGGTATCTAAGAGAAGATGTACATTCTAAGCAAGATATTTAAAACTCATACCAATCTGGCCTCACCCACGTTTCTGACCATTTTTCTTTTACTTTATTTATGGACGCTTTGTCCATGTCAAATTGAACTCCAAACTGGTACTTGCACATGACATTGTAGCCCCACCTCTGTACCTTTGCCCCAATCATCCTTCATGTCCCCATGGCTTTTTTTCCTTGTTACCTTGACCTCCTCAGCTTCCTAAATTCTTTTAGACCACAGCTGAGTTGTCATTGGTTATTTCAGTGGTTTCTGATTCTCCCTAACCAGTATCTAACACTTTCTTTCTTGCATTAATTTATATTTACTGAAATGTATACATTCTTTTTCCACCAGTAGAATGGTGGATCCTTGAGAGTACACATTCTTCCATTTTAGTCTCTCATCCCTCAAAGCTAGTTAGAGTATCTTGTCAATGATGGTCATGCAATAAAGGTTTCTGGAATCAAATTTGAAAAATATAAATTCCTATATTTTAGCATGTTTAAATTTTTCACAAAACTTTAGATGTCAGAGAAATTTAAAATGTAGGAGATTATTCTAAATAGAGTAGAAAAAAATTAATTCCGACTGACTCTAACTACCACTGCTCCCACCACTACTAATTTTGCTACTGCTGCTGTGACAACTACTACCACAAGCCCAGGTCATAGACAAGTTCATACCATAGGTGGAATTAAGACTCAGGTCTTCCAGCTTCAACCACAAAGCTCTTTAGGCTACTTACTCCTTCATTCAAAGAACTAGCAATTTTTGGTATAAAACACTTTTCACTTTCTATTTTGAACCCTATTGTAGAGGGAAAGGGAACCCATTGTAGGGGCAGAATCTCCTCAATCTCTGATTTGATTTATAAAATTATATTGCTCAATACTGAGGCACTCTCCAGACAGGAGAATTTGATAATGTATTACATAACAGGTTGTTTGAAAATTACCCCCAACTAAATACTGCTTTCAAATAAGTATTTGATTGAATAAGAATGATCTAATGCTGATACTTATAAGGTCCTGATCACATCTGTAGCAATGAATTTGGAGGTAGTAGTGCAAACATGAGGTCAGTCAATGCTAGCAGCTTAAGGGAAAGGGGAAATAGAGTAAGTCCAACTGTGGCATCTGTCTCCTCTTCTGGGGGTCCTTTTCAGCCTCTTAATCTATCCAGATAACCAATTATTCTCAGTCTCTCCCAATCCTATATAAGGAATGATATCTTGCTTATCTTTTTTGACAAGGGTGCTAGCCAGCTCTTTCTCAGAAAGAGTCGACTTATATTTTTGTGCAGCAATTTCATAATATCATATACTATTCCAGTAGTGAAGGAGAAGTAATAATGCAATTCAAAAGATGTAGAATTGATTAAATGGCAGAAATCAAAGAGCAGTGGTCAAAGTTTCATGCAATCTTGTTGGAAAGCCTCTTGGGAAATCCCTCTGGGATGCTGTTTAATGATTTTTATCAATGACCTGGATGAATGTATATATGGCATAAATAGCAACTATGCAGATGACCAAAAACTGGGACAAATGGAAGACTGAATACTGGAAGACAGGGTCAGAATCCAAAAAATTTTGACCAACTGGAATATTGGGCTGGATCTAATGAGATAAATTGTAAAAGCATTATATTCAAATGTTCAGTGTGGGCTCAAAAAATCAGTGTCATAGGAAGAGGAAGGAGGAGACCGAGGCAGGCAGAGTTTGAAAATATAAAAAGATAGGGATGGGAGGTAGAGTTAGGGGATTGCAAACTAAGTATGAATAATGAACATGATTTAGAAGCCAAAAAAAGCTAATGTGAAATTGGGCTCAATAAAGAGCAGAAGACCTTCCCATAATGAGCAAGTGAGAGTCACTACTCTGTCTTGGTCCTGACACATCAGGGATATTTTTACAACTCTAGATGCCGCTCTCCATCTAGGAAGAATCAGCATCATAGTACAAGGTTTGTCATGATGTGGCAAGTGGGATGAAGCTTCTCCCTGGGCCATACTCACTTCCCATTATAGTTTCATTAAAGGTACACCTTCCCCCTTCCCCGCCCCCCCTTGGGCTTTTTCAAACTAATGTTCCATTTAGATTCAGGCACATTTCTGCTCCAGCTCAAAATGTGGCAGAGATGAATTGAATCTCTCATCTGCCACCTTTGATTCTAAGCCACTCTAAAGAAATATTTTTTTAAGATATATTTTTGCCCTTAACCCATACAGAAAAAATCAACATCTATAGCTTTTGCCTGGAATGTACACAGACCACAGAGCTGATTTCCAATACAAGAGTGTAACAGAACTAGGTTTTGGACACAAGCACTATTCATAGATGCCCAGGCATGGAAAACCCATGGGATGTGGGATTTTGCATACTGACTTAATTCCCAACAATCCTAATTTAATTAAAGAATGGAGATCTAAAACAAAAAATCATTTCATTCAAGAAATAGATAGAAGATGTCTCCAAATGCCAGTTTATGTTGTCCGTTGATGAAGCTTCCACATAACGATTATTGTTTTCTCAACCTCAAGCCATCCCAGTTTTATGTTTGGGGGAAGAAAATCATCCCATATAAATAAACCACCTAGATTGTTGTAGTCATTGCTTGTGTGACAGCAAGCCAGCTGAGGACAGACAGTACATTGTGGGTGGTTTTTAAACTCCTTGGGTCCTCCCCTCCTTCCTCCCAGCTGGTTTATAAATGTCCAGAATATTCCTAATAGTCTTAATGGAAAAATAATGAAGGGGCTGGAAGTATTAAAAAGCAAGGGATGAGAATTGAAAGGCCAAAGGGTTTGCTATCCCATATACCAGAATAGACATATATCCACGATTTCAGCCAGGTGGTAGAAATTCCATCCCTCATTTCAGATTATAGTCCATCCTTGTCTGTCCTGTGCAAATCTTGCCCATGTCCTCCTATATTTTTAATACAGGAGGATCCCCTAAAGTGCTTGGGGTTCTTTATTATACCTTCTTATCATCATCAGGATAGCAATGATGCACATGGGCCATTTCTTCCTATTTGCCATTTATACTAAATGACCAATTCATTTTTTTTTCAATTCAGAGAGTTCATGTCAATAGATGTTGTGGTAAAATTAATAAGGAGTCAGAGGATCTGGGATCAATGTCATCCCTAAAGCTTTTTACTGGTGTGCCCTTTGGTAAATCGTTCTACCTATTCAGACTCACTTTCTTAATCTGTAAAATAAGATGGTTGAAATAGATCAATTATTAGGTCCTTTTCCATGTCTAGGTCTGTGACCATTTGTAATATAAGGAAGGTAAATTACTTGCTTTCTGAGAGCACTTCTAGCTCTAGCTCTGATCCCACAAACTCCTGTGCAACTGGGGATTTATATAGAATGTCCCACTTATGGGGATCAGAAACCATGGAGGAGGGAGAGAGAGAAAATGCCTCGCATTGAGGCATAAGTTAAAACCCTCAAGCCACTTCTTTTTAGGAGACTATACTATGATACAGTTTGGGAAACTGAATGTTCTCATTGATTAAATTAATGCCTTTGGGGCACATGTCTGGCTAACACCTTATGCTTTTGGGCTAAAAGACTTGACGGCATCTCATTATTGAAAAGGACTCTACTTGAAACCACACATCTTCTCTGTGTGTGAACAACTGTTAGCAATGTGCTGTTTCCTAGATCTCAGTTTACTTCTCTTGCTCTTTTTAAGATAGGAGTTATTCACACATTTAAAAAGGTTCCCTTCCTGTACCAAACTGAAATAATCACAAATATATAATCTCACCTTTGGTATGTCATTTATTCTATTCACAGCATTTTTCCTCTTTTTCAGAAATCGTATTAAGTAGACAAGTAGGGAAACTATTACTATGAGCACATATCTATTGGGCCTGTATCTGTTCTGATCTCTTGGCATTTTTGTCTTTATCACTGTCAATCAGCATCTGGGAAAAGGGAGTTGGTAGTAACCAACCTTTGGGATTTAAAAAGAATCACACTAGAATGAAGGTAATATCCAACAGGCTAGTATAGCCCAGAATTTTCCTTCCTACAGCTTGGTCTCGGCATCCAAAGATACTTGGTGGTTACCAGAAGTGCCAGGGGGTCCTCATTTGAGGTCTCTCCTAATTGTAATGGCATTTCATGGCATAGAGTCTCATGCTGGTATCATGACATGGTTTGAGCTTGCTCTAAAGAGGGCACTTTCCTATTTGATGGTCATGTCTACTAGGTAGCTAAAAGAACCTCGAATGCCTAGGCCAGCGGAGTCGATTCCTACACAAGCTTCTTCTTTGTGTATACTGTGTATATACTGACACAAGGGCAAATATAGTGGAGCTTATTTATAGAAAATATTCCTAAAAAGAAGGCAAGATTCCCATTGGTTCAATAATTAGAAACCTCCAGATTATATGCTATGGTGTTAAAAAGACCCACACATCTTCCACACCTTGCCCTTTTGATAAAAGAGGAAGGTCCTTTATTATATGAAGAGTGGATTAAACCAGGAAATATGGTTTGTGCCACAGACCTCTGAAGAATATAGATAGGATACTAGGAAAACTAGTGATGAAAAAACATACCACCACACGTGTCTGAGATATCTAAAGGTATATTTGAGATTATTGATTCAGAGGAACTGCAAACTTTAACCGTTTGAGGACTTATTTTGCAATTAGGAAGAGTTGGTTTTAAGTTCAACCTCTGACATGGACCAACTCTTCAATAACAGGCAAGGCAGGCAACTCCCAGGAAGGGCTTTCAGGAGGGTTACAAATGAATAGTTGATCAGAATCAGTGGAGGGTTTACACATAAGGAATTCCCTTCACTAACAAAATAACAGAATCTATTGCATGTATGCATAAACTCACATAAACCCCTACACACATGTGCACACATGCACATAGATATGCTCATACACACATACATATCCTTTAAGCTTTAATAGCTTAAATCTGTATAACAACATTTGGAAAAGTCTGAACAATGCATTTTAAATCACTTTCAAATTCAATATCTCATTTGATCTAACAATAGCTCTGTGTGGCAGGAAGCCCAGAACAAATACTATTCCCATTTTCCTTATGAGCAAAGCAAGGCACAGAATAACCCAATGTTGTTGGAGGAGCCAGACCTGATCTTGGTCTCTCACTTGGGTTTGCCTCCCTCTGCTCTCTTCTCATTTCATATTCATGGTGAGGAGCAATAGTGGGTAGAGTGGGGGTGAGTTTTAAGGCAGTGTGAAAGTCACATTTTACTTGGGATACCTGTTTTATTTTTTTTTTAATCACATTTCAAAGCAGGTTAGTCTGAAGGGCTAAAGATGAACCAAATGCCAAAAGGAATAACTGCAATTCTATGAAATACTGTTGGACAGCTTCTGGGCTGTGTTCTCCTGCTCCTTTATTCTCTGGCCCCTTCTCAGTGATGGGACAGGCAGCATCACTTCTCAGGCTCAGGCAATGTCTCCCTGAGCAGGGTTGCTCCATCTCTTTAAATTCTTGTTTGTCTTATACTTTCTTTGGGTGGGAGGGAGGAAGGAAAATTCATAGTTTTGCTTAAAAAGCATTTTCTTGTGGCTGAAAAGGAGGGGTGGGATTGCTTGAGTTGCCACAGAATGAGGTTGCCACAGAATGCGGACTGGCCCTCTAGGTTCTGCTAGGCTGCCTGGCATATTCAGAGAGTCAACTGAGAAAGTGTGAAGGAAAACCCACACTGAATGGAGAACAGAACTGATCCAGCTGCCACCGGATCATCTCCACCCAGAAAAAAAGGCTTGGCCAAACCTGAAGAGTTCATTGTATATGTAGCAGAAGAGGGCAGGATAAATGATGGGGCTAAAATCACCCTGGTATGCATTGTGGAAAGCAAACATTTGATTACATTACCATCCATTGCCAGCAAAGTCTCAGCTTTTCAATCACTTCTGCATTCACCATCTCATTGTGCCAGCTGTGCAAAATATCTCTAATTACTTCAATGTGTTTTTCTTTTCAAATTTTAAAACTGAAGTTTAATTCTCTTGTTTTACCTCTGAAGTTGGGAATCCCCAGTGCTCAATGGTTCCTGATCCCAGATGGCAGAGCTAACAGAGCTATGGCAGAAGGATGGGAGATAATACCAGGCACAAAAAGATAGTCTAGGAAAGGCTTTGTGCTAGAAGGCTTTAGGATGGTGATGGTCTCATTTTGAAAGACTGCTCTCATTAATTGTCAATCAGAATGCTGAGGCACTGTGAAGTTTAACACTCCTGGAGGCTTAAGTCTGAATATTCCTGGGAAATTGCCAACCTCTCAGATATGTAGAAAAAAACTTAAAACACAGGGAAATGAAAAAAAAAAGTCATTGCATGTATCGCATAACAATTTCCCTACGATGCTAATTAACATCTTAAAGCAAGTTGGCCATTATTCTAGAGCCTACAGTACTCTTAATCTCACATATTTTCATCAGACTTGCTTACTTATGTACTTGGTCTGGACTTGTCATTTCACTGGTGCAGGAACTCGCAAAATGGAAACTCCTTTTAACTAATGCATATTGAACAACTGTCTGCAATTAAAGTCTTAAAAAGTTACTGGGAGAATGGAGGGGTTATGTGACTCAGCCATATTCTATAGCAGTTTTATAAAGAGAACTTGAACCCAGGTCCTCCTGACTCCAAGCCTAGCCTTTTATCTGCTCTGTTAAGCTGCATCTTTCCTGATGTTGCATGAATTCTTTCCCATCACAGAAATTCCAGGTTAAATAGACCATAGAGAGCTCAATTTATGGATACAAAATGAAGCAAGATTGGTCCATTACCTGATGTCATGAAACACTTCATTGGCAGAGAAAGGACCAGGAGTGGAGTGGTTCTCCTGATCCAGTCCCGCGTCTCAAGGTTTGTTAACAACATTTCCTCAAACAAGCCTTCAAAACACAGCAGACCAGCTGACGAACCTGGGTCCCAGGCATCATCATTTATTAAGGAATTTTACTGCTCTACCAAAGCTGGCACAGAGAAAAAAAGAAGCAAGTAGGACAATGCAAATGTAAATATGAATAGATTTACACGGATGTGCGCAGATATGTGCATCTACACCCATTTGCATTCTTTTATGTCAACAGTGGACATCAACATAAATATGAATATGTGAATTTCATGTACATACACACTTATACATGTTTAGAAAGGAGAGAACAAATGAATATGCTAAGGTGCAATATTGCCTTTATGGAAAGGATGGAAATATCCATGGTGTTTAAAAAATGTACATCAGGAGACCTGGAACAAAGTAAAAGGATGTGAGGAGGCTGCTCACAGACGGGAGCGCAGATAACCATCAACATACACAAGGCTCACTTGTATGACCATTTGGCCAAGAAGGCTTTGGTTAGAAAGCCTAGGAGAGTCCTAAAGAAGAGTTCTGACAAGAAGAGAATTGCCTTTTATAGACTGTCAGGTGCTGTCCCATCAGCTCTAAAGGCATGAAGAAAACCTCGCCACCTGTGAGAGACCCTCATTGCCTGGGCTGAGTGGGTGGGTTCATAATTCTGAGGAGGATCAATGCCACAAACCTGCGGTCAGTTGTTTTCTATCCCAACAACAGTCACTAATATTTCTACTACTGGAAATATGTTGAAATAAGTACACACAAGCATGTATGTAAATATACATACACACACAGGCATATATAAACCCCCCCAAACAAAAAAAAAACAACTTTGTTTTAATTTTTATACTTACTTCTAAAGAAAGGAAAATCTCAAGGAAAAAAGCCTAAAGCTTAGTTCTCAAACTTGAATAGACACACACACACACACACACACACACACACACACATGCACACACAAGTTTCAAATTGCATAGTGTATTTCTAAGGTTTAAGATATCAGAATTCTTTAAAAAAAACTCATTAATAATTCATAATAATTAAATCACATTTCTTATCCATGGATTAAGAGAACAAAACATAAAGGGAAAACCCCTTTGCAACAAGGTTTTCAAGCTAATAAATTTATGCATTTTTATTTTCAAGTATTAGAAACATCAAACAACACACTCAGCATATTTTTAAAACAATAGCCACAGGCAGCTTGAATCAGTAATTTAAACAGTTTTAAATCATTCTTTTGGAAATGGGGAAAAGACTGAGGTTTCTGTGATATCTATGAAAAGGCCAAATACATTCAATTAGTTTGTGCCCCAGATGTAGACTACAGAAAAAGCCTTTTAAATCCCAACTCATTGCATTTATAGTAGAAATAGAGTTCTCATGGTCTGCTAGCAAGAGGGTTATTTAAATTTAGTAAAACTGACAAATTGAAACAACAAAGAATCTGCGAAAACAGAAGATTAGGGGTCATCTTAAGGGATTTCTCCGTGTCCCTATTTTGCTTACCTTGTTAGAAATTCAAGAGATCCAAATCTGAAAGAGACGCTGCTCTGCTTTTTCTCCCTAACTTTGCCCTGATGCTGAGCTTTTTTTCAGAGTTTTTATAGTTTCAGCCCTACACTCCTTACTCCAATCCCTGCCTTTGCTTTCTCTTACATCATTTCTACAGATTTTCCACTGATCCTTTAACTAAGCCTCTCTCTCTCTCTCTCTCTCTCTCTCTCTCTCTCTCTCTCTCTCTCTCTCTCTCTCTCTCCTCTTCAAACTTCCCCCCCCTTTCTTTAACTCTCTCTGTTCCTTTCCCTTCCCTGGCTCCAAATTTTTAAATCTCTTGCTTTTATCCAGGTGACTGGGTGCAATGAAAGCTTTGGCTCCTGGTAAAGGAAGGAGTACGACAGGAAAGGGCTCAAGCATCATGTTTAGCCTCAGACTCATCACCTCTTCTTGGAGTTTTAACCAGACTGTGATTATTACAAATCACACCAGAGCAACTTAATACCTCATGACATGTTTAAACCGTAAATCACTGAGGTTTTTGGAATGACAATTTGGGGATGAAACATGGGCTTTAAGGCTCATAATTGAACACTTTTTCTAGCTGCTCTAAATTAAAATGATCATCTCTGCAAATGGCAAGTGTTTTTGCCATCTGTTGTGGCTACTTTGCTGTGTCAGTGAAGTCTGTAGCTCTCCAGACAACCCATCGCTAAAATGGGAAGACTGACATTATCAAATCTATAAATACAAAACTGTAAAATCCAGGCTATAAATGCAGAGGGCCTAAGTGCTCCCTTATGTCTCTTATTGGGGGGGGGAGTGTCATAGGATCATAGATTTGGATCTGGAAGAAAACCCAGAGAAAAGCCATTCCAACCTTCTCATTTTGTAAATGTAAAAAAAAAGAAAGAAAAAAGAGGCTCATGTTAAGTGATTCACCCTAAGTCCCTGGGACGTGAAATTTCAGAGAAAGGATTTGAACTTAGAATCTCTGACTCCATCATTGATACTTGCCCTAGGCCAGTGGCTCTATTAGGTGACTTTTCAATGTTATATCAACAAAAATCTATCCCAGGATTTCCTCACGTGAGGGAATGCTCAGTGTAGAAAATCCTTTTTCTGAGGCAGTCCAACTAGATGGTAACTTTCAGTCTTAGAAAAATTGTCTGGGGGCAACAAAGAGTTAAGAGATTTTCTTATGATTGTCCAGCTAGTATATGACAGCAACAGGACTTCAACCTGGATCTTCATTTTTCCTAGGGTAGCCATCCGGTCGCTATGGCATGTTGAACTAATATATGTACTGCCAATGTGTTTGTACATGGATATACATGAACACACGCCAAAGGTGTATACATATACACCTACGCATTTTAAAAATATGTATTAAATTACACATTAAATATACATTAAATGTGTATATATACACATATATAAGTATAAACATAAATATATCTTATATATACAAATATATTTATGTGTGTATACATAAAACACAACCTATATATTTCCCTCCCCCAAAAATTCTTTAAGACTATAAATTGCAGATCAATTTACAGACTACGTTGGAGAGAATTTCTATCTAGAGAGGTTCTAGTATGTTTAAGACGGTAAGATTAGACATAGGTAGATAGATAGATAGATAGATAGATAGATAGATAGATAGATAGATAGATAGACAGATGCAGACATCAATGGTAGACAGGTACATATGTATGGAAGTTCATTCTTCTGATGTATATGGTTGTTTTTTTCACTTTTTTTTTCTTTTTTGAGGGGGAAAGGCAGGGAAATTGGGGTTAAGTGACTTTCCTAAGGTCACATGGCTAGTAAATGTTAAGGGCCTGAGGCTGGATTTGAACTCAGATCCTCCTGACACCAGGGCCATTCCTCTATTCACTGCATCACCTGCCTGCCTCTATATGGTACTTTCTTTTGGGTAAACAGATACAACATGGATCAGTGGGAAAAGTGCTAGATTTGTAATCAGAGAACCTGAGTTCAAATCTTATCTCTTCTTCTTACTTCCTGTGTGACCTTGAGAAACTACTTAATGCCCCTGAGTTTTGTTTCTTTATCCAAAAAAATGATGTCATAAGACTAAATCATTTCTAAGGTTTCCTTTGATTTAAATTGAAAATTCTCTGTTGCTGTCAGTCATAAAGACAACCTCAAAAATGCCATCAATGAAAGAGTCATCTCAGTACATTACTAGCAAGTTTATTTTGCTAGAAAAGAAGACAAAACCAAATCACACATTTCTCCTGCAGCGCAACTTGATTTTTCATAAAATACCATTCAAATCCAACTCACAAATACAGGAGTGTTACCTTTCAAGCTAATCTAGGTAGGGAGGACAGATGAAGAGCAAACTGGGATAGCTCTCTGGCCAAATGCTCCATTTTCACGAAGGGCTTCCAGGGATAATATATGCCTCAACGAGTCTGAAATTTGAGTCACTGGCAGTAGTCGTGAAGTCAAGATAAAAATATAGCCTAATTGTGGACCCTCATTTAGACTTTAGTGAGACAAAACTATGCTAGCTTGCATTCACATGATGGAAAACTCTGAATATAGATTTAACTGACTTTTCATAACTCTCTCAGCTTCATAACTCCAGGGCTCTCAGCTTCCCTTCTGCCTATCCTGGAAACTCAGCCTGCAGGGTGCTGCAAAGGCTATCTGGGGCTACACTGTCACAGCTCTGTTGCTTGGGGAGTCCAAAGGTGCCACCCTGTTTGTAGATTGTGTTGACCCATTCAAAAAAATTGATGTAACTGTTGTGCATCTGTTAAAATCATAAGCCATTCTATATCCACATAAATCAGGTTAAACTTAAAAGTGTGTTCTGCAAGATTATTTTTTAGAGCTGCTTGTTAAACATTTATCATAATACGCTTGGCAAAATGCCTTTGAAGTCCCCTACAGTCCTGAAATTCTATGATTCCTTTGGCAACTACCTCACAGGATTGGTGTAAGACAATTTTTCTGTAAAAGCATAAAATTTCCTCTAAATGTGGCTGCTTCTTGTTGTTGTTGTTTTCATTGTTGTTGCCGTGGTGGTTGTGGTTGTGGTTGTGGTTCTCGTTTTCTGGAATAGTGGATCCCACAAGTCATCAAAGTTCGTTTTTCTTTGTTTCCTTGAGGACTGGAATTCTTCCCTGAATGGACCACCAGACTGAATATCCATTCATTCTGGCATTCATTCCCTCAACATTGCCTGAGTAGCTACTATGTGGGTATTTGCCAAGGGGCATAGTGGAAATCAGTTCAAGATGTCTGAAGATGGTTCAACATTAACCTGAGAGCAGATTGTGAATTAAAAATTTTATAGATTAAATAAGAGGCAGTGTTACAGTGGGAAATTCAGGAAGACCTGGGCTCTAATTGTCCTTCTGCTACTTACCTGCCATGCTGCATGTGTCAGTTGATGTTTGTGCTTCATTTCTGAAGGGAACCAATAACATCAAGGGTGATGTCCTGACTCGTGTGTGAATTGGATTGAAGTGAGGCTGAATTGTGAAGTTGTCAGCCTCATTTTCTCTTCCAGGGTCATCAAAGTCCAGTGTCAGTACAAAAGTCAGGATGTATGGTGATGGTCCATAAGGCATGGTGTCTTCCATGTCTGCTGAAACTCTCAGTGCTCCATAGCACCTGCTTCAGCCACCTTCACAGATGTTGGAATAAATTATTCTCATCTGCCCATTCTACCAGGGAAAGTCTTCATATGTTTCAGGTGCTTCAACAGGGGAGGGGTCAATTATAACAGCTCTCTGTTATAAGACTTTCCAACCAAGCCACGAAGGGTCATAATCTGCTTTAGTGGAGGAATTTCCAACAGACAGAGTTCATTACTTTGAAAAACACTCCCCAGTTCTTCATGCATTTGCATAAAATGTACAAAGGTAAAACTCCAGCAGAAACTTTGAAAATCACAATTTATATCTTTATGTTGTATTTAATTTCATTTTACTCTTAATAAGAAATTTTGTGAAAATCAAGGAAATTATAGTTGTTGCATTCCTAAAATATGTGTAACCTTTGAATCTCTATTACACTGACTTACTTTTTTAGAGTGGATACCTAACCAACAAGTATTAAATTGCTTGGTGTCTGAAAATGATATTTGGATTTGTGAACCATATTTAAAAACATGGGAAGACAAGACTCTTAGGCTGGAAGGAGGCTCATAGGAATGCATTTGGCAACTTGCAAATCTAATCCAAAGATATTTAAGTTTAAAAAAAGTATGGGGGGGCAGAAATTATTTTCAAATATAAACGGAATATTTATGATAGAGACAAGCAACAATAGAAGAAGAAGACAAAGAAAAAGATCCAAATATCTAGAAACGTGGTTGGGAATTTCTCCTCCTCCTCCTCCTCTCTTCTTGTTCTTGTTCTTGTTCTTGTTCTTCTTGTTCTTCTTCTTCTTGTTCTTGTTCTTCTTGTTCTTGTTCTTCTTCTTGTTCTTCTTCTTCTTCTTCTTCTTCTTCTCTTTCTTTCTGCAACCGGTGACACAGTGGATAGATTGCTGGATCAGGAATTCAGTAAGACTTGAGTTCCCATCTGGCTTGACACACTTACTGGCTATATGACCCTGGAAAGGTAACTTGACCTTTTTGTTTCAGTTCTTCAACTGTAAAATGGGAGATATAGCAATACTTTCCAGAATTGCTCCAAGAATCAAGGGAGATAATATTTGTAAAGCACTTAGCCCACCTGGCACATAGTAGGTGCTACATAAGAACATTTCTTCTCTTTTCCCCTTCAATAGGAGGATACTTAATTACTTCTTGACTGATTACAATACATGTCAGAAGAACCAACAAAGGGACAGCCCTATATGTCTCACCAACAAGACACCATTGGCAGGGCTGGGAATCTTCAGTTCTGGGCTCACATCCCCTCCCTATTAATGCTAGTGATGCAGAAGGAGCACAGATACAACATGGATCATATGTTTATTGGAGCAGCTTTCTGAGGTTTCAGATGAAGGAGAAATAAGATATGAAGGATGAGATTTCCTCAGCACAAGTGAGTCCAGAAAAGAAAAGGAAACTTTCTAGAATGTAATTCTGAAAATCCAAAGGACAACAGTTGTGGTAAGGAAGTCAAATGGGAGCCTGTGGGGGGATCGATGTGAATGCCCAGGAACCTGAGCAACCAACTAGGAGTTGGAAAAGATATTAAAGATAGAAAAGTAGAGCTAGCTGGGAGACAAGAATAGCTAACAGAGGATTAATGTTGACACATGACATGGTACTTACCATATTAATGATATTACAAAGAGATAGAATTTACACAGTGTTTTGGGTTCTACAAAGCACTTTACCAATATTCTCTCATTTGATCCCAACAAGAAGACTGGGAAATAGAGACTGGTCTTATCCCTGTTTTACAGATGAGGTCATTGAAGTGGACAGAGGTTAAGTGACTTGCCCACAGTCCCACAGCCAGCAAGTGTCTGAGGCAGAATTAAAACACAGGTCATCCTCACCAATTCCAATTGCAATATTCTCCCTACTTTGCCAGCTAGATGCTGTCTAAGGAAAAAGTGAAAAAACAAAAAACCTCGAGGATGTCTTTGGTGAGGAAATCCAAGGAAAATACCATGTGTGCGTTTCTGTTTATTGCCTAACAAAGGCTAGTAAAATGTGGGATTGACTTGCTGCCCCAGAGGGATGGGATAACGAATTCCAAGTTCTTCACTCTTTTGCAGTTTTTCTTCTTTTTTGTGGGAAAGGACTTAAACCAAATGTATATAGGGAGCCGCTATGAAATATATGCAAAGAGATAATGATAGAGCTCTTACGTGGCCTTATTGAATTCAAGGCCCTTGGGCCAGATGAAGTACATGCTTTGATACTGAACAAGTGTCAATATGTAACAAAGGTATATACTATGATTGCTGAGATACTACTGGTGATATTTGAAAAAGTTGTAAAGAAAAAGAGAGATATCATAAGCCTGGAGAAGGGCTGATTTGGATTCCTGAGGAAATTACAGAATGCAGTATTAAAGAGAGGACTAGCAACCATCTAAGAAAAGAAGTAACTACCAGTACCAAACATACCTTTGTTAAGAACAATTTTTTCACCATATACCAAGATAAAGTCAAAATGGGTACACGATTTAGACATAAAGGGTAATATAAGAAGCAAATTAGGGCAGCATAGAAAAATGACCTATATGGAGAAGGGAAGAGTTGATGACCACACAGAAGTTATAGAGCATCAGAGGTGGTAAAATAGATCATTCTTTTTATACGAAATTTTTAAAAAAGCTTTTCCACAAACAACTACATATAGTTAAAATTAGAAGGAAAGCAAAAAACTGGGGTGGGGGGAAATTTACAGCAAAGTTCTATGATAATAGCCTCATTTCTCAAATATATAAGATATTGTGCTAAATTTATAAAAATAGGAACCATTGCCTAATTGATACATGGTCAAAGGATAAGAGGGGTAGCTAGATGGCACAGTGGATAGTGCTTTAGGCCCAGAGTCAAGAAGACCTGAATTCAAACTTGGCCCCAGACACTTACTAGTTCTGTGACCCTGGGTCAGTCACTTAATCTCTGTTTGCTTTCATTCACTGGAGAAGGAAATGGACAATAATTCCAGGATCTTTGCCAGGAAAACCCCAGGGAAAGCACTATCTATGGCCTCCCAAAGAATCAGACACAACTGAATAAAAACAAAGAATATGAAAAGGCAGTTTTCAGGAGAAGAAATCGAAATTACCAATGGTCATGAGAAAATAGTACTTCAAATCTCTAAAAACTTGAGTTATTAAAATTAAAACAACTCTGAGCTCTGAAATGTGACCTCACATCTGTCTGTCTATCTATCTATATGTCTATCTATCTATCTATCTATCTATCTATCTATCTATCTATCTATCTAACATCTATCTATCTATTCATCCATCCATCGATCTATCTATACATCCATCCATCCATCTATCTATCTATCTATCTATCTATCTATCTATCTATCTATCTATCTATCTAATTGGCTAATATAAAAGAAAAGGAAAATGACAAATCCTGGAGGGAATATGGAAAAATAAATAGACTAATACACACTAGGTAGAGTTGTAAACTAGTCCAAACATTCTGGTTTGGAGTGTTTCAGTATGATCAATTTGGAACTATACTCAAAAGACTGTAAAACTGTGCACATACTTTGATCTAGGAAGATCAATATTAGGTTGGTATACCAAAGAGATCAAATAAAAAGGGGAAGGATCTACATTTACAAAAGTAATTGTAGCAACTATTTTTGTTGTTGTGAAGAATTGGAAATTGAGGGGATTCTCATCAATTGGGTAATGATTGAACAAATTGTGGAAGATGATTGTGAAGGTATACTATTGTGTTATAAGAAATGATGGAGGGGTGATTTCAAAAAAAAATTCAGAAGACTTATATGAACTGATGCAATGAAGTGAGCAGATCCAGCAGAACATGGTTCACAGTAACAGCAATATTGTCAGGATAATCAACTGTGAAAGACTTAGCTACATTGATCAATACAGTGATCAATGATAATTCCAACGGACTCGTGGTAATAAATCCTATCTATCTCAAGAGAGAGAAATGATGCAGTGTGAAGCATATTTTTTCACTTCATTTTTTTGCTTTTTATTTCTGCACCATGGCTAATATAGAAATATGTTTTACACCTTCACATTATAATGGGCATCATATGACTTGCCTTTTTAATGGATGGGCCAAGGACTGGAGAGTGGAAGAGAATTTTCAAATGAAAATATTTTTAAAATGAGTGTAAAACATAAAATAAAACAAACAGGCCCTTACATAAAACCTTTTTCCTTTTACTTTGGTTGAGGTTTCTAACCTGATAGAAGAAAAAAATATTGTAGTCACAGCGAATCTAGATTTTAGCATAATATTATTTTTTTAAAAAAAAATTGATTTGTTTATTTACTTTTAGTTTACAAGATTCAGTTCCACAATCCCTTGAGTTTCAAATTTCCTCCCCTGCCTCTACCCCTCCCCCCCCACTCCAATGGCGGCATAGAAAATATTTGTTAAAGAATCTTGTGCTATTCTTATCAAAGAGGTGGGCTAGATGAAAGAACAGTTAGACAGATTTAGGTGGTGCAATGACCACATTCAAAGAAAGAGTCTCTATGCAAGTTTAAAGGCATCTCCAGTGTTTGGCTCGGGGCTGATTGCTCTCAATGATTAGGATAAAGTCATATGTGCTATCTTTGTTGAATTTGTGGAGGACACAAACTTTCTAGTGATAACTAATATACTGGGTGACAATTGGATCTAAAAAATATCGACTAGAAAACTGGATGAACTCATTTGATAGGGATGCATTTAATGTCTCATGTATTCTTGAATGACATTGAATATAGCAGATGAGGGAGGAAAGGTAAAGATGTTTGTATAGCCAGAAAAAAAAAAATCTTTGGGTTTCATGAAGTATGAGTTCATGGTGGAGTCAATGGTGGTATATAGGTGCCAAAAATGGGTACAAATTTAGTCTTGATTCAAAAAAGCAAAGCTTCCAAGGGGAAGGATTTTCTGCTCTGGATCAGACCATATTTGGAATATTGTGTGTAGTTCTGGGCAGTCCATTTTATGAAGCATATTAGTAAACTGAGTGAAATCAAAAGAACAATTGGAATAAGAAAGAGCCTAGAATCCAAGTCAGGTGTTCATTTGGTGAAGTGAGTGGGGATATAAAACAGAAGAAAAGAAGACCAACAGAGCAGAAAGTAGCTGATTTCAAGAACTCAAAAGCTGAATTCTGTAAGATATATAGGATACCTTCTCCTGGGTCCCAAAGGGTAGAATTCAGAATAATCAGCAGCTGGTGTAAAGAGGCATATTTAGACTTCATGGCAAAAACAGTAAGTTCTTAACAATTCATATGATACCAAAATGGAAAGAATAACCTGTTAAAATAGGAAGTCCCTCCTCCTTGAAGATCTTTGAATAAGAAATGGAAGACAACTTGGATATATTATAGTAGGGATTCTTTTAAGGTTCTGAATTGAAATACATATCCACTAAGTTAGCTTCCAAGTTTAAAATACTTTGATTTTGTCATTCTGATTTTGTTTTGTAATATATAGGATATAACATATACTAAAATGAAAAAGCACCAAGACTCATGTCTTCCAATGACTAAACATAGAACATAAATTATGGGTAAGAAACATGGTGGACAAGAGAGATTGATGCAAAGAAGTAAATTTGATGTCGTATGTAGTCACTAGGACTTGCAAGAAGTGATGAATTATATTTACATATTAAAGATATATGCTCAAATCAAGAAATACATGAACTAGAGTGATCAAGGATGAAAAAAGCTTATGAAAAAAACAGTAGAGGAAGAAATGGAAGTGATATTAGACACAGGTTATAGACCATTTAGGTATAATGAAAAGATGGATAACTATCTTCAAGCACCAGAACTTGACCTTAGCCATGATGGAGTGGTTATGGGATACTTTGACTATAAACAATGCTGTGGGAGTTTCCTCTCTCATCTGAAGCCAGAACATCTAACAGATTCTCAATTGATTTTAATGATAATTGCATTTGTCAAGTGACAAAAGATATGATGTCAGTTTTTATACTGATTCAGAGCAGAAATGATAAATTGGTGTTTGAAGTCAAAACAATGTGAACCTTAAGAGAGAATGAATACCCCATCCTATATTTTGGTAATCAATTATTAAATATTTATTAAGGAACTATTATGTGCCTGACACTATATTAAGCTCTGGGTGTAAATCAACTGTAGTCTGAGATTTATCATAGATTTTAAAAGTTTATTTGTTGGAGTTTAGGGAGAAAAAAAAAGTATAGTGAGGCCTCTCAGAAGGCAGTTAACTGGCTCAGTGGATAAAGCACTGGGCCTGGAGTCTGGAAGATCCAAGTTCAAGTGAGGCCTCAGACACTTACTTACTGTGTGACCCTGGGCAAATACATAATTTCTGTTTGTCCTAACCCCCTGTAAAAAGGAAATAGCAAAGCACTCCAATATCTTTGCCAAGAAAACCTAGTGGATAGTGTTGGTGGGAAACGGTTCACAGATTCACAAAGAGTTGTATACAGATAAATGACTGAACAACAGCAACAAGGTACACAACTTTCCAGAGGAAGTTGTCCATTAAAGAGTGAATTTTTTTACGGGATGAATTCTAAGATGCAAACTGAAATGATTTAAATAATGAAGAAAAAAGGCAGCTAAACAAAGAACCACAGAACCTTACATGAATGTAAAAGGGAACTAATCTCCCATCTTCTCTATTTTTCATTTTTGTTTTTAATCTATTTTTAAACATAGAAGATGGATTCAAGATGTTGTCATTCTAGGTTAATGCCTGAATCACATTATCTCACAAGATAGGATCAAGAATCCTAAAATATAGAATTAAATGATAGCAATAGGAATAATAGTAATAATAGCCAAGGACAATCAAAATGGCATCAGAAAGCTATGTTAGAAAAAACAAAAAGATCAAATCAGGGTCATATCTTCTGTAGTCACTAGGTTTCCTGATAGCAGCTGCCAGAGAGAAGGCAGAGCTGTTCAACTCATATTGTTTCTCTATTTCCTACCAAGGAAAATGACATATGATATTGGAAAGAGAACAAAAAGGATAACAAGGAGTTAGGCAAAAAAGCTAGGGGAAGAGATAATAAAGACTACCCAGCTCTGCTTAGTGAGTTCAAGTCATGAGGTTTAGGTCAGTTATAATGCACAATAATCAAAGGGCAGGCAGAAGCTCTTATTGAGCTCATGTCAATGGATGGGGGAATGCCATTGCAGGAATGGGCATCCACTGTTGTTTTTTGTTTTGTTTTGAAGTGATGAGGGTGGAGCTTGCAAACTCTAACCTGCTTAGCTGTAACTTGATTCCTGAAAAGTGTTTAACATTTGAAGCCTAGATTTTTAGTATTCTGAAAGAGAAATGGTTATCACTAAGAGATAGCTTAGATTCATCAATATTATTTTGCGCCACTCTCATTTTTGTTTAAACCAGTGGTTCTCAACCTCCTAATGCCATGACCCTTTAATACAGTTCCTCATGTTGTGGTGATCCCTAACCATAAAATTATTTTTGTTCCTACTTCGTAACTATAATTTTGCTACTGTTATGAATCATAATATGCAGTATGAATCTGATAAGCAGGTTGTGTTTTCATTGTTAGAAATTGAACATAACCCACAGGTTGACAACCGCTGGCTTAAAAAGAATAACCAGATCAGGGAAATATCTTGGGAATAGCATACTGTAAGGCATTTGACAAAGCCTATCATTATGTGACACTTTGAGTGTAAGATGGAGAGATGTGGGGGCAAACATACTGAATGACAAGACACATAATACTATGATTAATGGAACATCCCTTTATATTGTGCCTTGTCCTTCTTACACTTAAACTATTTCAATGTCCTACTAATTGGTCTCCCTGCCTCCTATCTCTCCACTCTACATTCCAATTCTCCTGTCTCGTGATCAAATATAAGATTCCTGCCTCTAGCTTTTAAAGACCTTCACACCATGATTTCAGCTTATCTTTCCCATCTCATCATACATTATTCTTCTCCACACATTCTGCAGGGCAGTTAAACTACTTTTTAAAAAGTCTTAACAAACAACAGAACATCTCCTATATTCTCGCCTTTGCACTAGTCATCACCTCTGCCTCATTCAATCTTTCTCTTCCTTCAACACATAGCTCAAGTAAGTACCTTCTTTTTATACAGTCGTTCCTAATCTATCCAATTCGAAATTGCACCTCTACTTGCTAGTATTTATCATTGATATGTTTATTTTGTATATAATCACATTAGCTTCTCTGACAGAATGCAAGTTCCTTGAAGAACTGGGTTCTCTGTGTGTTTCTTTTTATCTCTAGGGTTTAACCCAGTGTCTCTGACATGGTAGAAACTTAATAAGTGCCTGTCAATTGAGTGAGTGACAAGAGAATCACGGTGATTATTTCTCAGTCTGAATCTGGCACAAGTCCTTATTTGATCCAATATTTTCCTGGTGTTACTGTATGACTCTCTCTTAATGTGATTTGATATTTATAGTTGCATTTTCAAAATATCTTTTATACCTCTCAGTTCATAGTTTGGATCTCATCACTTTACGCTGAGACTACTGGGATGAACTTCCAGCACAACAGCTAATTAGGAACCACTAAGATTAGGCCACAAGGTCTGGTGACAATCACTGATCCTTGTGCTTTACCTGTTCTTGTTCCCCCTACCCCAAATTCATTGTTTGGGGATTTCCTGTTTCCTCAGAAGGGAAACCAAACTCCCAATATTTCAATTCTAACCCCAAATTAGACTTAGGAGAAATAAATCTATTTTTTTTTTCTAGTCTAAAATGCCCTTCAAAAAAAGGAGTAGGGAGTATTTTTTTTAAAGGTATCCAGAGTAAAAGCACAAATCAGGTATGGACTGTACAGTTTTATTCCCACCCATAAAGGGAATGATAAGCAGTGAAATACTAGAGTGATTAAAATCAGTTAAAAAGTTAATATAAAAATCATTTGGGCACTTTTCAGTAGACATGAGTGCTCATTTTTTATATGATTTCCTTTTTCTTAGTATATTAGAATCCATCCCAAGTGGAATGTTGGTTTTTCTGTGGTTTTACTCTCTGTGTGTAACTATCCTTTTTGGTCAATCAGACACTGCTGCAGCTGCTGTTACTGAATTACTTGTTCTAGTAGCCAATATCATGATTTTCTGTGCCTGGGAAGGGGGGAGATGGGAGTTGCCTACTGAGATTTCACAGGGCTCTTTACAAAAGGAAAGAATGTAAAAACAAGAAGCGGCCTCATCCCAGATTCAGGCTTTCCTAGAAGTCCATGTGTTCATAGCCAGGCTGCAGGAGAAAAGGCACTTCCTTTACTGCTCCATCTCTCAACTCAGAGAATTGCTTTTATATCTCAAGAAGAGGGACCTTTTTTTGTTTGACTTTTGAAACCCTTTACCAATTTGGTTATACATCACACACATTCTGCTTCCTTTCTATGGTCTGGCTAATTGAACCTACTTATCAATCCTTAAACATAACCCTAAATCTCCTCCCTCTGGACCTTTGTGTAATCTTTTCACCATGCACGGATTGCATTCCCTCTTCACTTCTGCCTCTTTTAGTCCTTTGTTTCCTTTAAAACTCAGCTCAGGTACTTCATTCTATTTAAAGCTTCTGCTGATCTCCCCACTTGCTAGTGCACTCCTCCCCAACCTACCTCATATTTATTTTGCACATGTTTTGTGCATACTCGTATTGTCTCTATTAGTTTGTAAAGCAATTTTTGTTGTATCATCAGTGCCTAGCACAGTGCCTGATACACAGTAAATGCTGTCTGTGTGCTTGCTGATTGAAAATTGATGACTAAATATCTTCTCTGTGTCATCTATGTGACTATGATATCCTTCGACTATAGAGTGTAACTGATACCACACTCTTTGCTTTGGAGTTTTGTAAGCAACAGTTTTATTTTTTAGATTTCTTGATGCATTTTGTTTTTCAAAACCCAATAAAAATTCTCAATGACTCGTCTTCTCCCATCAATCCTTAATTGTTAATAAATATTACACACCAACAAATGCAATCAGAGATAACCCAGACTTTAATTATAAGGTGTTGAGTGATAGGGCAAGAGAGGATGGTTTCCCTCCTCTCAGTTTCATATTCTGGAGAGAATCATTTAAAAAAAAATCAATAAATTATTCCATAACACAATTACTAAGCATAAAACAGGAGTTAACACAATTCATATGATGTTACCATAATATAAGAATAACTTAATCAATATGATTATGTTGTAGTACTTTGATCATTTGATAAAGACAAATAACACCATACAGGAAACTTCTAAAAATTCAGT
>CM053591.1:198596209-198607675 GCA_028646515.1 Pseudochirops corinnae | reverse complement strand
CAGATTTTAAAGTTCTTTTTGAGCTCATCTAGGAATGCTTTCTGTGCCTGAGACCAGGTCATAGTCCCTGTTAAGGCTTCAGCTGTGGGTGTGGAGTCAGTACTCTCTCCTTCTGAGTTTGATTCTGCCTTCTCACCATAATAGGATTCCAGAGTCTTTGTCTTTGTCTTTGTAGCCTGCTTTCTTCCCATTTTGAGGCAGGACCTCATTCACGCCCTTCCTCTGGGGTTCATAAGGCTTTAGTGCTTAAAATTTTCCTCTGTGGCAATAATTACTGTGTTTTTGGGTTGTGGGAGTTTGGAGCAGCTGGGGTTCAGTCTGTCCTCTTGGTCTCTGGAGGTTCAGCTAGGGGCTTTTTAAATTTCCAGGCTGTGAATGAGTAGTGTGTGTGTGTGTGCGGGGGGGGGGGGGGTGGGGTAGCTGCTGCCCCTGCTGTGTGCCCTCCCTTTGTTTCTTACCCAGCTCAGTTCGCCCCCCCGCCCGTGGTGATATGCCTAGCAGTGGCCCTTGTGATTGGTGGGTCAGCAGGCCATGTCTAACAATGGCCTCTCAGTGGGCTGCGGGTCTCCAGGCCTTCCTGGTGGGTTGCACGGTTGCACTTCCCTCATTCTTTCCATGTAATCAACTCAGTATTTTCAATGTATTTCCTTAATGATGTCCTTTACACCAGGTCTTCTTCCAATTCTTTTTTATATGTTAGCCTTGCTTGGACCCACTTTAGACCTCCTCATTGTTCTTTGAATGATACACAAATGCTTTTATTTAGAGACCAACATGTTCCAGCAATCATAGTTTTTTAAATGATGCCACAAATAAATTTCAGAATTAAAGAAGTTGTCTTTGTTTCAGAGGAAAGGGTGGGGCCATTCAAACAGTTTGACAACTTCCACTAAGCAATTTAACCTGATTCTGGATCCAATTTGGTTTCCACTTTCAGGGTCTACCAAAGCATATACTGAAGAATGAACTGTAAAAGAAAGGACATCTACTTCATAAAACCTTCTGTTCAAAGGGCATTATCTTTTTAAAAACAAATATGGTTATCTTTTGTGTTTTGTCAGGTTCATTCCACAACTTAGCCATCCCCATACCTCTCCCCCACTTTCAATTCCTGAAACTAGATTATTGAAGACTTTGATCACAAGTTTTCTTCATTTAAGGACTTTGTATGATTGTAGATATTTCTTTATTTCTTTTAAATTCTCTTTTTTTTTTTTTGCTGGATGACAAATGAGCATGACAAATCACTTTGTTTTTCCTGGGTGAATAGTCAGTTCAAATACTTTTTAGTGGTTATAGAGGGTGATCCAGGAAGATTTGTAAAATTCTGGGGATTGAGAACACAAAGGGAAAAAGGGAACAATGTATACTGAAACTACACAGGTGTGACTTTTTAAAATGGAAAATGGTGGGTCTAGCTAATTCATTCCATGTTGGACAGAACCAACATGGTACAATGCAATGAAGCCTTGCATTTAAAATCTGGTTCTTTTATTTACCATCCATGTGATCTTGGATAAGTCATTCACCCTTCTTAGTCTGCCATGGTCTTATCTGAAAAAAGAACTGAGAGCTTACACTGGATGATACCTAAATTTCATTGTAACTCAAAATGTATGTTTCTATAACTATTTTTGAATCCTCTAACTTCAAAAAGTGTCCAAGCATATTAACACATTTAGTTACTTTATGCATGGTTTGCTAAATGTGAAATGTAAGTTGTAAGCTTTCAATTTAATTACCTTTGGGTCATTACAATAACATCTAGATAAAGTTTTTGTACATCTAGTCAACAATGTGAGCCTCTATTCATTGAAAGCCCAAGCTTCATGGTCATGTGACTGACAAGACGGAAGACTAGATTTTTTTCTCCAATTTTCATGACCTCTTAATAATAATCATGCAAAAGACATATAAACTAATTGCAACTATCAGCAAAGGCTGGCATCAAGAATCTCAATGGGATAAAAACTTGATGAATTGAAAGCAACCAAGGTTAAAACTTATTCCTAAGAAACTCACTCACTAGATCAAATTTCTCCACCCCTAGTAAACCATGATTTTCTCAATTTACATTAAATACCCAAGGAGTGGTCTTTTCATCTTAACTTGAGGCAGGCTCTTAGCTTCCATGGTTCCTCTTCCACAGTCTCAGCTCCTGCCTGAATCTATCCTCCTGTCACCTGAGTTCAAAGGCAGGAAGCTCTCAGTTCTTTGTCCAGCTTCTTGTGCAGTTCCTCATCCCACTTTCCATTCCACACTGAAGTTCACAGTGTGTAGTCCACCTCAATTCCTTCACAGTTTCTGTTCCTGGGAAGACAAAGCTTATCAAAGACACAATAACATTCAAACACATTGTTGACATCCTCATCGATTCACTTTCTGCTTTTGAAATCAACTCAGACCCACCAACAAGGTCTGAAAAATCAATACAAATCATCAGTATAGTCCCAGGACCTCTGAAATCATCAGCAAGACTTTCCTCTTGTATTTCAGTAAATATATAACAAAAAAATCCTCTTTCAGGGCTTCTGAACCAGAAGCAAGGTCCCAGGGCTTCTGTAACAACAGCACCATGCTCTAACAGCAGACAAATCTGACAAAGTAACATCAAAACAGACAGACAAAGTACCGACACCACAGCCATGCCTCCTCCCAGTTCTCCTCTCTTCTCATTTCTCAATTCTTCTCAATTCTCAGTTAAGTCCTCAGTTCTCATTTCTCTGCTCAGTTCTTCTCAGTTCTCAGGTCAGTTCTCAGTTCTTGGCTCTCTCTCTAGCAGTAGCAACCCTGCTTCCATGATGCTCACTCCTAGAAGTTCTGCCCTCTCTCAGCTTGGGCTTTTCCTTATGTATGATATTAGCTCCTCTCTGTTCTGCCCCTTCCTGTTATATCAACAAGTTCATCCCACTATGGGATTCACAAGTTCTGGGTCTTAATACTTAACACAATCACGAACTTGGAACTAAGTTCTAAATACCTGTTACCTTGCCAATACAAGGGGCTCTTCAAATTTCATTACTATTAAAGTTGTTAAAATGAGAAACACAGGATTTTGCTTTCAGATCCACCTGCCAATTACCTTACCCTTGCCATAGTCTGCCAGCACCTACCCCTGCACTCCCCCAACAATTCTATGGCAATGAGCAAAATAACTCCTTAGTCTAACTTCACCCTATGTGGAGGCAGTGGAAGTACATGAAAATGGAAGTTTGCTTTCCCTAAAGAAGTGATGTGCTGCACTCAGTGCTCAGTCAGAGAAAAAAAGGGAACAGAGGGAATTGGTACAGGATAAGACCGTGTGTGTGTGTGTGTGTGTGTGTGTGTGTGTGTGTGTGTGAGAGAGAGAGAGAGAGACAGAGAGACAGAGACAGAGACAGAGAGAGACAGAGAGAGAGACAGAGAGAGAGAGAGAGAGAGAGAGAGAGAGAGAGAGAGAGAAGAAAGGAGGAAAGGAGGGAGAGAGGGAGGAAAGGAGGGAGGGAGAGAGGTTCCACCAGGTCTGCAGGAAAGGATATAGGCATTCAGCTGAGGGCAATTCCCGTGACCTCAGAAATCATTTGTGGAAGAGACTGGTCCTGAGGAAAAGTGAATTCTCTCTCTATTTTTTTCCATACATCATCATCTATTATTTATGTTAAAGAACAGGTTATGAAATATTGTGGGGAGTAGGTAGCCATAAGTGTGAGGAAAGAAGGGAGAAGACAGGGAGATGAGAGCCCCTCATCTGTGTCTGTTCTAGGCAGGGTTGCTCCTGATTTCTGAGCCTTGGTCCAGGTTACACAATGAAGCACATGATAAGATGAGGTTCCAGGGTGTGCAGTTTTAGGAAAACTTCAGGGGTGGTCAACATTACACATCCAACCCAAGGAGGGGTGATGTGCTCGGATTCTCTTTGGAGAATTTTATGGAATTTTTATGTAATTGAAGAATAGTGATAAGTTCCATCCCACTTATTTCAGTTCTTATGAAACATTGTTGTCGTTAAGGTCTTTGTGCTAAAGAATTCCTTCATCATCTCTCTCTGTCTTCTAGTACTTTGCTTCTAGTTTCTTTGAACATTCACCCAGCTTGTAAGCTGCCTGCTCAAGAGCTGCCACTTGCTCCTCAATTAAAGTGATCTGAGCCAGATAAGGCTGAAGTGGTGCAGATTTCTGGCTTAAGTCCTTTAGTTTTCTTCTTAGGTTTACTGCAATATTTTTCATTTCTAGATACTTAAAGCTGTTAGTTTGTGCATATTTTCCAGAAGTTTATAGTCTTCACTGCTGGCTGTCAGTTTGCTTTTCAATTATATGGCCATTTTGGAGAACACGTCCTTGCTCAGCCTTGTGATGTCTGCCTTAGTAGGGCCCTTGGCCTCTTTGGCTGTCTCCACCATAGCATTGTCTAGGTCGGGGAAGATAGGGAGCAGAAAAAAATGGAGGGAAGGATGGGGAAGAAGGGGGGAGGAAAAGTGAAGGATAAGGAGTTAAGGGAGTGGAGGGAAGGAGAGAAGATATAGAGGAAAGGGGGAAAGGGGAAGAGTTGGAGAAGGAGATGGGGGGGGTGAGGACTGGAATGGCATGGAAAAAGGCTAAGATGACTTTGAGGTCCAGCTCTTGAGGGATCTAGCATCAAAGAAGAAGGAGTTCAAACATGAGGAAGAGATATTACAAGGAAAAAAAATTGCTGAAATTACTAAAGATCTTAGGAAGAATAAATTCAATTACAAACTTTTAGCACAAACATATTAATAAACCAAAATGTTAAAAGCAGAAGGAAATGTGACTTTCAGAACATCTATATAAACCCAACATCTGGCATGCAAAGGACCCTATGGATTTCCAAGAGAATATGAAACCATAGCAGGATGTTCCCACATGATTAAAGAGAGAAATAGGAGTCATAAAACCAGAATTTATGGCCTATAGAGTAGAAATAATTGGCAGAATAGAAAAACTTGAATCCATAGTGGCAAGTATCACTAAAGAAACAAAAACAGCAGAAACAGAATGAATTTGAAAATACACAAAACCAGAGGACAGCATAGATGAAGGAAAGGGGAAAAGGCAATGATATTAAAAGGAAACATGATCTCTATACAAACAAAATGTATTGGTTGCAAAGACAATGATTCTACACCTTAAGGATTATAAGTTTTCCAGAAGAACCTAGCTAGTCCAAAACTTTTAGCAATATAATTCAAGAAATAATGTAACTATCCAGAACTTCTGAAGATCAGAAATGTGCCTATTGAATAAATACACAGATCACTTCCATGGGAAGAAAACCCTAAACTGCAAATTCCAAGGCAACTAGTCATAAAATTTAGCAATTTCAACGATAAACAACAAATTCTGTAAGTGACCAGGAGAGCAATTTTCAAACACAGAAAATAAATTTGAAGAAGTGAGAGTGATGTGCATCCATCTGGAATCACAGAAGAAAATAGCGTAATATCTTCTACAGAGTTTTACACCATCTAAGGGGACATACCCTGAAACTTGAGCCTAATTATCAATGAATAAGATGGACATTCAATAAAAGATGATATTCCAAGCAAGGAAGCCAACAAATGACAACAACAAGACATGTGCAGGTTTTTATTTTGTAATCACTTCAGAGAAAATAAAAGAAAGAGGGGTATTAAATATACAGTAACCGATGAGACAAATAATTAAATAAATTATTCTACAAAGGGAGAAAAAAACCTAAAGAGAGCAAATCACTTTTGGGGTTAGAAGTGCCACAACGGTTAGCAAACATAAAACAACAGCAGAGGGACCATTAAAGTCGTTGTTGTTGTTTTCTTCACAGTACACATGGAGACAAAAGTGAAATCCAAACCAAGAGAACTGATAGCACAGACTTAGCTGCATGATGCATCCCTCCCCTTCCCACTTAAAGGGGGAGAGGGACTATCAGCAGAGTGGGTGTAGACAGGTGAAGACATAGATAGAGGGAAATGTGGGCCATATTCTTATCAAGTCAATGGTAAAAATCTATGGGAAATAACTTCTGTGTTTTCTGAACAAGATGATAGTGTATGAGATGTTTGACAATGTGACAAAGGTAGGTGTTCAAACAGAAAGATATCTAACTGGGGGTGGGAGCAGGTCCCACTGAAGAAAATCCCTCTGTGAAGAGAGAGATTCTATAATTGCTGATGGAGACTTTTTATTGCATCTTACTTGCAGGACTTTGGTATTTTTACTGAGGACATGAAATATAGGGGATCATTGTGTCTCTAGGGCACATCCTCCCTCTGAATAAGGGAAATTAAAATTTCTGCGAACAACTGACACCCAGAAGAATAAAGAGTTCCATTCAAAGCATGACTTAAGAGAGAAATATCTCCAAAAGTCAGCGAGGAAAATGATCATGGGGAAGGCAAGGAGTTGTAATAAATTATACAATTGGGGCAAAAGAAAATTTCTACCATGGGACAATATTTTTATCTTCTTTCTCTCTATCAGAAATAGGGAAAAAAAAAAGAAATGGAGAAAAAAGAGGAGTTAAGATCTGCAGTGAAATAACATAGAATGAGAGTAGGGAAAAGAAAATCAGTGCCTTAGAAGCTGTCATTCCACAAGGAATGCAGAATTAAAAGGGGTAAAGACATAGCAGGAAACAAAGCATAAATATCTTGGATAGAAAGGAAGGGAATAGAAATGATAAGATAAATAGAGAAAGAAATACTTCTAAGAAAAAGGTGCAGAACAAAATTGTAAGAAACAATGTTGGATGAGAAAAGTGGGACTTTATTCGACTGAGAGGGGGGAAAAGGCAGCTAAATAAAGAGAAGAAAGAGAAAATGAATTAATAAGTTAGACATCAAGAAACAGGGAAAGACATGAAATTGTGAGAAGGAATTGAAGGAGAAGAGAAAAGAGACTTTGAGAATAATTACTTTAAATTGATCAAAGATATCTGAAATGTTAAAGTTCATTAGTCTTTACAAAGGAAAGAGAACATTAGAAAAAGATGATTGCGAAGAAAATGGAGGAAAACATCAACTTCCCTCTCCTAACTTTAAATGTGAATGAATTGGACCATCCAATAAAAGAGAGCAAAAGACAGGATAAGAAAAAGCAAAGAGCCCGAAGCCAACTTTGTCACATTTCACCCCTCCCACCAGATTCTCTGGTGTCCTCTGGGGCCTTGGGGGATGTTAAATCTCTAGCATTGGTGCAAGTCTCAATGGATGGAGTTTGCTAATTGTAGGATGATTTTAGGTAATTTTAGACTTCCAAACGGTCCAATTCCACTTATCCACTTACTAGCCAGATTAGCTTTTCAAAGAAATACTTACTTCAAAGTTATAACAAGAAAAAACCCAGAAATAATCCCCACTAACTTTTGCAAATGTTTCTCCCTAAAATCACTTGATTTCTGACTGGGGGGATTTGATTCAGTTTAATTCGTTTTCTGAACAGTATCAGTCCTACCAAGTGGTAAGTCCAAAGACCCCACCCCTTATCCCCCACCCTCCAGGTTTGCTGCTCTGCACCCTGGTTTCTTAGAACTTCCCTTCTGAACTGGGTGCAATATTTATCCTGTAGTCCAGTTTCCAAGGTGTTCACAACTTACATCCTAGTTCAGGTCCCATATGTAAGAATTATCCCACTGCACCTGAAACTGAAAAGAATAAATATGATGCACCCACACCCAAGCCCAGTTTTTTAGGGCCCAAAGCCTAAGGAGAGGGCTGGGTGGCTCTTCCCCATCTACCTTAATGAATGGTGCAGTAGCTGGAATAGCAGTCGAAATGGAAGTACTGAGACTATCCCAGTCTGTTAGTGGTTTGGTTTCATTTGTTCATTTCTGTTTTGTTTTTAAGATGTAGGAATTTCTTCTACATAGACAATGCAGATAAAGGTTGCTCTCATTCACACTCTGTCCTGCTATTTTCTCCCAGAAGCAGGTCCCACAGGGCCCAGAAGCATTTCCCTCATGTGTGCCTTCCTCTCAGGTGGTCTGGGCTTTGGTCACTTAGGCCCCATTACAAAAATTAGAATGCCGCAAATTGTTTTTTTTTATTTTTTCCTTAAAATACCTATAACACAAAATCATATAAGGAAAAAACATTGACTGGAACAAAATTTACTGTGCATCAGGTGGTGCTGAAAAAGCAACAGCTTCAATCATGCTACCAGACAAAACGAAGAGAGAAAAATTACTACATAGAGATAAACAAGAAACCCGGATTAGGCTGAAAAGAACCAGAGATAAGAAACCAATATCCATCATAGACTTATGTGCTTCAACTGGTTTAGCATATAAATTTATAAAGGAAAAAATACAAGAAAACACATAATACAGTAAGTGCTGGCAATTTTAATGTACTTCTCCATTCTAGACAAAGCTAACAGGAAAATAAACAAAAAGGAATTATAAAATTGCATAAATTGCTGGAGAAACTATATCTAAGAAAATTATGAAATCTTCTCAATTGGACTAACGAATACACACATGTATGTATGTGCATATACTACACACACATACTCGTGTGCATGTGTGTATGTGTGTGTGTAATTCTCGGCACCACAGGGGACTATTAAAAATGTGATGATATAGTCCTGTGCAGCTACAGGTCACATCACATGAGCTGTGAGCTTCCTTCCCATTCTGAGATTGTATGATAACCACAGTCCCTCCTTTAGGCCACTTTATAAAGCCTGCTGTAATCAACTAATTCATTTTAATGAATGCTAATGAATTAAACTTTTACTCACAATTCAGCTCTATAAATGGGAATTAACAATAAACTGGCAACAGATGCTTTGACATTTTCTCACACTGGGAGCATTTCAAATAGGGCAATGATTGAGTATGTCAAACATTTAAGAGAAGCCTCAGACTTACAGGGAGAATAGATGGGAGAAGGATGAGCAACGTAGGGCCATGTTTGAGCACCTGAACATCCCCAAATCAGCAAGCATCATTAAGTGTTTACTAGGTGCCAGACACTGAGTTAGATGCTAAGGATAGAAACATACAAAATGAAACAATCCCTAATACACATCTATACAAACTTACACATAACACACACATTAGTGGGGAAGATAAGTGCATATAAAATATGAGAAGAATAAACACGAAAAAAATCGTTCAAGCATTGGGCAGTCGAACTGGCCAGTACCGACAATATTAGACGTCTCTTCTTTTTTTTCTTTCTGAGCTATTCCTCTGTGTTTGACATTTCGGTGCAATTCCGGGCATCCTGTTTTTCAAATCCCCACTAATCAAACTCCCTCAGCAGAATGGCTGCATCCCAATGGGACTGCCTCCCACATTGCTCTAGTGTACTCATAACTCATTAGCACTGGGGCCTGCCTCACACTTTCTTTCTTGGGCCTTGTCCTGGTAACCCTCTCTCCTCTCCACTTCCCTTCCAGTCAGAGACTACAGTCTGCTGCTTGCTACCTTGATTTGCTCTGACTTTTCCCACAATGCCCAGGCTACAGTTCTATCCCTCATCCAAAGATTGTGCCTTGTGCCTCCCATTGATGGCATCTATGTGGGGAAGAAGATGGTTCACTCCCTTAGACATTAAAATCCAGAATTTTGATCTTAACAGTTGCCAGCCTCCTGTCTCTGCTGGATGCAACTCAGGAAGAATGAACATGGCTGAGGTAGATATTGGAACACACCTCTCTGCCCTGGGCTGGCTGGTTCTGGATGCCGGGGGAGGGAAAAGGTTTTTTTTTTTTTTTATTTGCTTTTTTTTTTTTTTTTTTTGGCAAAGCTTAAAAGCTAGATGAATTCTTGTCCCGTAATTATTTATGGCAATACTCCACCCATGAGAATTTATCAAGTTACTAAGTGGTCATATCCCAATTATCAGTAAGAGCTCCCAAATGAAGGAGAACATTATTACTAGAAGAGAACAGTCAGATGAAGAATATAGATCAATCTTGGGGGAGATATTTGAATATTCTGCGCAGGGCAAGAATGGCAACTGCCAGAACAGGGTTGTTAAACACCAAAAGATCCAATCACAGACAACTCCAGTGAAGGTTTTTTTTTTTTTTTACCATAAGTCAAATGTCAATTGCTTTAAAAAACTGTCAATACTTACTGTGTCCATTTGTCTTCTTCCTTCTCAAACCCTTTACATTGTACCTTCTGACCTCATAGCCCAAATGAAACTCCTTTCTCTAAAGTTATGAATAACCTTTTAATTGTCATATCCAATGGTGCTTTCTTGGTCCTTATTCTTCTTGACTTATATGCTGAATTTGACACTGTTGACTACAATCTCCTCCTGTCTATTCCATACCCTCTATATTTTCACAACTTTTTTCCTATCTCCTCTGTGTCAAGCTGCTCCTTCTTAGTATCTCATATTGAAATTTCATCCTTATCACATCCTAAATTTGGGTGTGCCCACAAGTATCTAACCTGAGCTCACTTTCCTTCTCTTTTTCTCTAGGCTCTGCTCTCTCAGTATCTTTAAGCTTCCCATGGTAGTATCTTCTCTAGGTAGATGCTTACAAGCTCTATATATTAACCCATCTTTCCCCTTCAGTCTTTCATCCTAAATCAATAATTGCCTATTAGACAGTTCTATAGGTATCTGTAACTCAACATGACCCAAACTGTATTTGATCTCTCCCTCATAAAGTCTTTGATTTGCAACCTTTCCCATTACTGTAGAATCTGCCATTATCCCAGGTCCATTACTTTGATCTTCTACCCAAGTCTTCATTCTCTCATCCCATGTATCCCATCAGCTTCTAAGTGGTGCCATTTCAGTCATTCCTACATCTAACATAGAATCACATCTCTTCTTGCAGACAGCTAGCACCTTAATTTGGGATCTCATTAACTTGTCTAAGAATATTACTGGTAATGATTTTTTTTCAAAAGCCTTCTGACTGTTTTCTCTGGTTCTAGTCTCATATTATCCCAGTCCATCGTCCACACTGCTGCCAAAGTAATTTTCCTAAATCATGGGTTTGGTGATGTGATTTCCCTACTCAATGGCTTCATAAATTCTCTAGCATAGACTATATATCTCTTCTTAACTTTTAATGTCCTTCAAAACCTGGTAACTAATCATCTTTTTAACCTCATTGGACATTACTCATCTTCTTCCACTGTAAATTCCACACAAAATGGCCTTCTCTTTATTCCTCCCACATAACACTCCATATCTTAACTCTGTGCACCTCCCCTAGCTCTTACATATGCCCAGAATAAACTCTCTCCTTTTCTCCACATTACAGAATTCCCTTTTTCACTTAAGACACAGCTCAAACACCATTTTCCTGTATGAAGCCTCCTCTCATCCACCCCTACCCTGTTAAGGTGTCCCTTCTCAAATTGCCTTATTCCAGGACATCTAGGTGGTATAGTGGATAGAGTACTGTCCCTGGAGTCAGAAAGGACCTGAATTAAAATCTGGCTTTAGACACTTAATAGCTCTGTGACTCTGAGCAAGTGACTTAACCCTGATTCCCTGTCCATAACTATTTTACATTT
>CM053591.1:198571199-198596109 GCA_028646515.1 Pseudochirops corinnae | reverse complement strand
ATCTATCTATCTATCTATCTATCTATCTATCTATCTATCTATCTATCTATCTATCTATCTATCTATGCTTGTCTCCCCCATTATAGACCAAGCTAATTTCAAGGAGGAATTACTTCATTCTGTGTACTTGTGTCCCCAGTGTTAAGCAAAGGCTTTGGCACATGGAATGCCCTTAATCAATAATTGTTGATTGAGTCATTGATTTATTGAACACAGAACTAGACAATTTCTTGAAATTGTTATCCAAGTGAGATGACAGAGGGGAGGGAAGGTTGGGGGGGAGGGTTGCTGGAAGTACATACTTCTGTAAATGGATAGGGAAAGGGACAGGGTAGATAATAGAACAAGGGGGGGGGCAGGATAGGAAGGACGGACATATAATCAGTCTCTCACAATATTTCCACGGTGGAGATGTTCTACGTAATCACACATGTACAGCCTGCATTTAATTGCTTGTCCTTCCAGTGGGGTTGGGTGATGAGGGAGGAAGGGGAATAATCTAGAATTTAAAGTTCTATAATCAAATGTTAAAAATATATATGTGTATATATATATGTATATATGTGTATGTATGTATATATATACACACACAATATTATTATTATTAAACATCCAACAGGGAATTAAGATATACAGGCACTGTAGTAGGGAGATTCATCCTGCCCTACTGGAAAGTCAGAGGGGCGAGTGGAAGAACATAGGAAAGAACAGGTTGGGGGAGGGGTTATATAGTGGGATGGTTGTTTTGAGGTGCTGGGTGGGGGAAAGATCGGGAGAAAATTTGTATCTCAAAATCTCGTAGAAATAAATTATGTAAACAAGAAAATAAATAAATTAATTTATTTAAAAAAAAGAAATTGTTAACCAAGAACTTGAATAAAGTGACAAAACATGAACTTGGAAGGGAGAAGTAGTCAAACAATAAGCATTATTAAGTACCTATGATGTGCCAAGCACTGTGTTAAACTATGGATACAAAGAAAGGCAAAAAAAAGTCCTTGCTTTTAAGGGGCTCTCAATCTAAGAGGAAATATCATGCAGGCAACTCTGTACAAACTATAGAAAGGAATAAATTGGAGACATCCAAAAGATAGACAGTCTTAGAATGAAGGAGGACCAGGAAAGATTTCCCATCAAGGGTGAGGTTTCAGCTGTGACTTGAAGGAAACCAGAGAAGCCAGATAGAAAAGATGAGGAGGGAGACCCTTCCAGGAATGCGGCAAACAGCCAAGAAAAATCTTGAGATTTAGGAGAAGGAGTGTTTCTTTTGTGAAAAGAAAGGAGGCCGGTGTCACTGAATCACATAGTTTCTGGTGGAGAGGGGGACATTGCAAGGTATAAGATGGAAAACAAAGGTATTAGGGTAGCTGGGTGAATACCCTATGTTGTAACAGATCCTCAGCTTTGAGACCCAGTTTCAAACTCTACTTGTTAAGTACCAGGTTACTGAACCTAAGGAAATCTCTCTGGTTAATCCAGAGGAATTCATAAAAGTAGGGAAGGTTCTAGTCCACAAGAGGGTTTATAATTTATAAAAACATCAACATAACAAATATAAGTCAGAAGAAGGTTTAAACTAGATAGCAGTTCATTTGGGGAGAAAAATCTGAAGTTTGAAGGTTGAACACTTAGCATGAGTAAAAATAACTTCTTTGTATGACATAGTAAGAAAGGCTCAAAATGCAGTCTTAGGCTGCATTAAGAAATGCATATTATAGGAAACAAAGGGGCTGATATGTAGGCTTTCTGCAGCTGATCTAGGTGGGACAGATCAGGAGTATTATTTTAAGACATCCCAGTTGTAGGAAAGACATTGGTTAACAAGAATCTATATACTCCACACACACATACACATACAAATACATATGGCGTCTGTACTATTTATATGTCTACATACACACATCTATCTATATACACTATACATATATAGACAGTAGTATACCCCAAACATGATATGTATATATGTGTGTATGTATACATACATGTACATGTGTATATGTAGACATACATGTACGTGTGTGTGTGTGTGTGTGTGTGTGTGTATAAGAGGTTATCCCCAGAAGTAGGAATCACTAATGATCCCAGTTCATAGAATTTAGGATAATATTCCTCTAACTTGTCACATGGCTTGATGTTTAACTCCATAATATGCTGTTACAATTTGAGTTATTGATCAACTTCTCACTATGAAGTCGATTGTGATTTGTAAAATAATAATAATAATCATAATTTCTAAAGTCACTCAGAATTGTCTAGGTTCCATGAAATGGATGTGGTTTCCCATGAAGTCTTAGCTCAGATAGCTTCTTTTGGGGGTTCTATTGCCTGATATAGATAATCCCTTATGTGGCAGGAACTGGGCTAAGTTCTTCACAAATAGATCATTGGATTCTTGCAACTCACTTGTTGTTAATAGTGTTCCAATTTGGCACTGAGGAAACTGATGGACACAAAGGTTGAGTTATTAAGGTCAGTCAGATTGGAACTTTTGACTCCCAGTCCAGTGCTCTGTTTACCATGCTACTCAAGTAGTGAGGTAAGAGTAGACAGAATAGAGATGACGACTTGGCAAAGTACTAAAGACTGGAGATATTTGGATGTTAGGGTGAAGGCAAAATTATTATTTGAGAGAAATCAGCCAACTAATGTTGATTGGGCAAATGCTTTGTGAGGCAATGTAATGAACACTGGGGATACAAAGGAAGGCCGGAACAATCTTCCTTGTTCTCAGAGGCACAAGGAGAGATGGCATGTAGATGACTATCAAGAGAATGTGGGAATTTCAGAATTTTTGTCAGTGGAAGTTTAGGGCTATGTTTGACTTTGGAAGAGTAAAGGAGTAAGTTGTGGGAGCTGAGTTTGGGCAAGAAGGAGGCCAGAGTGTTATAAGAGACAACAATATTAATACTGAAGTCCCCAAGTGTTAGGGCAGAGGTGGAGGAAAGAGGAAAATCCTAAATCAGCCTCTGAATTCATTAAGACAGGAGAAAAACCGCCTAGGAGGCTGGTAGTTAAGGACCCCTATGATAAGGTATTTTGAGCTCATGAAGCTCAAAGGAGAATTTGCTGACTGACAGTGGCCAGCTGAGGTTCACCTGGGAGAACTGATTCCTATCACTGCTGCTGCTGCTCATAGGTATCAAGTGACAACCATTTGCAGAGGGAGGCAGCCAGGGGTAGAAAGGAGGAACCGGGAGAGATGTATATGTTGAGCAGGTGATAGGTAACAATTTTATCAGAAGGCCTACAGTAGGATGAGTTGTAGGACAGTGCCCATTGCAGAATTAGAATGGGGACAAGCCAGGGTGAAGGTGAGGAGAATCAGCTTGAAGACACCATGGAGGCTGGGGTAGGCAGCCTAGATGAAGGCAGGTTGGGATTAGGAGCCAGGAAGATGAGGATCGGGGCACCACAGAGGAGGGTGGGGAGAACTGAGACCAGGGTACTGACAATGGAGTGAGGAAAACCGGCCTAGGCATGGGGGGTGGGGGCAGGGAGTGGTGATAGGTGCCAGGGGTGGGGATCATCTGGACGGGGAAACCAGAGGGGAGCTGAGGTTGCAGGCTTCTAAGGATGAGGGTCAGAGTGGATCAGGCCCAGGGTTTGCCCGAGGGCGGCTCAACTTTCAATTCAGTATCACAGGGATTAGGTGAGTTGGAGGCGGTTTGCTGCTGCCAGGGTTCGCGCTTGTGTGGACCGGCTAATGGAACTGTCTTTTTCAGGCTGCGGAAGTGGCACGGTCCGGGCGAAGCTGGCCCAGTTCCGGCGGCACTCCACTACGTTCTGGATTATTCTGCGGGGAACCTGTTCGGTTGGATCAGGGCTAGCCACAGCAGGGAGCGTTCTCCAGCGTGATGACATAAGCGGCGCCGCTGACGGCCTCCTGCTGACGTCACACCTACGCCTGCCCAGTCCGGCCCGTGAGGACATCAGGCTGCGCCTGCGCCAGCTAACCACATTGGCGATGACGTCATGGGAGCGCCAGGGTCTAAAGGTGGCTCTGAGAGAGGCTGAGCAAAGATGCTCCCAGCTCTGGGGCCTGGCCATGCAGAGCCGCTTCTGCGGGAAGGGAGGCTTGGCTTGGGGAGGAAGCAAGGCTGAGTTGCTCCGAGGCTCCTCACACCGCTGTGCCCTGGAGCCACAGCCCGCCAGGAAGGCCCAGAAAGCCCGGTAGGGCACTGCCGCAGCTGACCCCGCGGTGGCTGGGGCCTACCTCCCAACTGGGAGCAACCAAGAACTGAACTGACCCCAACTGAGGGCCGTGACTGGGCGCAGCCCCAGCGGCTGCTGCCTCATCCAAGCTTGGCCTGCCTTGCCTGGCCTGGCCTCACCTCGCCTCGGAGCAGCGCTCCACCCCAGCAGCCCCGCCATGGGCTGGCTAGGGCCCTGAGGCAGGTGAGCAGAGGGGCCAGCAGGTGGCGCCCACAGCCCGCTGTGAGGCCAGGCCAGCAGTGCTAGCCAATGCAGAAAGCAGATTTCTGTAGGCTTCCACATGGATGCCTTGTCTTAATATCAAACAGACAAAAGGATAACAGACCAAATAATCCGAACATGCCTATTAACATAGCTACCATTACACTGGATGTAATGATTGGTCAACATACAGGTCACAATTACATTGATGAGAAACCATCCGGAACCACAGCATTACAGAAATAGATGCAGAAAAAGCATTTGATAAAGTGCAATCAATTGATAAGCATTTATTAATCACTTACCAGACACTGGTAGCCAGGCCTGGAGATATAAAAGTACCAGTCATTTATATAATTATACAAATACTGAAATAGAATAACATTTTATATTTCAAAAAGATGATAAAAGCATGCATTTAAAACCCACAGCTTACAGGTATTCACACACATACAAAGTAGACAAAACTCCCTTTATAGATTTGTGTACATGTACATGAATGCACACATGAGTATATACATATATGCACACATACACAAAGAGTGGATAAAATTAGCTTTATTTACATCTTGATGGTTTATGTAGAAAATGCTGAAGAATCAACAAATTATTTGACACAAATAATTTCTTCAGTGAACGGAGGAGAAGGCCACTATGAGAGATGTTATAGAGGTAAGAAGACGATTTGGCACCTGGATATAGAGTGAGTGAAAGTGGGGGGTTTATGTCGACTCTGAGGTTGTGAACATGGATGTTTGGAAGGATGATCGTATCCTTTGCTGAAATAATAAAGGTCAGGGGAAGGTGAGTTTGGGGGAAAAAAAAAAAGATTAGTTCTGTTTTGGAGATATTGAGCTTGAGATTCTTACCCAATATATAGCTAAAAATGTCTAATGGTCAGTTGGTGGTGTGGAATTAAGTTTAGGAGAGAAACTGAGGCTGGACATGTAGCTCTCATTATAATGTTGTTAGGGATAGTAATTGATCCCATGGGAGCTGTGAATGTCACCAAGTAAGAGAGTGTGAGAGGAGAGAAGGCCTCAAGACAGAGCTTCTTGATATACACATAATTGGGGGGGGGCATCAAATGGATGATGAACCAGCAACAGAAATAACATAAAACACTGCAGAGAAGTCAAGAAAGATGAAGTCTGAACAACAGCCTCTTGGATATTGTCTGATCCCCAAAGACTACAGTGGAACAAATGTTGAGCATCATGATGTTTTCTGAGTGATTCAGGTTGGAATTTTTAAAAAAGAATCAGAGAAAACCTCCTCCCGGCCTAACACCAAGTGGCTTTCAATTTTAAGGTATCATTTTTTAGGTTCTAAGTTCTGTTGCTTATTTTTATAGTTGCTGAAGAATTCCCAGTGGTGCTAGCAACCTCTGTATCTGCTGCTCTGGAGAACAAGCCTGATCACCTTTTCCTTATTCAGGATTTTAGTTATAATGTTTACCTTGCTTACCAGATACCTCTTAGTGATTCTTGCTCTTTGGTTCATGATTCAGTTGATTAATGGCCCTTTTTGTGTTCCTCCACTTCAATTGTCATTGATATCACACGATGCTCCAGTTCTCACCATGATTTCTCAAAGACTAAGGCAATAGTTTTCAATCTTTAGAAAGTCCTACCATTCCGGAAGGGTTTCAAGGAAAAAACAACAACAACAACAACAACAACAACCTTAAGTTACAGCAGCTCTTTTTATTGCGGTAAAGAATTGGAAATTGTGATGCCTATTAATTGGGAATTGGATGAACAAGCAGTGGCATATGAATGTAATGGAGGAATACTGTTCTACAAAAAATGATGAGCAGGAGGACTTCAGAAATACCTAGACAAATTTACCTGAACTGATGCTGAGTGAAATGAGCAGAACCAGAGAACATTGTACATAGTAACAGCAACATTGTGTAATGATTAACAATGTAGACTTAGCTCTTCTCAGCAATACAATGAACCAAGATAATTCTAAAAGACGCGTGATAAAAAAGCTAACCATATCCAGAGAAGAACTGTGGAGCCTGAAGGCAAATTAAAGCATACTATTTTCACTTTTCATTTTGTTTTATCTTTCTCATGGTTTTTCCCTTTTGTTCTGATTCTTCTTTTACAACATGACTAATTTGGACATATGTCTAACATGATCGTACAAGTATAACATATCAGATTGCTTGCCAGTTTGGGAAGGGAGGGCCAGAGAACAGTTTGGAACTGAAAATCTTATAAAAATGAATGCTGAGGACTATCTTTACATGTAATTGGAAGAATTAAAATACAATTAAGTGGAAAAAAAATAAACCCTAGGATGCACTGCTTTCAAATGACCAACATAGCTAAGTTTACCTATTAGGATAAAATGTTTTAGTCTTAGAAACTAATGAAATGAACTTCTAAGGTGTTTTTGTTGAAGGAAGTACCTAACACTTATGATTTCAGAGGCCTGTGGAATATGTTCTAGAGATCTCAAAAGATAAGGAAAATCCAAACCATCTTTTTTTTTTTTTTAAACAAAGATAAACTCTTAATTAGTAACCACATTGCAAGTTGCTAATAGAATCAATTAGGTCCCTTGGTTGTGCAGTGGATAGAGTATCAGGGTTGTTGCTAAGACTCATTTTCTTCAGTTCAAATTTGACCTCAGATAGTAGTTGTGTTGCTCTGGGCAACTCATTTAAGCCTGTTTGCCTCACTTTTCCCATCTGTAAAATGAGGGGGAGAACTAAATGGCAGTTTTGTTATTCAGTTGCATCTGATTCTTTGTGACCCTGTGGTAATGCCAAACTCCTTTAATATCTTTCCAAGAAAACCTCAAATAGGGCCCCAGAAAGTCAGATACAATTGAACAACAGAAGAGAAGAGTAACTCAGGTTGCACGCATACCACTAGTTGCCTGGAAAGTTAAATATATCAGTCAGTGCAGCTAATTGAATATTTGAAACCTTAATACACAAAGCTATGGATTGGCCAAGTGATTATTATAAACACTAAAAGCATTTTAAGCAGCTGGGTTGTAGAGTGGATAGAATGCTGCACCTCGAACTAGCAAGACTCATCTTTGTGAGTTTAAATCTGACTTCCAGACACTTATTTGTTGTGTAATCATGGGTGAGTCACTTAACACCACTTGCCCTCAGTTTCCTCATCTGTAAAATGAGCTGGAGAAAAAAAAAATGACAAACCACTCCCTTATCTTTGCCTAGAAAACCCCAAAGGGAGTCACAAAGAGTCAGACATGAAAGAAAAATGACTAAGCAACAAGAAAAGGAATTTGAATGCAATTTTATAATATCAAGCAGTACTTCTAGAGGGTTCTAAAAAAAAGACATATGATCCACAAGACTCCCTAAAGTGCCCTGAACCAAATTAAAATGTATTTGGAATGTATTTAACAAAACAAAAATGTACAACAGAACATCAATAATATTATATTTTCCTACTGGCAATGGTTTGTCTTCAGGGATCCTTTTGTTCAATTGGGTGATCCCTGTTTGAATTTGAATATGATACCTCTGCTCGAAATTGAAGGGAAAGGTTTTTTTGTATAGCATTACACATATTTTAGTCTCACAACAACCTGGTTGGGTAGGTATTGTGGATGCTATTTTCCACATTACAAAACTGAGACTCAAAAATGTAACTTGCCTCTGGGGACTCAGTATGAATCGGGGTTTTCCATACTCCCAAGTGTAGCACTCCATTCATTCATCAAACTTTTATTTTTTGGTCACCCAGTCAATATCTATTTTAAACACTTTCTTTATTACCTATGCAATGCTAGAAGCAGAAGATACCATGATATAGAAATATGACATATGATGCCTCCCCTTAACAAAATCAGAAAGTATTGCATGTCTGTTTTTTGCAGTGGCTGAGAGATTAAATGTTAAATACTCTTCTAGATCCACTTGTTTATAAAAAGATAGTAGTTAATAGATAACTGTTTATTAGAATCTGTGACAACAGAATTAGCAAGGTTTATTCGAGAAGAATTGTTCTGTCATAAATATTAGGTCATATTACTTTCAAAGTAAATAAGTAACTTTTCTATAGTGAAATTGTCTGTTATATTTTTGAACTACAGTTATCAAAATGCTTTTATATATTAATTTTATTTTACTAAATATTTCCCAATTTAATTTTTTAACATTACAAATGAGTTACAAATTTCCATCCCTTTTTCCCTCCTTTGAGAAGGCAAAAAATTTTCTATCAGTCATGTGTTAGCCAAATTGCAAAAGAACATAAAAACAAAATAAAACAATGAAAATAAAGTGTTTTTGTTTTTTTTTTAAGTATATTTCAATCTGCATCCAAAATTCATCGGTTCTCTTTCTGGAGATGGACAGCAGTGTTTCCCATCATAGATCCTTTGGAATTGTCTTGGATCATTATATGATCAGACTAACTAAGTCTTTCATAGTTGATCAGCTTTAAAGTATTATTATTACTGTGTACAATGATGTCCTGGTTCTGCTCACTTCACTTTGAAAACATTCATAACATCTTCTCAGGTTTTTGGAAACCATCCTACTCATTATTGCTTATAGCACAATAGTATTCCATCAAAATCATTTATGCAACTTGTTCAGCAGTTCCCCAATTGATGGATATATCCTTAATTTCCTATTCTTTGCCACCACAAAAAGAGCTGCTAAAAATATATTTTTTTCTACAACTAATTCCTTTCCACTTTTCATTGATCTCTTCTGGATACGGACCTAGTAATGGCATTGCTGAGTCCAAGGGTATGGACAGTTGTGTAGCTTTTGGGCATAGTTATAAATTGCTTTCCAGAATGGTTGGAATAGTTCACAATTCCAGCAACAGTGCATTAATACCCCAATTTTTCCACATCCTTTCCAGAATTTTTCATTTTCCTTTTCTGTCATATTTGCCAATCTGGTAAATAGGAAGTAATATTTCAGCATTGTTTTAATGTGCATTTTTCTAATCAGTAGTGATTTAGAGCCTTTTTTTCCCTTATAACAATTAATAGCTTTGGTTTTTTTTCCTGAAAATTGCCTGTTAATATTATTTGGCTATTTATCAACTGGTGAATGGCTATTCTTTTTATAAGTTTGGTTCAGTTCCCTATATATTTGAGAAATAAAGCCTTTATCAGAGAAACTTGTTGCAATTTTCCCCTAGTTTACTGTTTTCCTTCTAATTTTAGCTGCCATAGGTTTATTGTGAAAAATCCTGTTGATTATATATAATCAGAATTATCTATTTTACTTCCCATAATCTTCTCTATCTATGGTCATAAACTCTTCCTTTATTCTTAGATCCAACAGTGCCTATTTCCATGCTGTCCTAATTTACTTAAGATGTCACCAATTATGTCTAATTTATGTATCCATTTTGACCTTATGTTGGTATATGATAGGAGATATTGGTCTATGCATAGTTTCTGCTAGGCTGCTTTCCAGTATACCCAGAAATTTTTGTCAAAAATTAAGTCCTTACCCCAAACGTTTCCATCTTTGGATTTTTTAAATACTACATTTTTGTTGTTTTGTCACTTCTGTTGTGTCTGATTCTTTTTGACTCCATTTGGGTTTTCTTGACAAAGATACTGCAGTGGTTTGCCATTTCCTGCTCTAGATAATTTTACAAATGAGCAAACTGAGACAAATGGGGTTAAGTGACTTTCCCAGGGCCACACAGTTACTAAGTGTGTAAGGCTGGATTTGAACTCAGGAAGAGAAGACTTCCCAATTCCAGTCTGACACTGTCCATTGTACTACCTTGCTGTCCGAAACAGTAGATTACTATGGTCATTTACTACTGTGTATTATATCCCTAAATTATTGATTCACTATTCTGTTTTTTGTCCAATACCAGATGGTTTTGATGATTACTACTTGGTAATATGGTTTTAAATGTGGTACTTCTAGGCTGCCTTCCTTTACATTTTTTATCACTTTGATTCCTTTGAGATTCTTGATCCTTTGTTCTTCCAGATGAATTTCGTTACTATTTTTTCTAGCTCCATAAAATAATTCTTTGGCAGTTTGGTGTGTCATGGAATAACTAAATTAACGTAGGTAAAATTTTCGTTTTTCTTATATTGACTTGGCCTATCCTTGAGCAATCAATATTTCTCCAAATGTTTAAATCTGTCTTTTTGTAAAAAGTATTTTGTAATTGTGTTCATGTAGTTGCTGGGCTTGTCTTGGCAGGTAGACTCCTAAGTATTTTATATTATCTGCAATTATTTTAAATGGAATTTCTCTTTTCATCTCTTCTTTCTGGGTTCTGTAGGTAGCATGCAGAAATGCTGATGATTTAGAAGGCTTAATTTTATATCCTGTAGCTTTGCTGAAGTTTTTAATTGGTTCAACTATTTTAGTTGCAAGGAGTGATTTTTTTTCATTCTTGAATATGCATATTCTTTCCATTTCTTACTTTCCTTTTTCTTATTATTATAGCTAGCATTTCCAGTGTAGCACTGCATAGTAGTGGCGATAATGTACATCCTTGCTTCACTCCTGATTGGTTGGGAAGCTTCAAGTTTATCCCTGTTACAGATAATGCTTGCTTTTGGTAGGAGAAAGATACTAATTATTTTAAGAAATGTTTCAATGATATTATTTTGCTTTCTAGTCTTTTTAACCAGAATGGGTACTGCTTTTGATCAAAGCTTTTTCTGCATCTAGTGATATAAACATATGATTTTATGTTGTTATTGATATAGTCAATTATGATCATAGTTTTCCCAATATTGAACCAGCATTTCTGGTATAAATTCCAACTGATAATAGTTTATATGACCTTTGTGATATATTGCTGTAATATTCTTGCTACTATTTTATTTAAATCCTTTGCATTGAAATTAAGGAAAATTGACCTATAATTTTCTTTCTCTATTTTTGCTCTTTCTGGTTTAGATATGAAAACAATATTTGCATAATAAAAGGAATTTGCTGGGACTCGTTTACTTATTTCTTTCAAATAATTCATGTACGATTGAAATTAATTGATTTTATCATTAAATGTTTGGTAGAAATCACTTGTGAATCCATTTGGTTCTAGGCAATTTTTTTTGTAAAGTTTCTAAATGTTATATTATCTAGGTAGAGCTTTTATAAGAAGATTTTAGTCAATAGATAACTTTATTAAAATCTGGGACAATAGAATGTATTGAAATTTCTTTCAGGAGAATTATTTTGTCATAAATATTATGATTATCTGCTGTTGTTTGGTAATTTTTTTTTTCAGTTGTGTTGAATTTGTGACTCCATTTGGTGTTTTTCTAGAAAAGGTACTGGGATGGTTTGCCATTTCCTTCTCAATTTCATTTTGTGGCTAAGGAAACTGAGACAAATAGGGTTAAGCCCATGGTTATGCAGCTAGTAAGTGTCTGAGGCCAGATTTGAACTCAGGAAGATAAGTCTTCCTGACTCCAGGTCTGGCACTTTATCTACTGTGCCTCCTAGCTGCCTTAACATATCATGTTGGTTTAAAGATAAATGCTACTCTCCTAAATACACATGGCCAGTTAAGATGCAATGGGAAAACAAATGGCAATGCGTTTTTAATTTCAGATTGTTTAAAATAGCTATTTCTGACATTGAGCCATTAGAAAGTATCAATCACAGGTCATTCAGAATATCCATATAGGTGTATGTAAAACATATGACTGTCACCATTTTTGTCATATGACTGACTGCCACATCTCTCCATTTTAAACTTCAATGTAGGATGTCACATTGAAAAGTCACGATGTTCTAGTACAGTACTAGATACTATGGGGGAGAGAGAAAATTACGTGTATAGCAAATGTACCCCATGGGTTTATGGGGATTCTCAACAGTGATTAGGTCACAAGGACAACTCAGATTCAGAGAAGGATGACATTAGTTTAGCTTGAATAGCCTCAGAAGGCATCATGGAAGAGATTCTGGGCCTTGAAGAATCAGATTTTGACAAAGGATAAGAGACTCACTAATATTTTTATAATATTTTAAAATTCCCAAAGACCTTTGCTCACTGTAGTCTTGTGAGATCAGTGGAGTCTATGTTATCAGGCCCATTTCACAGTTGAGGAAATGGAGGTTCAAATTGGTGAAGTGATTTGTCTAGAGTTCTGTTTACATATCCAAGACCCAGATCACTAAGCCACAATGTTTCTCTCATTTTTTAATTTTATTAAATACTTTTTAACCTTAGCATAAACAATATTTTAAATTGCAACTCCTATTCACAATCACAATTCTAACACTATATATTCTGTTGCTTAGAACAAAAAATGTAGGAATCTCTGCATATGGACTTGTCATCTCCTACCATTTTCAAACTATTCATGAAATGCAAACCCCTAACCCCTGAGACATTATAAAGTTTTCATGCCTTCTCAGGTTTAGCTTCCTTTTACATTAAATGGAGGATGGGGTTGACTAGAGAACCTACAGACATGAGATATAAAGAGCCCCAAAGAACTCTGGCAATTTTTTTCCCCTCCATGGTCCTTCAATTTTTATCTAAAATAAAGACCTCAATGAACTTCCATAAATGAGAAAAATTGCCCTTGCTCTACACATAGTGGGATGCATCTATTGAAAGGTGGAATTAACAATCATTACATAGGCTCAATTATATTATGCTTTCATGGCATTTTATGGCATGCCTTACTTTTTCAGGATGGTCACAGAGGGACACCCAACTTCACCCAGATTTTGTCACAATTCTTACACTTAAAAGTTTTTTTTTAAATTAGAATATACTGTAGGTCATGCCATTCTAACATTCAACCAGTTGTTCAGTTTCAGGGTGGAGATGGACATAGCCTGTGTTCAATATTCTGAAAACGCTGATGCCAGTTGAAAATGTGCCTGCAGAGCTAAGGTTTAATCAGTGTATCTGAGCTACTACAGACCAACAATTCATATGGCAGTTTGATTTGCGTAACAGAAGTCTTCCAGCAAAGAGAATACATCCCAAAATAAATTCCCCTTTCTGCCAAATGAAGAACTACTTACTGTACAGTGAAGATTTGATCCTGTCTTTTTAGGTCAAGAGCACATCTTGGCTCCTGGATGAGACCCTCAATTCAAAACATCTGTTCCTGCTAATGACATGGTAGAAGATGGTGTATAAAATTGGCACCAATATGAGGGCTCTAAAAGATATCATGAAGGACAATGAATCCCACACTTTTTTGCTACCTCCCTTCCTTCCACTTTGTGGGAAAATGGATGGCTTGCTGAATTGATTTTTGCTTGCCTGAATGAGAAGATGCATATCAGACAGCTCATGAATTAATTTTGTCTGTGTTTTCATCTGATATTAAATTACAGAACTAATTCTGTGACACGTGGAAACCAAACGAAAACATGTGGTCAAGAATCTTTCCTCTGGTATAAAGGGTTCCAGATAACTTTCCCATACACGATTCAAATGGAAACAGCTAAGTGGTACATCCTGATGGCCAGAGGAGGCCAAGCATAGCATTAAGATCAGCACAATATAGGATGATTCTGAAACTCAAAATTCTTTATCTTTGTTATGTTGTATGGAGTCTAAGATGAAGGCTTCATAAAACAAATGTGATAAAAATAAGAATGTTTAAAGACTAGATAAAATATTTCCTCTTAGGAGTTTTAGGTAAATGCAATATAAACCAACCTAAAAGGAGGAGTTTTCTTATAACCTATAGTCCTATACCCTACCCATTCCTCTGTTAACTCTTAACTCTTTGAATACTGCTATTTTTTTTTAGCCCCTGCTTCTGGAGTCAAAATGATTCAGAGAGATGGAAAAAGTGAGTTTATCACCAAACAGAAGCATTCTAATGTTCTCTCTCCTCCTTCACTCATTGGAAGCCTCAAATAGTATATATTCACAAAATGTAGTAAGCCAAATGATCAGAAAAAAACATCAGATTTGGAAATAGGCATTCCAGGTTTACTCCTCTTCAGTCTGACTCTCTTGGGTTCCTATGTGGACCACAGGAAGTGAAGAGCTACTTCCATCAGCCTTCTAGGCTGCTATAAAGGTCAGAAGCCTGTATTGCAAAGGGTATCTGAATCAATCCCCAATCCCAAGACTGGCAGCTCCTGTGATTCTCACTGAATTAGTGAGCTTATAAGGTGTTAGAGGTTTTCAACATTCTTTCATTCACCTGTTTTCCCTGCTTTAGTCTGACATCTGAAAAGGAAATCTCCCTATAACATCTTTTTTTTATTCCTTCCTATTAATTCCACTTGTGATTGATGTACTAATTCTCTTCCAGGACCCTGAAAATCTAGGAAGGCATATGGGAAGAGGTTGGGGGGATGGTTGAAGGTGAATGACTGCATGGAATCATATTCAGTTTTTTTTTAAATTTTTTTCCTTCTCTCTATTGTAACCCAAGTTCCAAAGATTTTTGGTATGGGACTCTTTCCTCTTTGGTGGAGATCAATAAGCATGAGGGATGAGGTACAGGTGGTGAGAGTGGGAGAGATGAGAGCTCTCTTCTCTTTGGACTTTCTTCAAGTCTCTTCAGGCTCTTGGGGTCAACTGATTCTCCTTTAGCTCTGTGGTCATTTTGGGTGCTTATAGTTTGCACCTTCAAAAGAGAATATGGAAAATGCCAAGTCCACTTCAGGTTACTGAAGGAAGAATAAGACACTGGGCTGAAGCAACATAAGAGAAGCTAGTAGCCTCCATCATGTCTCTGCCTCTAGCTTGCTACATGAAAATCTTCAAGGAATTTCCCCTTGGGTGAGATCTAGTAAAATCTCTTTTAGTTGAGCTGAATTACCTTTCTTCTGATAGGAGAGTTCCTTCACTCCATATTTTCTGGTATATATTCTTCTACATGTATTTTTCCTGATTTCTCTTTTGCTATTGATTTGGATAAATGGATTTTCTTGCTACTTTATGTTCATTGTAGTATTAGCATTTCACAGGAAGGGATTCAAACCTTGTATAAAAATATTGGGATGCTTCATTCCCCATTAATTACTAGTGACAGAAATTTAGCATGAGCCTGAAAGCTACATCCCCTAGAATGATAATATTTAAAGGCACAGCTAAATATATTTCTGCCTTGGTACTCCGTCTTTCTGAGGAGAGAAGAGTGGCCAAGCTTCTGATCCTAAACTCTTGTTTCTCCTGCTGCCTGTTATTAAATTCTCCCTCAGAGAAAGGTGGGGAGAGAAGAGTCTGGAGATACTTTGTTTGCTCCCATTGGAGTCATACAACAACACTCCCAGGCTAGATGTGGGAGATAGCCTAGCTACTCTATATTGAATAAATTATGTGATTGCTCAGCAGAGTGAGTTCTGTAAGTGTGGATGGATAAGTCTGTGGTGAGAAAGAGAAGAGTGTGGAAATGGGATGGGAGTTCTAGAGTTGGAAATTTCACTTAAGAAAATTTAAGTAGTTTTCCAATTAGAGTTGTATGCACTTCTGAACCTAATGATAAGTATTGTTTTGTTTTGTTTTGTTTGTTTATTTCTTTGTTCCATTGTTTATCTTGGAGCTGCAGGAAGGGAGTCTGTAGACTTGGAATCCTATTGTGATTAGTAGACAATGGAGTCAGGTAATGAAGGTCTCCTAATTTTCTTTGAGTAGTTTCTTCTGAGTATCCAGAATTTTCCACATTCACTTCCACTTCTTGCTCTGGAGATTGGTCTCTCCTTTAATTGATTTGTTTCTTCCCAACAGCCACTTAAGGAAGTTCCCACGCTGGATTTTTCTTCCTACAGTCCCCACTTTGGTATATTTTTCCCACCCCTGGCTTTCTAGCTTTCTTTTGTGTGTTGCCTTCCCTCATTAGAATATAAGTACCTTGAAGATGGAAACTGTATTTTTTTTTGCTTGTAATTGTATTCCTAAAACTTAACAGAAAGCCTAAAAGATAGGAAGCACTCAGATCAAAGTCAACTGCAAGTCATGTCATCATTTCCCTGATGCCAAGACCTCTTCAAAAAAGGAAGGACAAACACAATCTGTGAGTAGATCAAATTTCCAGAATGGGGACCCAATTAGTTGGGTAACTGTAGCAGCAAGCACCCTAGCATACCCAGGATGGCTGCTAGCACAGATTTTTAGGTCTCCTTACCTAAAGGAAAGCAACTCAAAATGGGTTAACAATCTTACTTTAATCAAACATATCATTTAGCTAGTTAAGGGGAAAAAGTCAGCACCTCAAACTTCAGAGAATGCAAACAGAAATTACAAGCAGAAAAAAAATATATAGACAGAGAAACAGATCAGCAGACAGGGCTTCCAGCTGTCTGACCATTACATGCATACCTAGTTAGTTACTGGAGAGGGAAGCACCAACATCTGGGTTTTCAAAGCTGGGGGGCTCAACAGCTGCCCAGAGTCTCATCTGGCCAAATCACACAACTCTTTCCAAAGTGAACCCCAAAGCAAAAACTCACATCAGTGTTTATATAGCCTTCTCCTGGATCAGAGAATGTCACAACCCTCTTGACCCACTGCCCAGTCATAAAGTAATAAGGTGTGGGCATTCCTAAAAAACAAGCTTCCCTCCATAGGCTCCATGTGACCACATTCAGCCTTTTAGGGGGCAGAGTATATTTTCAAATCATGGAAGGTTATCAGAGCCACTTAAGCTTATCAGACGGCCTAAGGGCAGGGAAGATCTTCAGATTCCTGTAACATTCAGCCAGTGGTTATGGGATTTGAGGATCTTCCATACACCTTGAACTTGCTGACATAGCAGGAAGGGGTGGGGCAAGAGGAAGCCATAGCCAAGCTAGAGTCACTGTGGTGACTGGAAGCAGCAGCTATGGCTGTGATGCAAACTCCTTTTTTTTTAAGCCAGCCAGAATTTCTGCTAAGGACTCCTGCTGAGGACTGCCAGGGATGGGAACTGCAGGGGGCTGGAGCTGCTGGGAGCAAGTTGCGTGGATGCTAGGCAGTTGCTGTGAGTGAGGAGAGGAGGATCTTTGCCCAAGGTAGCCTGTCCTGTTTTGAAGGCTTGAAGATGTGGCTGTTAACTACATTAACTACATGTGCCAACTTCATAACTACTGTGATGGCTTTGATTTTCTGGTTTTGGGACTCAGGTTTGTGGTATTTGAATAAATGTTCTAGCTGTATTCCCCATGTAGAGAGCCTGTTATATTTTGTGATTAATAACCATATCAGCATTTTTATAGTTACTGTAGGCATTGTGAATACTGCATTGTTCATACAGTAAATCAACTTGTCCTCTTTCTCTCCTTCTTCTCTCCAAAGGAAGGAAAATTTTGATGGCCAGAAACTGCTCACTTAACTTGGGGTTTACTGGCTACATTTTTCTCTTCTCTTCTCTTCTCTTCTCTTCTCTTCTCTTCTCTTCTCTTCTCCTTCCTTCCTTCTTTTTTTCCTTCCTTCCTTCCATCCTTCCTTTTTTCCTTCCTTCCTTCCTCTCATTCTTTTTCCTTCTTTGTCCTTTTCTCTCCTTTCTTTCATCTTTCACCAAACCTGAAACCCAGTTCACTCTGAAGCTCATAGATTGGATCCCAATAGATGGATGCCCAAGCTCTACTTAATGGCTTTATTTTGGGCGCTCCTGTCTTAGAGTGAATGTCAATGTTAAATGTTTTTCTTTAGAACAGCAACCCTGAGGGTCTTCCCCTGGGACCACCCCTTCACTCACTTCCTAAAGAGGCCTATTCACTGAACAGGCATTACTTAATTTTAAGTGAGTACATGAAAAGGCCAGAGTCTTATATTGCATCCTGGGTCATTTCCAGTCACCCTGATTAATATCTAGTCACTGGATACAGATGGCTCCATAGGAGAAAGTGAGACAGGTGATCTTGCACAGCCCTTCCTTACTCAAAGTCAAATGCAAGATGTCAGCATTTACCTGATTTCATGGTCCTCTTTGAAAATGAAGGACAGACATAACCAGGGATTCCAGCATGTACCACCACTCTTCAGTAGGATCTTTTAGTATTAAAGGGCCACATCATGAAGACAAATAGATTAATAGTTTAAAAAACAGCTTTTTTTCGTATTATCCAAAAACTATGAGTGGTTTTACATCAACAGCTATTAAAATAATTTTCTCCCCATCCTTTTCATTCTTTTATCAAGAGTATTTAATGAATCTTCTATTTCCTCAGTTTACTGAAATCTTTTTTTTTTTTTAAATTCAGTTTATCATAAGTAAATGCACTGAGAAATGATTTGGAACTCCATTGGTTCCAAATACAGGACAGTTTGGTCTGACCTGACCTTGTTCACTTTTGCACACTTTTGCATATTTTACCAAGAAATGGTTTGGGTTCATGATCATAGCCCTAGTATAAGTGTCAGAACTCAAGTCTCTGGGCCCTCCAAGTTCAGAGATCTTGTCAATATATCTCATTATCTTGCATTTACAAATGAGGAGAAAATAATAAAACCTTACATTTGCAAATACTGAGGTACTTAATTAGCTGCAGATGAACATTCCTTATAATATAGTCCCAGCATCTCCTTCCAGGATAAGAAGTTATATTCTTGTTTTGTTACTTAAAAAAATAATTATTTGAACTTGAGCCTTTTTAAAAAAATATTCATAGACTAGGTGAATGATGTTTAATGAGCTGAATAGTTTATTAATCCCTTAGAGTCATTCATATTAAGAGGCAAGTCTTTAAGTACCTAGCTAAAATAGAAGATAATTCATTCTTAAAGGTTTTATTGCTTTAACCATACCTGCATGAAATAAGCATTTATCTGAGAGAAATGATTGTTTCTCTCTCATATTCATAGCCAATTATTAAAATTAGGGAAACCCAAGTTTTCCCCACCTCTGTCCTATTTCCTTGTCCAGTCTCTCAAGGACAGGGCTGATGGCAAATAAGATGAACATTCTGATCATTCTGGGTATTGCTACCCCACCCACCTATCTCAGCCTTGAGTGTGGAATATAGATTCTTTTTCTAGATTGCCCAAGGCTAAGGCTAATCTGGACATAGGGATGGTCTTTCTGGTGAAGAACAACCTAAAATCACTCTCAGCCCCTCATTAGAGTGAGCTCACTTCTCTTTGTAAAATCCACCTCTCATTAATTGTTAACCAGTCAGAATTGATTGCCACCCTCAGGAACAATCCTCTTCCAAGGGCATATTAGTCATGAGTCTTTAAAATTCAAGAGTGCCACTGGCTCTTATATTAAAAATTTTGACATAATTAATAAAATGGTTAAATTATTCACATATTATATCTCTCAAAATTTTTAAATGCCAGAGGTTCCTTCTAAATGCTATGCCATAATGACAGGCAAAAACGGGAAATTTTTTTTTTGTATTTGTACATATTTTTAGCACCTAATAAGATTGGTTGGTATGTTTCAAGACTTGTAGAAAAATATTTTGTTTCTTGTTTTACAAATTTCACCTGCACCCTTCATTTTTTTTTTTTGCATTTAGTTAACTTTGGGTTCTCACTAGTTATTATGCTAATAGGATGAAAGTCTCCCCAGCTGGAGAGCCTAAATAGAATTCCAGAAGCTCAAAGAGGTAAGTGGTCTTAGAGACCAGCTAAATCAACCAATATCTAAACCAGAGTCCCTCTGGCATGCCTTGCAAATAACCACAATTTTATTGCTTGAAGACTTCCAGGGAAGGAGATCCATTACCCCCCATGTCAGCCCATATTATTTTGAATAACTTTCATTGTCAACAAGATTTTCCTTATCTCAAGTTTAAAATTGTGTCTTTGTTTGAGTAGAACTGATCACTGCTAGTTTTATCCTCTAGATCCAAACATAACAAATCTAACCCTTCTTTGGCCTTACAATCCTTCAGATACTTTTAGTTACCTATAACATCCTGCCTAAGCCTTTGGTCCCAGAAATGAAAAATCTGGCCACTGACTTCGCTAAATTATGACAAGATCATTACCACCTTCATCCTGAACTGTTGGATTTGTTAGTCATATCAACCTGGTTTGAGATCTGTTTCAGCAGAAGAGTCAGCACAACAAAATTTTGGATACTGGGAGTATTGAGGCATATGTTAGGGAGACAAGTTTTATGGGGAGTTTCTGACCTCAAGTCAGTAAGCTATTGCTTGGAGAGTTTCACCCACTGTTTTAACTCTCAGACATACATGATGTGATTTTCCTGGAAATAGGCCTTACCTAAATACATTTCCGAAGCGCTCTATGAGTTTTTAATCTCATGTCTATAAATTATTATACAGACCTGTTTAAAAGATCCAAGTTATTTTTACAAGTTGGTCCAGTGTCAGTATATTTCACTGTTCTTGCAAGTAAGTTAGGTCCAGAAACAGTTGCCCACAATTAACTCCTCCATCCACAACTCTGACCACTGAAAAAAAAGTCCTTTAAACACACACACTTATGATATAGAGCATTGGAAACACATTTAGAAATTCTCTGAATGTAGAAAAAGACATCACCCCAGTGAAAGCATAAAAGTCAATTGTGTTTCCTCATAAAGACACTTTCAGAGTTTGACATGTTCCAATTGCTCTTAGCAACCTATCACCGTAAACTGACGAATAGTCTAACTAGGTATGATGGATGATTCCAAAGAAAACTCCAGGCTTAAACATTGGCTAACTGGAGAATAAGAAAGACTTCTCTGCAATTGCTAAAATTACTGTTTTTAAACTGAAATGTAGCTTATAATTCATGTATGCTGAAATCATCACCCCTTGAGGGTGGAAGGGAATATTGAAAATTTTCCCAAATATTAATTTGGCTTCTAAAACATGGAATAAAATGAGAGTAAACTGAAGTAAAGTTGACAAATCCTAACTACTGGCCTACTCTGATAAAAGGATTTCTAGCACTCAGTATCTTTCAGTTAGTATGAAGAAACTATTTTCTTTTGAGTTAATTGTCCAGTAAGAGCTGCTATATACATTACTTTCTGCCGTTCTTTCAATGATTAACTGGCTTCATGATGCTTTTAATAGAAGTTCTATTTCCATCATTGTTTCCTTTTTCTTTCTTGCTCAGTTTCTCCCATCAATCAAACAACAAGGAATTAATCAGCATATTCTTGGGATTTTTACATGCTGTAGATATGAGTGAAGTGTGCAGGTTGAACAAAGTTATTAGCACATAACCTTTTCTATTTGTGTATTTCCTCAATCACATTCTTTATGTATGTCCACTTAATATATGCTCTTTTAATCCCTGTTAAAGTCTCACCAATACTGAAGTGATTCTTTTCACCCAAATAAGTTAAAATTTAATCAAAATATTCTCTCCCACTTCCTTGCCAACCTTGTTTATGTTCTTATTCTCATTATTACTGTATGTTGTGTGCATCATTATGACTATTTGGAATGTTATTTCAGTGTTCTACTAGTCCCCATCCTATGTAATACCATTAATAAGACATGTCAGAGTAGTATCCAATTAATTGTCCTAGATAAATCTGATAAATAGCATTAGACTTAAGATCCTAGACTTATAGCAGAAGGACAATACTGAAATTATGTAACTCAATGCCCCCTTATTATGGATGATAACATTGAGGTTCAGAGAAGAAGTGAAATATTCAGGGTCTTAGGTCATTAGTTACAGTCCATTGACTCCACAAAGGAAATTTAGGCTTGATGGAAGGGAAAACAAAAGCTTCCTGCAAATTACAGCTATCTAAAAGTTTAATGGGATGCTTTTGGAAGAAAGGGGGCTCCCCCTCACTGTTTGTCTTCAATCAGAGCTTGGCTGACCACTTGTTGGATTTGTACAGAGGGCATTCATGTACATAAATAGATCCGTAGATAGATAGAAGCATATAAATAGATGTAGATAGATCTCTTTATATATATGATACTATACATATTCATTATAAATATATACATACACACATGCATACATATATACATACATATATACACAAATGTATGTATGCCTAAATTATCCCTAAGTTTCCAACCAGTTCTGAGACTCTACCTCTTATACTTTACCATTTAGTTCAACTCTCCTTGATAGATTAATTTGGTAATCTAAATCTTAGAAATAATTATTAAAATTCCTGAACGCTCATAATGCAGAATGCAGTCTGAAAGTCACTGCTGACAACACGAGTGGCCACATTTTGATGCATCAAAAAGATAAAGAAAATTGTATGCAAAATGAGTGAGCTAGTGATTAGAGATATAAATTATTTTCTAAGGAATTTTATTCATTAACTTCATTACCTTGAATGAATAACTTAAAATGTCTGGGAGGAGTTACTTCACCTGTCAAACAAAGAAAGTAAAAACTCATCATAACACGTCATAAAGTAATGATGATTGCATGTAATTATAATCCAGAGAAATATCTTGAAAACTCTTAAGTGCCATTTAGATGTGTGATATAATTCTTAATATTATTCATCTATCATAATATTCTTGGCTACAAGACTTCCTTCTTATACCTTATTGTGGCACGGAGATGACCTTGGATTTTTGAAGACTGCTACAGCAAAACTTAAGCTCCAGAAACTTTTATCAAGAGAGAAGAATCTTGGGAATAGAGTCCATGTCAGGCAAGTATGATCAAGAAAGGCTACTACAATTGAGTACTAAAATCATGACCCCATCAGGTTGACCACTAGAAAATGAATTCTTTGAGACCCATCAAAAAAAAAAAAAAAGGACAAGTGTGTAAATCAACATGACTTAAAATAATTGAAATATATCAGAACTGATCTTCTTCTGACAAATGGAAACTGTAGAAGAAATGAAATTCTGCATTTGAAAGAAAATCAACAGGTTTTCCTTGGAAATGATAAAAGTCCTAGAAGAGTTGATTTCATTGTGCCTTTTATGTCAGCAAGAAAAAAAAAAAAAACAATTCCATGTCATACTTGGTCATTCTGCTTTGCAGAGTACATGACAAACATAGACAAAAATAGCCCCATAAAAATAATTAACACTCATCCCTAAATCTGCTTCAGAGGATAAAAAAGTTGTGATTTTCTAAGAACTTAAGATTCTCCAAACCAAAGCAACACATACTTTAAGAATTGGTGACATCAGTTGAGAGGCAAGCACAGAATAGCCAAAATGATGGTGAAAAAATGTGATATAGGATCAAGAAACTAAAGAGACAAAATGGTATTAGTATGCTGAATAGTCTTATGACTAGATGTTGTGAATGCTTCCCTGAGTACCAGAAGACGCTGAACTTTTGATCAGGACCCCCCCACTCCAACAAACACATACATGCATACATACACAGAAAATGAAATTAACTTTATTAATAGAAATAAATGTTATAGATTTCAAAGTCATATACAAATCAGTTTTCTGGATATAGTCATATTTAAGGGTCAAAGCAAAGATTCAGAATTAGCAAGTTGGAAGAAAAGAATAATGATGAAAAAATACCGTATGATTACAACATCATTTTTCTAAAGTAAAAAAATGGGAAATGGAAAAGGTGAAATGACATTTATCTTGACTATTACCAATTCTTGAAAAAGTTTAACCAATATTAATGTATTTATTAAAGCTAAGAAGCCACACAAGAAAATATCACCTTAGACAATAGATCATTTGCTTTCCAAACAGAAAGTCATGGCAGCCAAGGGCAACATTCATTTAGCCTCCAAACTCATTTGTTAAACACTACAGAGGAGAATGGGAGATGATTATAAGCCCTATCACTTCATAAAGCAACACAAATCACTGGATAGGAAAGTAAGTCTACAGAAATTTTGGCACAAGGCCTAAGTCTCATCCCAAGAGACAAATAGATGAATCTGGCAGGAAAACAAATAGATGGAAAATGGAACAGTTTAGCTGATGTTTTTTTAATTATCCATATTCATCGAAATGACTGTTAAACTGCCACACTTGGACCCTGATACCTTCATACTCATTGTGCTATTCAAGAAGTAAAAATGGCACTTAAAAAAAAGTTGACTTGGACAAGGAAGTTGGAATTGAGTAAATACACATAGCAAAAATCTATGCTAGACATGACACCATCTTGAAAGCATTAACAAATGATCTTAGTACAAGATATCTCAGGGAGGGGGTGTCTTGAAAGGCTGCCACATTGAAGAGAAAATAAACGTATTCTATTTGGTTGAGAAAAAAAAGCATTAGCAGTAATGAGTGGAGGTCGCAAATAGATTTGTTTTTTTTTAATTTTATTTTAGTTTGCATCATTCACTTCCACAAGATTTTGAGTTACATATTTTCTCCCCATCTTTCCCCTACCCAACGCCCCAAAACAGCCATCCCAGTGTACCCTCCCTCCCCCAGTCTATTCTCTCCTATGTCTTCCCCCCTCATCCCCTGACTTTTCAGTAGGGCAGGATGGATCTCCCAAGCACAGTGCCTGTGTATCTCAACTTCCAGTTGGATGTAGTTAATAATAATAATAATAATAACTGCATATATATATATATAGATATATATTTATAACATTTGATTATGGAACTTTAGATTCTAGATTCTTTCTCTTCCTCCCTCTTCACCCACCCCCACTGGAAGGACAAACAATCAAATACAGGTTGAACATGTGAAATTACACAGAACCTCTCCATAGTGAGCACACTGTGAGAGTCTGATTACCTA
>CM053591.1:198532074-198570699 GCA_028646515.1 Pseudochirops corinnae | reverse complement strand
TTTTTTTTTTTTAAATCTCTGTGGGGCTCTGCTTCCAGAAGGGAAAGCTCTGTCCCAAATCACTGGGATCCTCCTGGCTACTGTAGCTCTCAGGAAGGTGCTGGGTCCCTTTCATACTTACTTCTGCCTCACTGGATAATGAAAACTCCAGGACCCAAAGCCCAAGACTGCGATCCTGATCCAGGCCGCTCAATGCAAGAGCACTGGGCTCTGAACAATCGCTTAGTCCCCCTGCTGTCCACAGGCCATGGGCGCGGAAGCTGCAACACAGAGGCGGATGCAAAACCTCTGCCTTTCGTTTTCCCCCCAGAGGCATTTTGGCCAGACACTTTTCTTCCCTGATTTCGCAGGCTCCACTGACCTAATTCTGAATGCTGCTCGCAGCTGCCACTAATCTGAGGCTCCTCCCATCTAGCTGCCCCCCAGGGCTCATCCAGGGCTTCAGGCCAGGCTGGTTTCGGTTTGCAGTGCTAATATGGTCCTTCATAGCCGAGCTGACTTTAGTGGAAGGTATATTTGTGTGCGTTTTGGAGTTCTAGGATTAGTTTAGAGTCATATTTTATGTTTATTTTGGGATATCTATGTGAGAGCTGTGATATGTTGCTGCTGCTATGCCGCCATCTTGGCTCTACCCCCCCCCCCCCATTTGGTTTGTTGAAGGGGAATAAAGCTAACAAATTAGAGCTATTAATAATGCAACAGATTGACTTGGGGGCAGGGGAAAGGCTCCCTTAAATAGAAGTCTTCAAGGAGAGGCTTTGTCAAGTGTGCTTTTGTGGAGATTCCATTAGTGTATAGATTACATGAGATGACTGCTAAATCTCCTTCATAATTCTATGATTTGGAGATACCTATGAAAAGAAAGGACAATATTAATGCATGATGTTACTACTCAAAAAAGGTGACCGAGAAGACATCAGTATCTAATAATCCATAGGTTTTCTTTTCACTGTAGACAGGTGGATGAGGGAATGAAGTGATAGACTTGGACTCAAGAAGAACTGAGTTAAAATATCACCTCACACACTTACTTTGCTATGTGATCCTGGGAAGTCATGTACCTTATGCCATTCTCTTTTGTAAAATGCGGATGATAATAGCACCTACTTCACAAAGTTGTTATGAGGATCAAATGAGATAATATATGTAGAGTGTAATATAACTATATATGTATATATATAGTTTTATAATTGCTAATTATTTTATTTAATAAAAAAGTCCTTCTGAAAAAATGACACTTTTTCATGTTCCAGAACATCTTTGATGAAAATGCAAGAAAATCGCAGGTGGGCTTTGGCAAACTCTTTCTATAACAGATCACATTTTCATAGTGCCAAAAGAGCCCAAGAGATGCAGGTGCTATTCCTCTTGCATGACATCTCATCAACATCCCACCTCTTACTCCTTGCCTTTGCACACATTTTTTGTCATCATTGGATTGCACTCTCTCATCACCTCCACATTTAGAATCTTTAGCTAACTGCCAGGTTTAGTTCAAGAGACATTTCTTTTATAAGGCCTATTCTTTCCCCTCAGTTGTTAGTGCCCTCTTGGAGAGGGAGTAAGTGTGATAGAATCCATAAACAAGCAAATCCATAAACAAAGCCAATAGGCAAGAAAACATGCTCATATGCAGCCTGAGGAGATGTGTGTGTCATGGACAATATTCATAAAACCCAACTCATATTTGGATTGGGGATAATCTCACTTTTCTTTCTTGAGTTATGGAGGAAATTAGAGGTTTGAAGAAAAGGGAGTGCATTGTGGACATGGCCAAGAACCTCTGAAAAGGCATGGGAGGAGGGATAGAATATTGCCCACACGGAACAGCAAGAAAATTAGAATAACTGGAGTGTACATATGTGCATTCACATGTGTGTATATGTATGCACATCATTTAACAGATGAATAGGAATGGGTGCTTCATGGATGGATAAGAGTCTTGCCCCAAGAACATTCTCACAAGTTTGCAGCTACATCATTGAAAGGATGATCCAGGGAATCTTGGGCAATCTGTCTTTCACATTTTTACCTAAGTTTATCACATTAGCTCACTTTTATATCAAATTTTACAATATACCAAATATTTTCCTTATAGCCACCCATTAAACTGTAATGGAGATAGGTAAAGGAACTGATTTCCTAAAGCTGGGACACTTTCCATTGTGCAGAGATAACTAAAATTCTTTTTAAAAAAACATCATGTTTGTATTCTACTCTGGTAAACCTATTAATAACCTGACCCTCTAACATAATAGAGTTTGCTAGAGTTCAATTGCATATTCTGCAGCTTATATTTAGTGGAGATATTCACAGACAAACTAAGGTCCTCAAAGCTACCTATGAAAACCCGGGAAGAATGATCACTTAGGGAAACCATCTTTTATGCCTATCAATTTATTGTAGAGGAAATTAACTCTTCTCTGAATGACCCGAATGAGTCATTTTTAAATGACTTTTCTCTTCTTTTCTTTTATTTAATCACTTCCATAATCTTCTTGAAGTTTAGACAATTACTTTTTGATTATGTCCTGGTGTTTTGTTTTGTTTTTTCCCCCAGGGATGGCAGTAATGCTTATAGGTTTGTACTCTCTTTTCCTATGTGTGGAGATGAGTGTCAATTTGCACTCTTCAAGACTTTAGGCAGAATAAAGAATGATCTTGGCACTGATCACATCACTCTTCTTTACTAGATTGTTAGGTTTGGCTCTGGGAATTTTTTCTGAATTAATGAATCCTGGGTTCTTCATTGAGCAAACCTGAGTCTTATTTGATCAGTGCTTTAAGTTTAACTAAGTTTAGTTATTTCATCAATGCTTTAAGTTTAACTAAGTTAAGTTAGACTAGGCTTCAGGGCTGGGGAGAGTTTCCTTTCTTGCTACCATCTAAGACTTAACTATATGTTTGTAGGAGTCACACACCTCACCCTCACTTTCCTTATGAATGAAATGGTGATAATAATGCTCATACTACTTACCTCAGAGGATTATTTTGATAAGAATGTGAGTAGTGGCAATAATGATTGTTGTTGTTGTTGTTAGTTACTAATAAATTTCAGGTCCATTACTAGATTGAATTCCAAATACCATTTCATTAAACACTTAGAGAATTTGAGAATTAGAAGCGACCTCAGGGGCCACATAGTCTGATTTATGTCCACTATAACATACCTGACAAATGGTCATCCAGTCTCTTCTTGAGGACTTCCAAAGATGAGGAACTCCTCTCTTGACTGGTGAGACCTCACCTTTTTTGAGTGGTGCCTATATTCTTTCCCTGATATACTCTAAGTCATCTTCCTCTCATAATTCTGTATTCTACTGTCTTATGGTCCTGATTGGTGAGACTTTACCACATTTAGGTTCTTTTATTCTGTCTATGCTGTATATTGTCCACAATCCTCCCACAATTCTGCATTCAAACTTTTTATGCTACTGACTGCTGAGACTTCACCACATTCTGGATTGACAAGATCTTCCAGGGTACAATGTGGTCATCTTCCCATCATCCCTTCCCATCACACTTAGCTTTTTTTTTTTCTACCTTTTGCTGAGAACAACATTCAAATCACCACTACCATTCTGGAAAGACAATGTTCATTCAAAGTACTTTGATTGAACTCATCCTCCCTGTGATTCTTTAAACCCAAACTCCCTCCTTTAGCTTGCATTACCCTTTGTATTTTGTGTCCCCCTCTGAGAATGTAAGCTCTTTGAAGGCAACATCTGTCATGATTTTCTATTTGTATAACTACCACTTACCACTTTGAAGGCAAAGAATGATAGAGTCATGGAATATAGCCCCCATTCTCCCCCGGCCCTCATAGAGTCATCCAGAAGAGTCCATTGTTTTTATAGATTTGGCAGTTGATTATAGACCCATATGCTCTCCCACCCCCAGTGTAGGTCAATAGTAAATCAAACATAATTCAGTCAAGCATAATTCCCTCAAGCACTTTCAAACTGCCAAGCTCTAGAAATTCAAAGATAATGAGGAAATAGCACCTAATCTCCAGGAGCTTATATACCACATGACATTTCAAATGAATGGATTGGGTATATTACTGCATACCTAACAGTACTTAGGAGACTTACTTCCTCACCTTAAGTGCTTTCCCATCCATTTAAAGATGAGACAGAAATAACTAGGCAGAAATACAATATTAAAATACATAACTGAGTCTGATAATGCCCCACATATATTTGACACTTAATAAATAATGTACAGTCAGTATTGATTTATGAATCAAATGTTAGATTTAGAATTAATAAGATTGGATTTCAAATCTGAACTAAGTGTAATCTTGGGAAATGTGCTTTACTCCCCCCCCCCACTTTGTCTCAGTTTCCTTATCTCGAAAATGGGGATGATGATACTTTTAGTACATCCCTTATAAAGTTTTCATGGTGGTTGTGAGACTCCAACAAAATAATATCTTTGAAGTATTTTGTGGAAATGCAAGCTATGATTATTATTTGCAAATGATGATGATGAGGATTACAAGCACTGCAAAGTTCAAGGGATAGTCATTTAGATGAAGATGCATAGTCACCCATGCTGTTAAGGTGCTCTACTTCAGAAATCTTTGGAAGAGCATTGAGTGTTCTCAGTTTTGCCCCCTCTCACATCATGGAGTCTCTCTGTGGGGCCACCTCTTTGCCTGATTATTGAGGATGCTATTGCTAGTTTTCAGAGCCAGTTGTACTCTCAGGGCGTATACTCTTTTATGGTTCCTGTAAAACTCCTCATCTGCAAGTTTTACAGAGGGATTCTAAGGTATGCTCAATCACACTCTGGGATAATGAGGAAACAAACCAATCTCTTAGGCATTATTGATGGCATTTCACTGGCGAGCTTTTGGAAACTCATCAACTTCCTGAACATATTCCAACATGGTATTTGGGCAATGAGTAAGATGGCTGACACATTTAGTGGTATCTGGATGCTCCTGTTATGTTCACACTCCTTGTCTTAAATTGCAAGGACCTTAGGTCATTTATGAGAGGAAATAAACTTTTGTATTGTCTTCTTTTTCAGATGTCTGAGAGTCCATTAGCTAAATTGAAAGTAGATGTGTTGCTATTTAACTTCAGCCAAATCACCTAATATTTAATAAACACCCATTCCATCCAATACACTAGTTTACAACTTAAAGCTGAAAGAGCTAGGCTCTGACCCCTTGTTCAGTTTCTCATTACAGTGGTAATTTTGGGGAAATATCATTGATTTAATATAGTTGATCAAAGAATGATGCTTGTGAGGTTGATGCTATGGGTACAGTCCTTGATCCAAGTACTTAGAGCTCATTTACATAGTTACTTGGTGGGAGCAGACTTAGTGTTACCCTGAAATAATAAATAATATCATGTATCACAAATTTTAACATTTGCAAAGCACCTTATAATTGTTATTTCTTTTGATTCTAAAAGACTATTTTGTTTTCTTGTCACCACTAAGTAGTAGGGAAATGTATATTAATTTATTCCTTGGACTGATCTCTACTACTTTCTCTCCCTATCATCTATATCCCATGGCCAAGTAGTGGTAATTCTTCCTTGGTGATGTTTCTCTGTAGGGGACATCAGCCATAGTCCTGGGCTAACTTGGTTACTTAGACCAATGAAAGTCACTAATTGATGCTCTGATTTTCACGTGCTATATTTAAGTTACTTTTAAAAACCAATGATTAGCTTTCCTTGGATCCTACTGATCCCTCCCAGGAACCTGACAACTGCTTTTCAGCAAAATAAAATAAAATAAAATAAAATAAAAATTTCTGAGTGCCTGCCTCTTCTAAAAGGTTTATGCAAAACTATACTAGGAAATATCACTAGGCTACTGTCAGGATTTTTCAACCCCAACATCCTTTGAATTAAAACTGATATAAATCAGTTAGTCAACAAGTATTTATTGAGCATTCTCTATGTTTTAGACACTAAACTGAGTACTTTCTATATGAAGAGAGAGAGAGAGAAAGAGAGAGAGAGAGAGAGAGAGAGAGAGAGAGAGAGGGAGAGAGGGAGAGAGAGAGATAGTTTCTGAAAATGATGTATAGGACCTACCCATCCCTTTCACATTTACCAGTTGTTTTATTGACTGTAGCCCTATTAAGGAATCTGGACTCTGGATGTTTTCATGGTTGGATAGTCTACCGAAGTAGAGTCTTCTGTATCTACTCCTGATAGCACATAAGGTTGTTTGGGTCACACCTTTTCCTGTGTCTCTTTCCAAAAAAAACTCTTGATTCACTGCACACCTGGAAGTTTATTTTGGAGTTGCTGACTTACATGTTAATTTGAACACTGGAATCAGTTTGTTCATCCACTGAGTCTAAGGTGGTTGCATATCCCTATCTTCTTTTCCATGCCCATTGCTCTGACCCCTGATGAGGCTTTCATTAACTGAGGACTTGAGCCACATTCATCATCAAAATGTCATTCTTATTTCTGATATTTGGCTTCTCCTATCCATACTGAAAAATTCCATTCAGTTTTCATAATGAGAGATGAAATCAGACTCATCCTTTCCACAGAACCCCTCAGTGGTTACCTCTTGCCTACCTGTCTAGGAATTAGTTGGTACAATGCATAGAGAATGTAATTTTGAGTCAGGAATCCAGTGCAAATCTGTTCTCAGACTCTTACTGATTCTTTGATCCTGACCAAGTTGTTTGTTTCAGTTTTCCTTAATTATAAAAAGAGAAAAATCATAGCACCTCCCTTCTACGGGGTGAATAACTACAACAACAATAACCAAAGTAGAAATGAATGGAACCATCAAGACTTCCCCTTTGTTTACTTTATTGTCCTTTAGAGAGGAAACATTCTCTTCCCAATGATGTGCTTTAAACAAAATACACATAGAGACATTAGGAGATAATGAAATGAATGAACATCAAAACCTAAATATCATCCCTGGCCCTTAAAGCAGATGCACAAGTCAGTTCTGCTCCCAAAATAACAGCAGTCGTCTTGGTTCGAGAAGCTGTGGTAGGCTCGTGATGTTATGGAGGACTTGATAATTATCAAGGTAGGATGAAAAAAAAATGTAGGAATACTGATAGACACATACACACACGTATGCATGTATGCATGTATGTGTGTATATGTACGTATATACCCTACCTCTGTAACATATTGCATACATATATGCATGTATATACCATGTATATGTATATGCATATAAGTATACATGAATACATATATGTAGCTCAATATGTATGGTTGCATGTATATGTGCTTGCATATATGTGTATGTGCACATATAATGATTGTGTATTATAACCTGGATATTTCATGGCAAATATGATATCTGCCCCAGGGTCTTTATATGTGTCAACCTTTTCTTAAATTGTTTTTCTTAAGACTGAATATCAGTGTTCATAAAAATACAAAACTGAAACCATGGAAACTGATTTCTGTAAGAACAATTTAGCACCTTTCCATAGGAAGGTATCTTGGCTTTTTAACTTTTTTCTCTTGAGACACAGTGGAACTAATTCACTGAGTTCTCATCGGTCTGTACACACAGACACACACGATTCTTAGCTCTCTTCCCTATCTAGCATTTTTTTTTTCTGGTGAGGGCATCATCTCCACAGAAGCATTGGATTAACTGCAGATATTTTATGTGGCAGAGGTCAAAATGAAAAACTTAATTGAAAGCATAAGGAGAATATACTGTAGTTAAATCAGCTCCAGTGACCTATTTGAATAAGTTGTCGATTCTGAAAAATTGAGAAGTAAACAAAGATGAAGATGTGCACTTAATGTGACTATGAAGATACACTTTATTAATCAAAATATATTTTTTAAAAAGACATTTTGTCTTTTCATCTTGAGGATACCTTCTATTTGCATGGAGATCATTCTCATATCTTCTAAAGATGTGAAAAAGATGTTTCACCATTATAAGTCAATTGATATGAGGAGTCCAATCAATTCCAGAAATGAGCAATCAGCAAAAACTTATTTTTTTCTCCTAAAAGAAGTGCAGCATAGTATAGCTAATGCTGGAATTGTAATAAAAAGATTTGGGTTCAAATAACCCTTTGGAAATGAAAAGCTGTGTGACCAGGGTAAGTCATTTAGCCTTGCTGGGTCCTCTCTTTCCACACGTGTAGAATAAAGAGTTTGGTTCAATTACATCAAACCCTTTCAGTTGTGATCCTTGACATTCATGGAAGTGTGGCAAAGAATGAAAACAATTATTTAAAGCAGCATTTCTCAAACTTTTTGCTCTCAGGATGCCTTCATACTCTTAAAAATTGTTGAGAACCCCCAATGAGCTTTTCTTTATGTACATCATGTGTATTGGTATATATTATAATGATACACACACACACGTGTGTATATATATAAAAATCACGAATCAAAATCCAACTTTAAAGGCTATCTTCAGGAAGATAGATAGAAATTTGTCTCCTTTGGTGAAAATAATTAATCTCCCTGAATTGATCTCATTATTCAAATTTGCATACCATATTCTTTTTTTATGATAAATAATATTTTTTGCAATTTATTTATTTTTAATTTTTGACATTCAATTCCACAAGATTTTGACTTACAAATATTCTCCCCATTTTCCCCCTATTCCTCCCCCCAAGATGGCAAGCCTACTGAATATTCTTTCCCCAAAACTGTTCTCTCTTATATCCTCCCACACCCCTCCTCCCCAACTTTCTAGTAGGGCAAGATTGATTTCTATACCCCGGTATCTATATATCTTATTTCCCAGTTGAATGTAAAAAAAACAATGTTTTTTTTTTACATTTGTTATTAAAACTTTGATTTTCAGATTCTTTCTCTTCCCTCTTCACCCACCCCCACTGGGAAGACAAGTAATTCAATATAGGTTGTACATGTGTAGTTATGCAAAATGTTTCCATAGTAGTTCTACTGTAAAAGACTTTCCTATCCTCCTCCCCACTTTTTCTATTTTCTACTTTGACCCTGTCCCTTTTCAAAAGTATGTGCTTCTAATTACCCTCTCCCCCAATCTGCCCTTCCTTCCAGCATCACACCTCATAACTGCTTCCCCCCTACTTTACTCTAGGGCAAGATACCCAATTGAATGTATATTATTCCCTCCTTTAGCAAAATTCAATGACAGTAAGGATGACCCATTCCCTTTCACCTCCCTGCTCTTCCCCTCCACAGTAACATTTTTCTCTTGCCTCTTTTATATGAGATAATTTACCCTATTCTATGTCTCCCTTTCTCCTTCTCCCAATATATTCTTTTCTCACCTCTTAATTTTATGTTTTAGATATCATCTCTTCATATTCAACTCATCCTGTGCCCTCGCTGTGTGTATACATGTATATACATATACACACATTCACATATATATTTATGCACATATATACCCTCTTATACATACATACATACATATGTATGCATGTATACATATACATATACACAAAAAACATATATATTCCCTTAAACTATCCTCATACTGAGAAAAGTCTCATGAGTTACAATTGTCACCTTTCTGTGTAGGAATGTAAATAGTTCAACTTTAATAAGTTCCTTATGATTTATTTTTCCTGTTTGCCTCCTCATGCTTCTCTTGCTTCTTGTATTTGAATGTCAGATTTTCTATTCAGCTCTGTTTTTTTCATCAAGAATGCTTGAAAGTCCTCTATTTCATTGAAGGACCATATTTTCCCCTGAAATATTATGCTCAGTTTTGCTGGGTAGGTGATTCTTGGTTTTAATCCTAGCTTCTTTGACCTCCAAAATATCATATTCCAAGACCTTCGATCCCTTCATATAGAAGCTGCTAGATCTTATATTATCCTGATTGTGTTTCCACAGTACTCAAATTGTTTCTTCCTGGTTGCTTGTAATAGTTTCTCCTTGATCTGGGAACTCTGGAATTGGACTATAATATTCCTAGTGGTGTTCTTTTTGGGATCTTTTTTGAGAAGTGATCAGTCAATATTTTCAATTTCTATTTTGTCCTCTGGTTCTAGAAGGTCAGGGCAATTTTCCTTGAGAATTTCTTGAAGTATGATTTCTAGTTACTTTTTTTGATCATGTATTTCAGATAGTGCAATAATTTTAAAATTGTCTCTCCTGGATCTATTTTCCAGGTTTTTCCAATGAAATAATTTCACATTGCCCTCTATTTTTTCATTTGTTTGGATCTGTTTTTATAGTATCTTGATTTCTCATAAAGTCATTAGCTTCCAATTGCTCCAATCTAATTTTGAAGGAATTTTTCTCTTCAGTGAGTTTTTGAAATTGCTTTTCCATCTGGCATATTTGACTTTTTAAGGCATTCTTCTCCTCATTCTTTTTTTGGGCCTCTTTTGCCATTTCAATTAGTCTATTTTTAAGGTATTATTTTCTTCACGCACTTTTCATGATTTTCTTGCATCATTCTCATTTCTTCTCCCAATTTTTCTTTACTTCTCTTACTTGATTTTCAAAATCCTTCTTGAGTTCTTCCATGGCCTGCAGCCAGTTCATAATTTTCTTGGAAGCTTTTGATGTAGCAGTTTTGACTTTTTTTGGTCTTCTTCTGGTTCTATGTTTTGATCCTCTTTGTCTCCCTGAAAAGATTCAATAGTCTGATTGCTCTTCCTCTGTTTGCTCATCTTCTCAGTCAATTACTTGACTTTTGATCTCTTTACCATAGTAGAACTCTTCTTCCAGAGTTGAGAAAGCTGTATCCCAAATTTCTGGGGTTTTCACAATTGTCAAAGATGTTGTCTGAGCTATGAGGAGGGCACTCTCTCTACAGCCACCACAAGCTCTGGCACATTAGTGTTCCTAACCCCAGGACCACCACCCAAGACTGTGACCCAGATCCAAGCAGGTCAAAGCAAGAGTGATTACTCTCTGAATGGTTGCTTGGTCTCCCTGCAATCTTCAGGCCAGGAGATACAGAGGCAGCCATGTGATAGCAGCTGCATCTTTAGAGCCCTGTGTTCCTCTCACCCCAGGGGCAGGGGCTGGATCATGCTCTTCTCCCACCCTGGGTTCTACACTGACGTTTTATTTTCTCTGTGGTGTTTATGGATTGAGAAGTCAGGAAAACACCATAGCTGCACGTGATTCACTCTCCTGAAGTTGGCTCTGGCCAGTCTGTGTTGCTGGTCTGTGCCACTCATTGGGGCTACCCCAGATCTGTGCCTTCATGGCTCATGTGTGACTGTGCTTGGCTCCCAGCCCAGTGGGATAGCCCCTTCCTGTCTGCCTGCCAGGCTGCCTTCTGTGGGAAATTTGTTCATCTCTGTCTCTTTGTGGGTTCTGTAGCTCTAAAATTTTTTTGGAGTAATTTTGTTTTTTTCCCCACAGGTATTGGAGGTGGTTGGAGTGGGAACTCAAGCAAGTTCCTGCTTTTACTCTGCCATCTTGGCTCCACCAATCTGCATGCCACATTTCAATTGGGCTGGAACCAAGTTCCATATTTTACATAATTACCTTTCACCAATGTAGTTGCAATTATATTTCAATACATACATATATATGTAATTATACACACACATATATGTATATATGGAGAGAGAGAGAGAGAAAGAGAGAAAGAGAGAGCAAGCTCAGTTGGAGTACACAATCATATACAAACATGGTGGATACGATAGTAATTAAAATACAAATGACAAATACAAACAGGAAATATTAAAAAAAATACAAATATAAAATACAAGATAGTCAAAGTGAATATATAGAATATCACGTCAAATCATTTGGGTAATTAAATAACATGGGAGGAAAGATGAATGAAATAAAACCAATTGGTTAGCCTTGTTGCAATGCTGTATTTTCATTATTGATGAGAATGTAAATACCATATTTAGATGCCGTTAGTTTAGTACTCAAAGTTCTTTGTGAAGAAATCTAAATGGCATTTTATGAAGAAAAATGTAGGAAAAGCAACTCACTGTGATCTAATATGTGTGAGAGGAAGCTTGGCAGAATGTGATAGAATTTCAGTGGCAAAAAGAGATACATTTTAAACACCTCAAAGGGCATAAGATTTAAAAAGAAATACAATCACAATCAGCATTGACACAAAACAACAAAATAAAAGGATTCATGGCATCAGAAAATACCAACCTATAACCTTCTGAGATAGGGAATGATCTTCATTCAGAAAGAAGGTTTCCTAAAGTTTGAAAGGGAAAAAGCAGTTATTTTAAAAATATATTTCTATAATAAAGTGCATCTTCGTTGTTACACTAGGGTGTGCATAGATTCTGCCTACATTTATTGTTTATTGCCTATAACATTATTGAATGGAGTCAAGTCAAGGATTTCATCAAAGATCAACAATCAAAATCCAACTTTAAGGCCTATCTTCAAGAAGATAGATACCTATCTGTCTCATTTAGTGAAAATAATCTCCCTGAGGTGATCTCATTTTCAAATTTGCAAGGCATATTTCAGTTGAGCTTGAACCAAGTCCTATATTTTACATAATTACATTTCACTAGTATAGTTTCAATTACATGGGATCACTTAATGGAATTTGTCACATATGTGTGTATATATACATACATACATACATATATATATATATATGTGTGTGTGTGTGTGTGTGTGTGTGTGTGTGTGTGTGCATGCATGTGAACAAATGATAAATTCATTCACTGGTCCTCGAGATCATGTATGGCACAAAACAAAGTAAAAATTGCTCATAAAAATATTCATTAGAATTTTCAAAAATGTTCTGACCAAATTCATACAGAAAAGTGATGTCCTAGGGATCATGCTTTGCAGACAGGATCGAGCCCTGAAACACTATAGAAAATTCTCAGTAAAATTCAAAGATCTATTTAGAAATTCACAGAGGATAAACTAAGTATAGGAAGATTTAATATTGCCCAGATAATGATGCATATAGTCCATTAGATGCATCAATGCATAGTCTATTAAATTAGTCCATCCTCACAATATCTTTATACAGATAATGCAAATTAATATTGTACCTTGTCCACAATTAAATAGGAACTAGGGATTTATGAGTTACAGAACTCATAAATCTCACAACATTTTCAAACATTTGAAACTACTCTCTTTTTCAAAAGTCCACATTTTAATACCAATAATTATCCATTGTTATTATGTCAATTATGGAATACCTCCATCTCAGAAGGGCTAATATTCAAGATGTCAAAAGTTCAATTACCTGTTTCACTATATGTGTAAATAAGCTGTAGCATATTTCAAATAAAAAAACATGAATGCAAAGGGACAGAAATATATCTTCAAGGATGTGTATGATTGAAAAAGGAAACAGAAACTAGGCTTATTGAAAGAATGAGTATTGGATAGCCTCTCTCTCTCTCTCTCTCTCTCTCTCTCTCTCTCTCTCTCTCTCTCTCTCTCTCCCCTTAATTCCTTACAATTCATCTTCTGACCTTATCATTCTACCTAAACTCTTCTCTCCTAAGTTTCCAATGATCTATTTGCCAAATTCAATGGTCTTTTTTCATTTTTCCTCCTTGACTTCTCTACAGACTTTGACACTGTTTATCACTCTGTCCTCCTTGATATTCTTCTTTCCCTAGATTTTTGGGATACTTCTTTCATTTCTTCTCCTATTTATCGGACTACTTCTTTTGAAATTGTCTTTACTGCATTCTGATACAGATCATGTCCTCTAAAAATAAGAGTCACTCAAGTTTCATTGTTGGATCCTCTTCACTTCTTCCTCTATACTACTTCAATTGGTGAGTTCATCAACTCCTATGAATTTATTTTCTATTTCTACATTGATGATTCTCAAAAATCTATCTTCTGCCTCAACTTGCCTAATTAATTCCAATCCTGCATCTTCAACTAGCCTTTCAAACATCTTTTCCTGGATGTCCAGTGAACATCTTAAAACTCAGTGTGTCCAAAACAGATTTCGTTATCTTTTCCCTTAGACCCTCACCATCCACCTACCTTCCCTGTAGAGTAGTACATAATCCTTCTAGATTCTCAGGGTTGAAGCCTAGTGGCTATCCTGTACTCATTATGTCTCAGCACCCATTGTCCAAGATGTTAACCAAGACCTGTCAATTTCACCTCTGAAACATTTCTTGTACTTGCTCCATTCTCTCCTCTGACATTACCAACACTCTTGTGCAGGCCCTCATTATTTCATGCCTGGAGAATTGCAATAGCCTGCTGGTGTGTCTGCCTGCCTTAAGTATCTCCACATTCCAATTTATCCTTCATTCAGCCACCAAAGTAATTTTTCTTAAAGCATAAGTTCAGCCATATGCAAAGTCAATCATGAGTAGCCCTCTCTCTGTGAATAACTTTAAGGAACTAATTACATAGTATAGTGAATACTCTATTTTTTCAGCAATAAATTAACATTCAAGAAACTAAAGCACAACATTCATAGCAATATAACATAACAATGTATTACTAAGGTGGCCACATAGTCTTAAACAAAACATATCATTCAATAAGTCACATTTTCATCTGTCAATATAAAGAACCCAAGTAAAGTCTTCTTTCATCTTGACTCAAGGCTGGCTTTCATCTTGACTTCCAAGGCTGACTCAAGCCCATCATCCTTAAGAAGTAGTATCAGAAAGTACAAACACCACACATGCCTAGGTCACCTTAAGTCACAATCTCATCAGTCAATACAGAGTACACAAGTAATGTCTTCTTCCATAGTAAGTCAAGGCTGACTTGCAAACCCCACAGCTTCCAAACCCATGACTCCTCTTCCATGTGCTCTCCCAGCTCTTGCCTGGATTCACATGATTTTTGCCCGGATTCACATGACTTTTGTCCGGATTCACACATTAGGCATCTGTCCACTCCTGATTCATACCTCAGCTTACTGCTCCACTTCAAGTTCTGTAAAATTTCTATTTCTAGGAAGGCAAAGCTTAACAGATCTATGAGAATATTTACGTACATTAAGCTTAATAGAGTTAAAATATTTACACACATTGCCAGCACTATCATCTCAATTCACTTTCTGTCTGACAAAGTAACACAAATCAACAGACAAGGCTTCTGTCTGAGAAATCAAACACAAATCCACAGTAAAGTCCTAGGACTTCTGTAACAGCAGTAAAGTCCTCTTTCAATGGACAGAATCCTTCATTCTGACAAAGTACCATCAACACAGACAGAACAGACAGAGTGCCAAATTCACAAGCATTCTCTCCCAGTTCTGCTTGGTTCAAACTCTGTTGGAGCATTTCTCTGCTCTGCTCCTTCCTGTTCCAGTCTTTTGGCAAGCTCCTTCCATAGTGGGCTCCATGTCATGGCATTAGGCCTATTAAGGGCAGGGAAGGTCTCCAAACTCCTTTAGGCATATTAAAGACAGCACAATGTATACTTTTTCCAACAAAGACTTTTGATATAATCAAAGGTGAGGCTCAAAGGCACTTGAAGGCTAAAATAAGCAGCGAAGTACTACTTTGCTTGCCTTTACACCATGACTTTCCTAGTCAATAAATCTTCATGGCTTCCTATCACCTCCAGAATCAAATGAAAAATGATCTCTTTGACATTCAAGGTCCTTCATAATCTAGTCTACCTTTCCAGTCTTCGTATACCTTTTTCCCACTACATGTTCTTCAATCTAGTGACACTGAATTCCTGGCTGTCCCATTAACAAGGCCCTGCAGCTGCCAAATCTGGGCATTTTCTCTGGTTTGCTCCCCATGCTTACCATTCTCTTCCTCCTCATCTTTTCCTACTGACTCCTCTGACTTCAATTTTCCACTAAAATTCAATCTTTTTCATCAAACCTTTTCCATTTTCTCAATCCTATTGCCTTCCTTTTTAAAATTGTTTCCTATTAATCCTTTACATAGTTTGTAATGTACATATTTGTTGGCATATTGTCTACCCCATTATATTGTAAATTCCTTGAGGACATGGACTTTTTTTTTTTGTATCCCCATCACTTAGCACATCCTCTGAAACATAATAGGTGCTTAATAAATATTTGAAGATTGAATTATCGCTTGAGTGAATGAAATATCAAATAAAGTTTTGTCCCCCTCATTAATAGCTGTTTTTTTTATAAACACAATTATGTATTCTCATTCTGTTATATTCCTCCAATATTATGTGAGAACTCATGGCATGCTACATGCCAGCAGACATTCAATCAATTTTTGTGGAAGGAATTAGTTCAGTGAAAAATAAAGAGAACACTTGTGTGTTTCCGTGTGGAACTGGGCAACACCCCAGGAAAACGTTCTGCAGAGAAGAGCCAAGTACTTGTCCCAGTGGATGAAATATTCAATAATGTATATGTCATTCCCCACTTAAATTAAGATTCTAGGAAATTCTATACTGTGTCTTGCATTAGCCTGATGGCAAACCTATCAGTACTCAGGCTCAATTTGCAAAATGCAGAAAGTGACTAGAGAAGAGACTTATGATTAGAGAGGGATGCAAATTTTACATAGGGATAATATCCACTGAAACATTTTCCCTAGTGGGTATAGTTCTATAGAAAGCCTGGGCTACCCACTCAAGTAATCATATATCACTTTGAACCCCGAATGATCAGTTCTCAGCAATATGGCAGGCCTTATAAATATTAGACAGGGAAGGGGATGTGATAGTTGTGACCAGTGCCACATCACTGAATGCATCAAAAATCCCCTCTTTATCTATTCACAGTTTTTAAAAATTATTTTTCTCCATTAGTGGCTCAGTAGAAAAGTACACCACCCTAACCAGATTTTTATTTTTTCCACCGAGGCTACTTCCTACAGGATAGAGGAAATTAGCCAAGTCCCTCAGCCAGCTCTTTCATGATCACTATTTCCAGATGAAATCTTCCCTAGAATGTCTTTGTACAGGCCCTCTACAGAAAGGAGGAAGCAGAAGGTGATTCCAGGGAAAACAGAAACTTCATTAGAAAAGAAAACTTCAAGTGTGGCTATCTGATGGAGACATCAGGGGAAAGAAGGAGGAACTGAGGAGGAATGATAGATGGCTGCTGCTACCATAGGAGCTTCAGCTTTGCCAGCTGATTTAGAGATCTCCAAGTAAATTCACCATGGCCAATTTAACTTTTAAAACTAGATATTAAAATTTACCAATGAATTCAAAATGATAAGATAGGAGGCTGGAATGGACCTTAGAGATTATTTGTACCAACTCTTTAATTAAAAAAAAATATTTTAACTCTTTTTGTCATTAAATTACAAATATAGTGCCTGATTCATATACATATTCTCTTAATTTTTCACTAGAAATAGAAAACATAAAACTAAACTCAACTGACACTATGTCTATGTCTAAACTTTTATGCAATATTCTGCATCTTTAATTGCCTGTCTTTCCCCAAAAATTACCAAGATACACTTCTTAAACAGTTATCCATAGCTCAAATTTGTCATTAGAAATTCTTTATTTGACCATTCTTTTCATTGGCATTATTGTAGTTACTGTGTATATATGTATATATCTATGATCTATTCATATGTGTGTATATATATATATATATATATGTTTATGCTTTTTCTGCTTGCTTTATTCTACATCAGTTTATACAAGTATTCTCATATTTCCCTGATTTGTTCATATTTGTTATTTCTTACTACCCAATATTGTTCCATCACATTCATGTACAACAATTTCTACTTTAGCTCATTGATCAAAGGGCAACCATTTTTTTTCCCAGTTTCTATTCCCAACCAAGAATTCTGCCATGACTATTTTGGTATATTTTAGGTTTTCCTGCTACCTTTGAACTGCTTGGAGTACAGGCCCATGGAATTGATAGGTCAAAGGGTATGAAAGATTTAATGACCTTTCTACAATAATGACAAATGATTTTCCAGAATCATTGGGCCATTTCACAGCTCCATCAACAGGATAATAGTACTGTCCAAATCCTTCCCCTACCACTCCAATATTTACTATTATAATCTTTACAGCTATTTTTGGAGTGAGGTATAAACTTTTTATTTAAAACCTTTTTTCTTTCATTATTAGTGAATTGAAGTAGTCTTTCATGTGGTTGACAATAGTTTGAATTTTTTTTTTATAACTATAAATATACTTTGGCCAGTTGTTCATTGGGGAATGGCTATTGGAGTTACATATTTCTTTCATTTTCTTATATATTTGCCTCATTTTTCCTTATCCAAGTTACATGATATTCCCAACCCTTATTACACAGATACAAACATTGAAAGCCAGACATATTTGATCATTTATTCATGATAACATGGAGAACAAAGAGAAAAGGTAGGATTTAATAGGTCTCATGACTCCAAGCAGAGCATTCTCATCAGCTCACTATGTTTCTTCCCTCCAGTGGCAAGTGAACAGGAGATAGGAATTTCTGCAACAGTTCTCACTCCCTAGCAAAACATAAAAAAATCAAACCACCTGCTTCATTAGGTCCTCAAAAAAGAAATTTTACTTGGAACAACTACCTTTTTAAATTTAACTGACAGCTTTTAGGAAAAGAAAAATGAAACTTTTCATGTCTTTTCAAATTACCAAGCATAAATGCTTCACTTTGACTTCTGATCAAGAAAAAAAGAGATCAGATAACAAATAATTCATTTGTGTGTGATTTGTCTTTACCTCTAAATTAATTTGGAAAGCTTTTCTCCTTGACCTACCAGATGTATAGACCAAGATATCTAATATACTGTTTCCCATATACCATCTTCCAAAACAAAACTCTTTTTATTAAGCCATATTCTTCAGTGGCATGTTTATTTTAAAATTTCATATGGTCTTCCATTTTTCTTAAATTAATTTTATTTCCATAGACCTTGGGAGATTGGAGACACTTGGGAAATGATATAATCAAAATTCCTAACTTTTCAGATGAAGAAAATGAGGCCCACATTTGTAAAATTATGTTTCCAAATTCTTTTAGGTGGTAAGAACTGGGATTTGAATTCAGTTCTTCTGACTACAGATTTGATGCTTTTGTCCTTTGTTCCATGCTTGATAGGGCTGATGATAAAATTTTGTATCGTGTTAAATTCATTTAGAACAATTTTCCAGATAATTAAGCATGAAGCACATTTAGTGTAATACTGGGTGTCTATGTCAAATGTAAAGTTGCCTATTGAACAGAAAGTATAGAGGAATGTCATGAAGAAGGCAATAGGCAGGTCTATTCCCAGGAATTCATACACATAAACAATGACAGGAACTAGAAAATTATAGAAGCTAAAGGTTTTTTAAATGACATATGCACATATGTGTGTATTCACATTTTTGTAAAGTTGTGGGCTTTTTTTTTCTATATTTGTCTTATAAGTTTATGAAAGCTTCTCCTGGTATTTCATCTTGGTCATTCAACCACTTGGGACTCCCAGGAAGTACAAAGCAGAAGGCTTACACATAGCACATGATCCACAAGCATTACTAAAATGCCCAATACCTACACAAGTCCTTTTATGATTGTCCCAATTACTTGATATTACTTTCTGTGTGCTTTGTATTCAATTATCTATGCATAGATTTTATGCCCCAATAGAACATAAATTTTTTAAGAATGGACATATTGCTCTTTAACTGTTCATCCTCACTGTCTAGTACAGTAACTTATTTTGGGTTGGACCATATCCAAATCTGATTTAGTAAAATTGAGTAGAGACACTGAGGAAGTAAAGGAGATTCAAAGGGCTCTAATGAAGATCATCCCTCTGAATTTTCTTTCTTCTTTTTTTTTTTAGCTCTATGGAATCATCACATATCATTTTCCTTGTCATAATTTTCCTACTCTTCCTATTTTTTCCTCTGCTCCATTCTGTTATTTTGTTTCCCTTGCTTAGACTCTTTCTGCTCACAGGATCACATCATTTTGCATTTTAAAGGTCTCAGTGACCACATATTCCATGCAATTCTTGAAAAATCTAAACTTACACAGTTCCTTTAGTCCATTATTAAAAGACATCACTTCCAGTCCCATTCTGGTTGTTCTCTTCATGACCATAATCAGTTTATCAAAATTATTTTCTCAGATAGTGGTTCTTAGAACAGAACATCAATATTAAGCATGTGGTCAAGCACAGGTAACATCCAGAGGAACAATAAGATCTTTAATTTTTGTAGTTGTAACTGTTTTCAAGAATCCTGAGATTTCATGAGCTTTTTTTTTTTTTTTTTTTGCCACATTACACTATTGATTCCTTCAGGAAAAGTGTTGCCCAAACATGCTGCACAATTTCGTATTGCTGCAAATTATTTTTCACATTAAGTATCTAAGTGTATATTTAGCAAATACAATTGATTTTAAAATTCCAAAGTAAAAGTGTCATTAGATTAAAAAATACTTTAGTTTGTTGAGTGTTGTTTTTGTATTTCAACTGTCATTGACTATGTTAATCATCCTCCCAGCTTTCTATCATCTTCAGAATTAATAAGCATGTCATCTATGCCTTTAAATAAGCCATTTACAAAAATTCAAAACAGCACCAGGTCAAGCATATATAACTAAGACAACCCATTGGATAATCTAAAAACATAGCAAACTAGAAATGGCTCTTCTTCGAGGTCAGCAATTCAACCAGTTAAACATTCATTTCATTACACCACCATCTAGCCAACAAATTTTTTCCTCTTATACAAGAATAATACAAGATACTTTTAGCAAGTGCTTTGTTCAGATCTCTATAAACAATGACACCAGCAAAGATGGCAAAGTAAGAGAGAGCCCTCTATCATGGGGAAAGTAACAGGACCTAGGACTATTGTACCAAGATAAGTTTGTGGTTCTAGCATGTAATGGACCTGACATATGACTCTGTGCAATTATGCAGAAGACAACTAACATCTCTGGTTCTTTTTTATTATTATTGATGTCTTTTTTATATGCTTTTAGTTTACAGCATTTAGTTCCACAATCTCTTAAGTTTCAAATTTTCTCCTCCACCCTCTCCTCCCCCCGACCATAGCAGCATGTAATGAAATATAGGTTCTACAAATGCCTTTAAGTTGAACATTAGTCATGTTGTAAAGGATTATAACCATTAGTCTGAACAATTAAAAAGAAGGGATAAAAGAAAACACAAACAAGATAGAACAAGTAGTTTGCTTCAATCTGCTGACTCTGTAGTTCTTTCTCTGGTTTTGAATATCCCTTTCCATCAAAAGTCTTTTGTAGTTGTCTTCTAACCTTGTATTGCTGAGAGGCATCCAGTCTATCAAAGTTAGTCATCATACATAAGATGTGTCGGCAATTGTGTACAAAGTTCTCCTGGTTCTGCTCTCCTCACTCAGCATCAGTTTATGTAAGTCTCTCCAGGTTATTATGAAGTCCATCTGTTCCTCATTTCTTATAGCACAGTACTATTCCATTACATTCATATATCACAATTTGTTTAGTCATTCCCCAATTGATGGGCATCCTAATTTGCTGGAGACAGTGCAAACTGACCTATAAGAGCTGCTTGTGAAATTTTCAGAGTGAACATTTGTGCCTTGAGAATTAGCACATGCTGCAAATCAAATCTTATTTTATTGTATTGTTAATTGCCTACACTTTTAAAAGTGATGAGACAGGATAATAATGAAAATTAAATTTATAAGTGTGTTATGTGCCCAGGCTAGTTTAATGCTTGAAATTCAGTGATCAAATCAAGGAACTCAGACCAAGGGGATCCATGACATTCTATTATTGTGAAACAGCGGTGGCTCCAAATAAGCTGTATGTATGTGGTGGGATTGGTGTGTGTGTGTGTGTGTGTGTGTGTGTGTGTGTGTGTGAGTTTGTGTGTGATGTTATGGTCAATTTATTGGAGTTCTAAAAAGCAAATAAATAGTTGCACTATCCAGACCCAAACCTGACTCAGGAGCTTGTAAATCTAAGGCCAGGATGGCAGCAATCTCTGCACCAACCATTTGGTATAGTACACTGAAATTTTACAAGTATTGGACCTGAGCTATCAGATTTTTGGAAAATGTAAGCCTCAATATACAGAAAAGGAAGTAGCAGGACACTTCAGAATATAAAGTAAGACCAAACAAACCCAGGACACTCCCTCCAAAGTGAGTATAACAGGAAATTCCAGTTTAACAAGTCAGCCTGAAAATAGAATTAGGATGGAAAAATGAATAATCAAAGAAACAAAAGACAGCTACAATTAAAACTGTAATAGACAGAGATACTCAGGGCACAAACTCAGAAAAAGAGAATGACTCCAAAACATGTATATGCAAAACTTTAAATAAAAATACAGTGCCTGTGTGTGTGTGTGTGTGTGTGTGTGTGTGTGAGTGTGTGAGTGTGTGTGTGATGTTATGGTCAATTTATTGGAGTTCTCAAAAGCAAATAAATAGTTGCATTATCCAGACCCAAACCTGGCTCAGGAGCTTGTAAATCTAAGGCCAGGATGGCAGCAATCTCTCCACCAACCATTTGGTATATATAGTACACTGAAATTTTACAAGTATTGGACCTGAGCTGTCTATCACATTTAAAGAAATAAAGTCAATAATTCATGGGAAATTACATAATAATTAAATATGTAGGTATATAAAATGAAAGAAATGAACACTAGAATAAATGAGAATTATGGAAGAAATTCTTGGAAAGACAATTAAAAGGTATGGATATGGATAGACACACACGTGGGTGTATCATTGATTTCATTGCCTAAAAATGTTTTTTCATAGCTTTTGACCATTTATCACTTGGGAATGACTAGAATTTACTTTCTTTTTTTTTGAATTAAAACTTTTATTTATTTTACTTTACACCATTCATTTCCATGAAATTTTGAGTTACAAATTTTCTCCCCATCTTTCTCCTACCCACCACCCCAAAACAGCCATCCCATTTTATAACCCCTCCCCTAATCTATTCTCTCCTATGTCCTCCTGCATTGCCCTTCTGACTTTCTGGTAGGGCAGGATGGATCTCCTTACCACAGTGCCTGTGTATCTCAAGTTCCAGTTGCATGTAGTTAATAATAATAATAATATTAATTAATTAATATATACATTTAACATTTGATTATAGAACTTTAAATTCTAGATTCTTTCCCTTCCTCCCTCGTCACCCACCCCCACTGGAAGGACAAGCAATCAAATACATGCTGAACATGTGTAATTACACAGAACGTCTCCACAGTGGGCATATTGTGAGAGTCTGATTACATGTCCCTTCTTCCTATCCTGCCCCCCCTCCATCCACTCTCTACCCTGTGCCTGTCCCTGTCCCTCTACAGAAGTGTGCACTTCCATCAACCCTCCCCCCCCAACCTGCCCTCCCCTCCATCATCCCACCTCTCATCTCCCTTCCCCCTACTCTTTTATGTGGCAAGATGTCTGGTTTAGAGTTTATGTCATTGCTTCCCTAAGCCAACTTAAGTGAGAGTAAGATTGACTCTTTCCCTTTTGCCTTCCTGTTCTCCCCCTTTATTGTAACAATTATCTCTTGCCTCTTCCATGAGATGCTCAACACCATTTTGTCTCTCCCTGTCTCCTCTCAATCTAATCCTCTCTCACCTCAGGATTTCACCATTCGGAATATTTTCCCTTCCTATTCAATGGATCTTATGCCTTCTATGTATTCATATATACATATACTCAGATGTGTGCTTGTATGCATATATAAATCCTCTTATATAGATATATATGTATGTCTATGTATGTATACATTTGTATTCCCTTCCCCTATCCTCATACTGAGAAAAGTTTCATCAGTTGCAATTGTCACTTTTCCACGTTGGCATGTAAATAGTTCAACTTTGATAAGTTCCTTATGATTTCTTTTCCTTGTATATCTTCTCATGCTTCTTGTGTTGGAGTGTCAAAATTTCTTTTCAGTTCTGGTTTTTTTAACAAGAATGTTTGAAAGTCCTCCACTTCACTGAATGACCATATTTTCCCCTGGAACACTGTACTCAATTTTGCTGGGTAGGTGATTCTTGGTTTTAATCCTAGCTCCCTTGATCTTTGGAATGTCATATTCCAGGCACTTCATTCCCTTAATGTAGAAGCTGCTAGATCCTGGGTTATGCTAATTAATTGTGTTTCCACAATATTCAAATTGTATATTCTTCGCAGCTTGCAATACCTTCTCCTTGGTCTGAGGATTCTGGAACCTGGCTATAATATTTCTAGGAGTTTTCTTTTGGGGATCTTTTTCAAGAGGTGATTGGTGAATTCTTTCAAGTTCTATTTTTCCCTCCAGTTCTAAAATATCTGGGCAATTTTCCTTGAGAATTTCTTGAAGGATGCTTTCTAAGTTCTTTTTTTTGATCATGGCTTTCAGGTAGTCCAATAATTTTTAAGTTGTCTCTCCTGGATCTGTTTTCCAGGTCAGTGGCTTTTTCAAGGAGTTATTTCACATTGCCTTCTATTTTTTCGTTTGTTTGGATCTGTTTGATAGTATCTGGATTTCTCATAAAGTCATTTGTTTCCATTTGCTCCACTGTAATTTTGAAAGAATTATTCTCTTCAGAATGCTTTTGAGATTCTTTTTCCATCTGGCAAAGTCGACTTTTTAAGGCATTCTTCTCCTCATTGGCTGTTTGGGCCTCTTTTGTCATTTGAGTTAATCTATTTTCTAAGGTGTTAATTTCTTCAGTCAGGTTGTTGACTCTCTTTTCATGATTTTCTTGCATCATTCTTATTTTTCTTCCACTTCTCTCATTTGGTTTTCAAAATCCTTCTTCAGCTGATCTCTAGCTTTTATGCAATCTTTATGTTTCTTGGAAGCTTTTGGTGTGGGAACTCCAACTGTGCTGTCCTCCTCCTGCTCCCTGCCTTGATCATTCTTTTCCCCAAAGAAGAAATCTAGGGTTTGGTTGCTATTCTTACTTTGCTTCTTATGCTTATTCCTAGTTGGTGAGTTCGTGATTTTTTTTTTTTAAGCTCTATGGAACTCTGCTTCCAGAGAGAACAGCTCTGTCCCAAATCACTGGGGTTTTCCCAGCTGCCAGAGCTTTTAGGAGGCTGCTGGATCCCTCCCCAACTCTGGCTCACTGAGAAGACATCCCAGGACCACCATCCAAGACCGCAATCCGGATCCAGGCCGCTCAACGTGAGAGGACTTGGCCTCTGAACAATTGCTTGCTCCCCCTGCAATCTTCAGGCCAGCAGCTCTGAAGTGGCAGTGTGGAGGCAGGTGCCTCCTCCAGGTTGCCCTGGAGGAGATTTGGCCAGCCCCACTTTACTCCCCTGATTTTGCCAAGCTCTACTAACCTAATTCTGGCAACTGCCACAGCTGCCGCAGATCCGCTCTCCTGAAGCTCCAGCCGGGGCTCGGCTCCTCTCATTCAGCTTCCTTCGTGGCAAAGCCGCGGTTTCAGGCTAGGCTGGTTTCAGCTTGCAGAGCTGCAATGGTTCCATGTAGCTGAGCTGACTTTAGCAGAAAGTTTATTTGTGTGCATTTTGGAGTTCTAGAATTTGTTTAGAGTCATATTTTATGGGTATTTTGAGGTGGCTATGTGAGACCTGTGATATGTTGCTGCTCCTATGCCGCCATCTTGGCTCTGCCCCTGAATGACTGGAATTTTATTAAATTTGCTTCAGTTTTCTATATATTTAAAAAATGAGACCCTTATTAGAGAAACTTGTAGCAAAAAAAAAAAAAACCTCCAGTTTTCAGCTTTCCTTATAATTTTGATTGCATTAGTTTTGTTTGTGTAATTTCTTATTTTTAAATTTTACATAATCAAAACTATCTTTTTTACATTTTGTAATGCTCTCTGTATCTTCTTGTGCATTGAATTCTTTTATTCATAAATCTGACTGACAAACTATTCCATGCGTTGTCAATTTGCTTATGACATTGCATTTTATGTGTAAATCATGTGCCCATTTGACCTTATCATGATATACAATGTGAGATGTTGGACTATACTTAGGTTGTGCCATATTTTTGTCAAGTTTTCCAGTTATTTTTGTCAAATTTTTGTTTCAAAAACTTGCATCTTTGGATTTATCATATAGTAGATTACTATGATCATTTGCTTTAATGTAATTTGTACCTAATCTATTACACTGATCCAACACTCTATTTCTTAGACAGTACAAGATAGCTTAGATGATTAACACTTTATAATATGTTTTTACATATGCTATGGATAGGCTACCTTCCTTTGCATTTTTTTCCCATTAATTCCTTGACATTCTGGATCTTTTGTTCTTCCAGATGAATTTTGTTATTATTTTTTTCTAGTTATATAACTTTTTTTGATAGTTTAATTGGTGTGGAACTGAATAAATATTTTAATTTCGATAGCTTTGTCATTTTTATTATATTGTCTAGACCTACCCATGTGTAATGGTAATGAAATTTGAAGATCCTTTTGTATTGCTAAGCAAAGAAGTACTTAGCACCTAATTTCAAATTAAGCCTCTGTTAAAGAAACAGGAGATAGGAATCTCTGTTGCTGATGTAAGAAGAAGGGACTGAATAGGGAGGAGCTATACAATATTTAAGGAAGAACACAAGATGGACAGTCAGAACTTCTTGGGACAAGCATCTGGAGCAGGGCAGCTGCTGTGGGAGAGAGAGAGAGAGAGAGAAAGAGAGAAAGAGAGAGACAGAGTAACAGTGAGACAGTGAGAGAGAGAAAGAGAGAGAGAGAGAGAGAGAGAGAGAGAGAGAGAGAGAATGTCAGTGAGCATCTGAAGGCTGGCATGCTGCTGCTGGACAGTAACTTCCATGGAAAAATTTATTTTTATTTTGAGAATGGGAGAAAATCATTTTGATTTTGAGATTGGAGCTTATGGTGCTGAGGATTTTGGAGGGCCAGGCAGAGCTACTGAGGCTGTCAGGGATTTTTGAGGTCCAGTTGGACCTACCAAGGATTTCCAAGGGCCAACTGGAGCTGCTGAAGACTGAGGAAGCATGACTGTGGTGTTGGTACTCTGTCTCTAGCTTTATTAAGCCTTGACTTCCCAGGAATAGAGACTGTGAAGGATTTAAGGTGAACTGGACACTGTGAGCTTCAGTGTGGAACAGAAACTGCATGGAGAACTGGACAAGGAGCTGGGAGCTCCCTGCCTTTGACCCAGATGTCAGTTTGGTGAATTCAGGTAGAAGATGGGACCATGAAGGGGAACTAGGGAATCTGAGAGCCTACCTCAGGTCAAGATGTAAAAATCTTTCTGTAGATACTGAGTAGTGACTGATAAAATTGTAACTTACTTGTAAGCTAGGGGTGGATGGCCTATGTATTTTCCACTACCCCTTAAGAGAGTACTGAGTAGTGACTGATATTGTAACTTAATTGTATCCCAGGGGTGTAGAACTTTTCCTGTTGTAATTTGTGTCCCAAGGATGAGTGAGTTAAGGATTAAGGAAGCTTTCCTCCTGAATCCTGATTGCATTAAGGGCTTAGCTAAATGAATTATTGTCAAAATGAATGTGCCTATTTTAAAAAGAGAACCATTGAATGATTGAGTTACTAAATGATTGAGTTATTAAATGATTGTACTTTGTTGAAAACTATGTAGCCACTTTGTTGAAAACTATGTGGCCATTTTAGTGATAAGTTGTTGAGTTGTGTCATGGTAAATGCTGTATTTTATTTTCTATAAATTGTGACATTGTGAATGTTGTATTTTGATTTTCTTTGAATGTTTTGCTCTTATTTCTTATTGAATAAATAGAGAGTTTGCTATACTATGTAATCAGATCCTTGAAAGCTGTTCACAGCTGCAGTCCTCTGGAAAGCTGTTTGTCCATGACTTTACACCATGAGCAATCATTTTTCCATTTGTTTAATTCTGATTTTATTTTTGTGAAAAGTGTTTTATAGTTCTGTTCATATAGTTCCTGGATATGTCCTGACATGTAGATTCCCAAGTATTTTATATTGTTACAGTTATTTTAAATTGAATTTCTGTTTTTATCTTTTGCTGCTGGATTTTCTTGGTAATATATAGAAATGCTGATGATTTTTGTGGTTTTATTTTATATCCTTAAACTTTGGTAATGTTGTTAATAACTTCAAGCAGTTTTAAGTTGATTCTCTACAATTTTCTAAGTATAACATAATATCATCTGCAGAGTGATCATTGCTTAATCTAATTCCTTTAATTTCTGATTCTTCTCTTACTCCTATAGTTAACATTTCTAGTACTAATAGAGGTGATGATGGAGATCCTTGCTTTATTCCTGATTGTAATGGGAAGGCTTCTAACTTATCCCCATTGTAGATAATGCTTCCTGATAATTTTAGATAAATATTATAATTTTAACGTAAATTCCACTTATTTCTATTTAGAATGTTTCATAGTAATAGGAACTATATATTGTCAAAGGCTTTTTCTGCTTCCATTGAGATAATTGTAAGATTTCTGTTGTCTTTGTTATTGATATGGTAAATTATGCTGACAGTTTCCTAATATTGAACCATTCCTGATATAGATTCCACCTGGTCATAGTGTATGATCCTTGTGATATAATTCTGTAATCTCTTTGCTAATATTTTGTTTACATTTTTTCATTAGTATTCATTAGCAAAATTTCACTATAATTTTCTTTCTCTGTTTTGGTTCTCCCTGGTTTAGAAATCAGTACCATATTTGTGTCATAAAAATAATTTGGTGGGACTCTTTCACCTATTTTTTCAAGATAATTTATGTAATATTGGGATTAATTGTTCCTTAAATGTTTTGTAGAATTCATTTGTGAATTCATCTGATCCCAGGGATTTTTTCTTAGAAAGTTCTTTGATGGCTTATTAAATTTCTTTTTTGAAGATTGGGTTATTTAAACATTTTATTTTTTTTTCTGTTAACCTGTGTAATTTATAGTTTTTGTAGATATTCATTCATTTCGTATAGATTGTCAAATTTATTAGCATGTAATTGGTCAAAAAAGCCTCCAACAATTGTGTTAATTTCCCTTTAATTGATGTTGAATTCACCTCTTTCATTTTTAATATTAGTAATTTGGTTTTCTTCTTTCCTTTTTAAAAATCAAATTAACCAATGGTTTATTTTATAGTTTTCCCCTCTCATAATATCAGCTTCTAGTTTATTTATTTTTTATTTCAATGGTTTTCTTACTTTCAATTTTATAATCTCTCCTGTCATTTTCAGGGTTTTCAATTTGGTGATTGATTGAGGGGTTTTGTTTTCTTCTCATTCTAACTTTTTTAGTTCCATGCCCAATTCATTGATCTGCTTTTTCTCTATTTTATTGATGTAAGATTTAGAAATATATATTTTCCCCTAAGTACTGCTGACTTGGCTGCATCCCATAAATTTCGGTATGTTGTCTCATTATCTTTTTCTTTAGTGCCATTATTGGTTGTTTCTGTGATTCCTTCTTTGGCTCTCTTTTTTTTTCAGATTAGATTATTAAATTTCCAGTTAATTTTTCATTTTGCTTTCCATTGTTAATTATTGAATGGAATTTTTATTGCATTATAATTTAAAATGATGTGTTTACTACTTCTGCTTTTCTGCATTTGGTTATGAAGTTTTTTATACCCTTGCTGGTGGTTTACCTCAGGCTTGGGACCTTGCTGAAGGCCTACTTCTGTGAAGTTGGATGCTACTATTGCTCTTGAATCTCACTCCCCTAGGACCCAAGCGAGATAGACCTTTCCTGACAGGCTGGTAGGCTACTTCTGTGCTTCTAGATCACTTCTGAGGTGGTTTTCTCATTATTTGTAGGGAACATTTTGGAGTCCTACAAAGGGATCCTTCCTCCCTCTGCCCTCCTGGCACCAGAAGTCAAAAATAAATAAATGAATAAATGAATGAATGAATAAACAAGTAAATGAATGAATGAATGAATATGTTTTATATATATATATATATATATAATTTTAAATAACTTGTTTTATAAAATAAAGAGGAAAATACATTTACCAGAGTCAAAAATAAAAATTATATATATAATGTATAAAAAATGATAAAAAATATATATTAGGAAACTATTTTGCTTCATTATATATCCTAATCCTTGAGGAATTGATCGGATATTTGCAAAAAAGTATAAAATGCCCTGATTGACAGAATAATAATACGAAGTCAATAATACAATCTTAGAAAAATAAGTAGAACAAATTATAAATGAATCCCCAAAGAAAAAAGTAACTATTTCCAAAAAATATAAACATTCATTCTACAAAAAGAATAGGGGATAAATCACAGAGCACTAAAATAGAGAAAGAAAATTGTAGACAAACACCACTAATAAACACACACACACACACACACACACAGGGTTAAATGCAGACCATATCAGATATAAAACACCACCATTAAGAAGACTGGGAAAGACTTCTTGAATAATGTGGGATGTTAGCTAAAATGGAAGGAATCTAATGCACAGAACTAAGAACAAAGAATATTCCAGGCATGGAGGGGAGGGGGCAAATCACCAAATTGCATACATAGAGCTGCAAGATACTATGTCTTGTGCGTGGAAAACAAAAGCTACTGTCATGGCCATTGGGAGGATTTATTTTGTTTTGTTCAGGTGATATAATGGCTTACTAAGAAAACTTTATAGAGTTGACAAGAATATTAGTTGAAATAATGATTTTGGTGAAATTAAAGGATATGGCATATATCTAAATATGTCATCACCATATATGAATTTTATCCATAAAACTGAGTAAGAAGGAGAAGTACATTATCAATTTAAAAATGACCAAAATGAATTAAACATTCAAGAGTCTATAAAACATTTTATATGGAGATTAAGATGAGCCTAAATAATTAGCAAAACTAATTGTCTATCAGGAAGTTTAGCAATTATAATAATAATAATAATAATGACAATGATGATGATGAAAATATTAGTGAAATTAATTTACTTATTGAATGGAATACCAATCAGCCTACTAAATATTTACATTATAAATCTAGGAAAAAAACTTTATTATTGAATTCATCTGACAAAACAAAAAAATCAACAATACCAATTAAAATAATGAAAAAAAATGGGAAAGATAAGAACCACAGTACCACATATCAAACTATCGTAAAAAGGAGGAGAAACACTATTCAATCATGGAACAGCCTCCTGCCTTTGAGGTGAGGGAAGAAAATCAAAATCAAAATTTTTGCAACAACAGTTTTTCTAGGATCAAACACAAAATTGTCTGTTTGGTATTCAAAGCCCTTCATAACTTATCACCCCCACCTAACTTTCTATGCTAATTTCATGTTACTCGCTGTATTTTTTTTTAAATTAATGACACTAGGTCCTTGAAGTTCCTCAAACATGTCAGACATTTCATCTCTTGCTGACATTTGATTCCCTGATATCCCCCATATCTGAAATTCTCTTATTCCTCTCAACCTACTTGAGATACAATACTATTGAGTTATAAGAAATGATGAAACTGATCATTTCACTGCAAACTGAGTAAAATTATATGAATCTATGTAGAATGAAATGATCAAAACCAAAAGAACAATATATGAAATGACAACGTTGTATTCACAAATAGATTTGAGAGACCTAAGAACCCTGATGACTGGAATGAGCAATCATAATTCCAGTTGTCCTATGATTAAATCATGTTACCCATGACTTGATAGAGTGGTGATGAACTCAAGATGTAGAATAAAACACATATTTCTGGACATGGACAATGGAGGAATTTGTTTCCCTCAACTATGCAAAGGTTTTGATTTTCTTTTCTTTTTTTTTTTTTTTTTTTTTTTTAGTGAGAATGAATTGGAATGGAAGAAAAAAAATACTCTATTTTGTTAATTAAAAAAAAGAAAAAGAAAAAAAAACTTCATTTATCTATATTACATATATATGTTATTATTTTCCCAGGAATTGGAGTAAAGCTTGTTAGTAGTTTGATAATTCCATTCTCTTACTTTTTTTCATAATTTAAGACCACTGTGGCAGCTAGTGGGTACAGTGAATAGAGCACTGGGCCTGGAGTCAGGAGGACGTGAGTTCAAATCAGGCCTCAGACACTTAACACAAGAACTAGCTGGAACTAGCTATGTGACCTTGGGCAAGTCACTTAACCCCAACTGCCCTCAAAAAAAAAAAGCAACAAAATAATTTTAGACAGTTACCATCTTCCAATTCTTACCTATCTTTTCTTTCTGGCCTTTCAAATATGACAAACAATTATGTGCACACATAATTTCAGTATGCAAGCACATAGATCATTTGGTTGAGATGATGAGATACTTAAGGAAAACCAAATGCTTTGTTAGTTGTTATAAGTAGAAAGTTCTTTTTGGCCATTGGTCATTTCTAATGTTGATGATTTTAGAAAGAATGGAAGAAAAAAATGGTGGAAGAATAAGCATTAAGTAATGAAATCATTTCTTTATTGTTATTTATTGTCCCATTCACCTCTTAAAATAAACAACTTTTCTCTCCTTTCTATGTCCTCATCTCCCCTCTATAAAGTTAAAAAAGAATCCCAGACTATTTTGCTTTCCTCCCCAGCTTTAGCTCATTGTGAGCTTTAGTGGTCCAAATCACAGCTCAACATTTAAAAGCTTTACATCATTTTATTTTTATCATATATATTACTCTTGCTCCCAAACCTTTATATTATAGGAAAAATCCCCTTTTCATGCAACAACTCTTCAGGTCAAATCAGCAGGAAATCATGGAAAGAATCCAGAGTTCAATACCAGAAGGCTTGTGCTACTGTCTAGAAACTTCTCTGCTCCCTAGATGAATGAGCTTAGGTCAGTTGTAAAATTAAAAGTTCAGAGTCAAGATATCAAAGGTCTCTTATTTCTGGAATATTTTGTTATTGAGTGACTTTACAATAATCATCATAGATAAGACCTGGAAAATTTTGATCTTACATCATAGATTTTTTCAAAGGTGTGGTTCACCTGAAGGGAATTGGAGATATGTAGGGTTGATGTGAGGACGTTCAAACATATTACTGATGAAGGCCTTTGAGAAATGAGTAGTGTAAAAGGTATCAACAGACATATGCATCAGCAGAAAAGGGTTGTGTTCATCATTTAGGCAAAGAGAGGGTAATCACTGGACAGTCTGTTCATTATGTTGGTATCCATGAAGTTACAAGAGACCGAAAAAGAAATTCAGCATATTAGTAATTCTCTTCATGTGGGAAGCCTTGGAAAAATTCTCACAGGTTAATAAAGTATGGGTGGACAATGATTTTCAAAATACTTGAGATTGCACACATATAAATAAGATAACTGAAATAATTGACGTTTATGCTAGTCAGTCAGCACTTCTACTATCTCTGTCAGGTATGGTGCTCAGTCCTGGGGACTTGGAGAAAGGCAAGATGCAGCTCCTGTTCTTGAAAAACTCATTGTCTAAACAATTACACTTATCCCTTCTACTTCATGAGCAGTAAGGGCACAGTGCCCCTGTGATCTGATGAATTCATATGAAATTTTTTGGCCCTGCCTTCATACCAGGTAAAACTTATGAAGAATGAATTATGGTCTTAAAGGGTAAAATATGTATCGATATTACACAATAATATACACATATTTTTGTACATTTCTCAGTTGCTAAACTTTTTCTTTGTCATCTGCTGGCTTTTGCATGTCACCTGTGGCTCCCACAAAACTCACCACAAATTCCCATTTAATTTGTTATGCAAACCCATGATGTATAGAAACCATAAAGGGGAAAGTCACTTTGTGGAAGAGATAGCTGACCATACAAATGAGAGATATACAAGTTAAACTGGAGACAAGAAAGGAAGGATGAAACTTGAATGAATTCTATTCTAGGTAATACATCAGTCATAGCCCTTTTTGTACACTAAGTTGACCTTTTATAAGTTATTATAGTGTTTACATTATAAAGTTAATTTGCATTTCCTACATATCCTCTAAGAAGTCTTTGATAGTGGGAGGAACAGGGTATTTGTTGAGTGCAGAGTAATAAATGATGATGGAAACATTTTATCTATGAACTTACTGTACAAAGAGCATTAACAGAGACATAAATCATTTAAAGAAGATGGACTTGTCAAATAGGTGGACTGAGAAGTAAATAGATTCCTCCACTAGGATTTTTAACAATTTGAAGGGAACTCAAGGAAAGCCACCAGCATACTGTGTGCATCCTCTATGGTGAGATTCCTGGAGCAACATTTATTGGGAAGACAATGATAGAGTTCAATTTGCAGTACAACCCATATGGAAGACATCAGAGATCCATCTGAATATACTAGTAGTATAAATTATTATTCTAAAGCTAAGAGATAGGAGGGAGAATCATAGAACTGAATGGCATTGTATTGACCCAGAGACACTATCAGAAATAGCCAGGTATTTCTTTCCCTGTTGCTTTCATCTGTTGGCTCTCTCCTGGATAGGTGCTTTATCTCTTCTTTCTAACTGAAGGATGTCAGGTGAGCCAGTTAGTTCTTTGAGGATCTCCTTCATATATTCATCTGGAATATCAGCAGTTTGTTTGAAAGCAAGGGTGATTAAATTTGTTTTGAGTCTCGTAGCCCTTTGGGAGTTTGGGGAAGCCTAGGAATACTGTATGGGAAAAATGCCTTTTTAATTCTTAAAAGTGAAAATTATTGAATTAACAAGGAGAAAAATTATGTTGTAATAGTTATTGAAATAAAGCTTTAAACTAATTCCTGTACCCCAAGTTAAGAACTTCAATGAGAAAAAGGACATCTAAAATCCTCTTTCATTCCAGGGTCTATGATCTTAGTAGCTCACTAGTTTTTCTGGACTGAAATACTCTAACATTTATTTCTTCACTTCTTCCTTCTGATTCCTTCTCTAGAACAGTACTGGCTTCATTAGCCCCTATCCAAGTTTTTCCGTTGATTACTTACTTCCCCATCAGAGTGACTTTGCATTCCTTAAATGCCTCATTTCCCTCAAAAACCAAACATGGTGAGAATGGATAAAAATACTAGTCCTTTCCAAGATTCGTGAGGGACAAGCAAACCTTTCTCAAATTCTGACATTTCTCATTTTCAGATCAGTGGAAAATTGAAGTTTACCTGAGATTTATTCCTGGTTTAGTATCACAACTAATAGATCTGAGGAAAGGGTGAAAAAGAAGTCCTGATGAGGAAACATTTCATTTTCAAAGCTCAAAGGGGCTGTTATGAGCACTGGTGAATGCATCCTTGAAACCCTGTAAGTGATGAAAAATAACTCCAGTATGTCTGGGTAAACACTTTAGTTCTTGGACACAGTCAAATTTCCAGGCTAGTGGAAGCTAAAGAAGACACATGAGCATCACATCTTTGTACACATAGCATATGTTGAGAAGGATCCACCTTTTGCTGCATTACTCAACTGCCATAATTAATTTCAAGAAGCAATTCTGTCTGGCAAAGGGAAGGTCTGAACAGCTTGTACTTTCCACATCTTGCTTTGATTTTGTTATTTAAGGTCTTGACTTTGTAGACAATGAAACATGACATTTGTGAAAATTAGAAGTGAAATTAATGAGAAAAAAAAAGGAATTGGAATCACAAGATCCTAATGGAAATGCCAGGTTAGATAAACCCAATCTATTTCCTTATAAGGGAAAGATTATTCCTATAGCAGTAAGAGACATTCTAAGTTCTTTGTCCATCTGATCATAAATATCTCCTAGGATGGAGCTCTCATTCATTCCCTGGGAGGGCTCCTTCATCAGCTAATAAATCTTGCAATAAAGGACTTTGGACATTTTGATACTTATTTAATATTAACGTGTTTTTTCTCATTAAAGATAATAATCTTTATTGCTCCAGGTTAACACACTTTGCACTGTGAAAAGATTTGCAAAGCTTAAAGTAAATTTATTTATTTATCTATTTCTCTATTTATTTATCTTTTTGGAGGGGGGAAGGCAGGGCAATTGGGGTTAAGTGACTTGCCCAAGGTCACACAATTAATAAGTATTAAGTATCTGAGGCCAGATTTGAACTCAGGTCCTGATGACTCTAGGGCTGGTGCTCTATTCACTGTCAACTAGCTACCCCTAAAGTGAAATTTAAATTCATATGATGATGATGTTGATTACTCTCAGGAATTCTCTCTTGCTTTTACTCTCTTACTTCCCAACTGTCTTTGTAGATGGATTATTCCTCCCTCAGAATAGAGCTTTGAAATGATTAGTTAAAGGTCTACTATACATATAAAAAATAAAGAAGTATCTATTTGCCAAGTGCACATTACACAAAGAGAACAAGTAGAGATCCTGACTACCACTTAGAATCCTTGTCCTCTCTTCAGGACTTCACCGTTTAAATGAAGAAATAGCATATATACACACATCATTCATTAACTCATAAATACTTGCTGATTAATTGGTTTTTGGTGAACTAATTATATAAACTGTGAATGATTTCTAGTGGAAATCAGTAGTTGAGATGGTAGATGCTATAGGAATATAGAGAATGAGGAGACCACTGAGTGTTGGAGTGGGAGGAGGAACTCCCTGAAGAATGTGAGCTCCTTGAAGGAAAGACTTATTTCAGTATCACCTTTGTATCTCCTGAACCTGACACAGTGTGTAACATAGAGTAGGAGCTTAATAGATGTTGTTGAAATTTAATTATATTCAGGTGACTCTTGACTTGGGAGAGGAATGATATAGTTGTAGCATTTAGAACAAATAGTTGGGTTTCCCTGATGCTTTAGCTGAAAGTAATCTTTCATGCTTCTTCCAAATTCAAAGAGATCGTCATCTATACCAGTGCTTCTTAAATTGTGGGTCATGACTCGAAAAAAGATCATGAATTATTTGACCACAGTAAAAGGTTTCTAAATGCATAATGACCAAAAATTAATTAAACATATAATGAATGCCAGGCATTTTTGCTTTTTTGGCAGGGCTTACCCATGTTGCATCAAGCAATTTTACTAGAGCCTTGGTTCTGAATACATAGCATGGGCACTTTGCTCTATGCATGCCCTCAAGTCATGCAATGGCAATGAAAGCTGAGGAAATTCAAGAATGGGAAAAAAAGTTTGAGAAGCTCTGGTCTATACATCTCCTTCATACATTGCATGTTTCTAATTCATAGTAGAGTTATTTGTGTTCTTGTCTTATATCACCAACAAAAATGCAAATCCCTCAAGGGTATGGAACTCAAGTTCTTGACCTTTGCTCCCCTAGATCCATTAGGTACACTTTCCATGGGCACAGGGCATATAATGTACTTCGTCTGAAAGAGATCTGACTAATTTTCACCACTTTGTCCTTTGTATTCTTTTAGTCTCAGATCTTAGTGTTACATTGAATGTTGACAGGTAACAGCACGAGCACCTTTGCACTGTCACTGGTAATAACCATAACTACCTGGAGAATCCTTACTCTCTCCTGTACCCAAAATTTGAAAATCTGTACCCCATAAAATCATACCTTATTGATGTGCATATGAGTGCAAGTACAGAGAAAGAATCAAAACTTCCCTTTACCCCTCAAACATTCAGCAAATAGCTTCCCTGATCATCCCCTTCACTGCCCTCTCCTAGCACCACAATAAAAATCTGATAACATTTGAAGGAAAAAGTCAAAGAAATTGCTGAGAATAATTTGTTTGTTGCTGATTTCACTGGTAAAATAACAAGAAATGAAGCTGGGCCTGACCTGCCAGGGAAAGCAGAGGAAATGAATTGGAGTTTTGGAGAAGCACTAGGTATTCCTGGGCAGTGTGGAGATATATATATATATATATATATATATATATATATATATATATACACACACACACACACACACACACACACACACACACACACACACACATGTTTTAAATCCTTATGCTACAATGAATTCTGCTTCTCTATTTTTATGTCCCTTAATGAGATGACCCAGAGGTCTCCTTAAGGATTTAATTGTTTTTTAGGGATATAATTGGCATACTTCACACTCACACTTATCTTTTTACTTAAAGAACAAAAAAATAGAGGTAGAGCCAAGATAGCAGTGTAGAAGCAGGAAAACTCTGTGAGCTCCCCCTATAACCACCTCAAATACCTATAAAACATGACTCTAAAGAAATTTTAGAAATATAGAACCCACAAAGTGATGGAGAAAAACAAATCTCCTACTGAAGGCAGCCTGGCAGGTACACAGGAAGGGTCCATTAAAGTGCACTGGGAGCCAAGTCCAGCCTCACATGAGCCCACAGTTTTAGCCCCAGGTTGGCCCCTATTAGCAGCAGCTAGAGCAGACTTCAGGAAAGTGGATCACCAGCAGCTAATGTGCTTTGCAAAATTATCAACCCATAAATGCCAAAGACAAAGTAAAAGGTCAGTGTGGACTTTGTGGGACCAGAAGAACCAAGAGCACCAGTCTGGCCACTTCCCCTGGGGTGAGAAGGTAAGAAGTAGTGGAGGTGCTGGGGACATGCAGCTACCTCCACGTGGCTGCTTCAGAACTCCTAACCTGCAGATTGTACAGGGACTAAGTGATCATTCAGAAGGTAATTACTCTTGCTTTAACCTGCTTGGATCTGGATTGCTGTGTTGGGGGTGGCTCTAGGGTATGTGACAAGTGAACCAGAGCTTGTACGGGCTGTAGAGAGAGCACCCAACTAATAGCTCTGCCAGCTGTGAAAACCTCAGAAATTTGGGACAAAGCTCTTCTCTCTGGAAGCAGAGTTCTGCTCTGTCAAAGTGCTCAACAGTCAAGTAATTGAGTGGCAACATGAGCAAGCAAAGGAAGCAAAGCAAGCACAGCAATCAAATCTTAGATTCCTTTTTGGGGGGATGAAAAGGATCAAAGCATGGAAAGAGAGGAAGACAGCAAAGTCAGAACTCCTGCATCAAAGCTACCAAGAAAAAC
>CM053591.1:198513548-198531574 GCA_028646515.1 Pseudochirops corinnae | reverse complement strand
TTCCAGAGGTCAAAGGAGCTAGGATTAAAACCAAGAATCATCTACCCAACAAAACTGAGTATAATGTTTCAGGGGAAAATATGGTCATTCAATGAAACAGAGGACTTTCAAGCATTCTTGATGAAAGAACCAGAGTTGAATAGGAAATTTGACATTCAAATACAAGAAGCAAGAGAAACATGAGAAGGTAAACAGGGAAAAGAAATCATAAGGAACTTATCAAAGTTCAAGTATTTACATTCCTATATGGAAAAATGATAATTGTAACTATTGAAACTTTTCTCAGTATGAGGATAGCTGAAGGGAATGTAAATGTGTGTGTGTGTATATGTGTGTGTGTGTATGTATATGTATGCATACATACATATATGTCTATATAGGAGGCTATATGTGCATATGAATTATATATGTGAGTGTGTGTATATATGTGTACAGGTATACATAGAGGTCACAGGATCAATTGAATAGGATGGGATGATATTTGAATAATAAAGTTAAGATGTGAGAGAGGTATTTAATGAGAGGAAATAGGGAGAGACAGTATAAATTATCTCATATAAAAGAGGCAAGGGAAAACTGATACAATGGAGGGGAAGAACAGGATGGCAAAAGGTAATGGGTCAACCTTACTCTCATTGAATTTGGCTTAAGGAGGGAATAACATACACACTAAATTGGGCATCTTACTGTACAGGAAAGTAGAGTGGAAAGGTGTAAGACAGGGTGATGATAGAAGGGAGGGCAGATTAGGGGGGACGGTATTCAGAAGCACACACTTTTGAAAAGGGACAGGGTCAAAGTAGAGAATAGAACAATTGGGTGGTGGGGTAGGATGGAGGGAAATATAGTCAGTCTTTCACAATATATTCACTATGGAAATGTGTTATGTAACTATACATGTACAACTTATATTGAATTGCTTATCTTTCCAGTAAGGGTAGGTGATGAGGGAAGAAGGGAAAGAATCGGAAACTCAAAGTTTTAAAACCAAATGTTTAAAAAATTATTATTATTATCATTTTACATGCAACTGGGAAATAAGATGTACAGGCACTGGGGTATGGAGATCCATCTTGCCGTACTGGAAAGTCAGAGGGGGGAAGGGGGAAATTATAGGAGAGAACAGATTGGGGGAGGAGATATTCAATGGAATCACTGTTTTGGAGTGGTAGGTAGGGAAAATATAGGGAGAAAATTTGTAACTTAAAATCTTGTGGAAATGAATATTGTGAACCAAAAATAAACAAAATTAAAGAAAAAGCACAAGTAAATTGTACAAGGAATAGAGCACCTGGCCTGGAGTTAGGAAGACCTGAGCTAAAATCTGGCCTTAAATATCTATTATCTGTGTGACCTTGGGAGAGTCACTAAACTTCTGTTTGCCTCAGCTTCCTCATTTGTAAAATGGGAGTACTCTTAATGCTTACTTCTGATTTGCTTCCATTTGAATTTTCTTAGGAAGATTCTGAAGATCACCTCAGGATAAGTTACCAGATACTGAGGTCCTTACTTTAAACAAATTATTATGCATTCACATGATGTTTCAGAGAGTGTAACTCTGATAGGTTGGCCACTTTCATTGAAGGCAAAATGTATGCTCACCAAAAATAACAAAATGTATATGTGTGTGTGTATGTCTGTATGTGTATATATATGTGTGTGTATACATGTGTGCATACATACATACATACATACATACATATGAGAAGTCACACAAGGCAAGGTTTCACATGGAGGTCAGAAGAAAAGATACAAGGACACTTTCTAGGTTTATCTTAATATCTTTGGAATTGATTGTGTGACATGTGAGATACTGGTACGGGACCACTCAGCATGATATGCCCACATCAGAGAAGGTGCTGTGCTCTATGAGCAAAGAAGAATTGAAACAGCTCAAAAGAAATGCAGGATGTGCAAATTTAGAGAATCCGCACAAAATGCTCACGTGGACTATTTGTGCCCAACCTGTGGTAGCACATTCCAAGCTCATATTGGTCTGATCAGCCACCATTGGGCACAGTGAATCTTTACTCTAGGATAGTGATGTCATTTTAATCCTCTTGGAGAACTAAGGACAATAATAATGCACACATAGCTGCGTGCATGTATTCAGAAATGTGATTTCATTGGTCGAGTAATCTGTGAGTAGCTCCTTTCCCTAGTTCAGATAGGCTCATGCCTATATTGAGAGGTTAAGAACCCTGCTTAGGATCATAGAGCCAATAGACATCAGAGGAAGGAACTGAGCCCAGTTCTTTCTGATTGATGCAAGTTCTCTAGTCACTTGGTCATACCCTGCCTGATTTCCACCTTCTCCCTTTCTCTATCTCTTTTTTTTCATTTCCTCTATCCTCTCCCTCCTTTTCTCTTTTCCGTTGTGTATGTGTTGCTATTTCACTAAAGAAATACTGTTAATTTGAAAAAGAAAGGGCCTGGGTGTAAAAAGCTGGCCAATGCTTATGATCCTTTGGAGTATAGCATTTTAACATCTGTCATCTTTACATATTGTTGGCTCCCTAAAGTATCTTGTTTAAAATATATTTTAAAAAAATACCCACACTATATTTTTCAGTCTATGCAGATTTTCCACCTGGCAAGAACACTGGGTGTGTACTTGGGCTGCTATCTTTCTCCTCCCTTTTTATACAAACCTCATTCCCAGTGCTCCTTTTCCCCTGATGACAGTTCCAGGCACCACTTCTTTTCTTACCATACATTGCAAGGTCTGGCTGACCCTGGCACGCCCTGCTAAAATACTGCTGAGCAATGGGAAATATTTGCATGGAGCTCAGCCCTCAGGGCCTCATTGTGGTTGGTGGCCATGCTGTTTTCCTGATGGTGGCCTGATCATTCTCATGAACAATGATGGACCGTTTCCACCTTGGTCACTGTGATGATTTTCCCTTGTCCTGTTACTGAAACAATAAGCTCCTACTATTCCTAGAGATGTCTAAAGGGTCTTTCACATGTTTAATAAAGAACTCAAAGTAATTGGAGTACTAACCTTTGTATAAACATTCTTCTGTATATATGAAATATTGGAAGACTTTTTCATCTTTGTGAGGGTACCTGCAAGGAAGTCTAACCTTCAGGAAAAATGCATTGGGATATCAGGAGTATTAAAATTTCCAGAAGTGGAAGGGACCTTACAGAACATTCAGCTAATTTCTTCATTTTGCAGTGGAGGAAAGAGGGATCCCAGAGAGTGAATGTGATTTATACAAGCTTGTATAAAATAATGAGGTCCAACTAGGTAGTCTTGGAGATGTGATCAAGCTCAAAATCTATATCCCTGTGAGGCCTTTGTCTCCATTGAGAGAGAGAGAAAAGAAAAGAACACAGCCATCAAGAGATGTTTTCATTCAATTCATCCATTCTTTTTTTCATGACTTCTCTGTTATACCTGCACTTTCCCTATGAGCGTAAAAGTCACGAGTCCTTAATGTTTGAAAAGCCTAGTCATTTTATCATTGATAATTAGGTAACTCTCGTAAGTTTAATGGGTTTAACATAAAAAGGGACAATCGAAATACCCTGAAGTATATATGAAACAGTTTCCTATACTATTCTGGCAGATTGTTCATTTAACTAGATAGAAGTCGAGAAGGAGGGGCCAGGTGTGACTGCTCCATTAGTCCTATCCCTCCAAGGCTGCCAGAGATCTGAGCATTTTACAGGATGCTGGAAGGATAGTAGAGTTAATGGGAATCATTAAGGATGGGAAGAGGTTGGTCTCATAAGGTAAGAACTGATTAACCTTTAATGGAGTCTGCAACATTGAGAGAAATAGGGAAAAAAAAAATCTATGTTGACAAACCCATTTCAACTTTTTTACTCCAATGGTCTATGTGCCCAGTAACTGGTAATTCTTTCTGTAGGAAATAAGTGCAAGAGGCAGTATGCCAGAACAGGTAGAGAGAGTTCAGAGCTTGTGAGCAAGGAGACCTGGATTCAGGTTCTACATTTTATTCCTCAAATCAGTTTACAACCCCAATCTCCATAGCAGCTATTCTATATATTATTTCTTTCTCCACAAGCCTCCCAGATCATTCTATTATCCCATCATCTCAGCTAAGGAACTGACCTCATACTTCAATGAAAAAAAAATTGAGAGCAGTTAGCCAATACCCCCTCCCCTCTTCTTCTCTCCTCTTTCTCATTTCATATTACTCAGATATAATGCTTCAGTAACTCCTTCATTCCTGTTTCACTTCAAGAATGAAGGGACTTGTCTTTTGCCTTAAAAAACCCAAACCTTTTACATGTATCATTGATCCCATCCTCTTCTGATATGTCCAGAAAATTGACCTCACTATCATCTCTCTCTTTCCCTTCGTCTCTGTCTCTGTGTGTCATTACCTTTCTCTCTATCCCATATTCTTACTGTCTTCATCGACTGGCTCCTACCTTGGAATTTTGCAAACACATCCGTGTATCCCTCCTTAAAACAAATCCTTGATACTACCATCCCTGCTAGATATTGCCCTATGACACTTCTGTTTTTGTCCATAGTCCTCAAGAAAACCATCTACACTTGCTGCCTCAACTTTCTGTCTTCTTGCTCACTCCTGACCTTTTTTTTTTTTAAACCTGGCTTCCAGCGTTATCATTCAACTGAAATTGTTCCCTCAAAAGTTACCAATAACCTCTTAATTATCTTATTTAATAGCTTTTCCCCCCTGACCTCATCCTTCTTGACCTTCCTGAATTTTCTGACACTAATTATCATTTTTTCCTCTCAGAAATTCTCTTCTCTTTGGATTTTCCTGACATTGCTCTATCTTGCTGCCCTTTTCTAACTTCAACTTCCCTTCATTCTTGTTTGCTGATTGCCATCAAATCAAAAGCATATCCCTCAAGGCTTTCTTGTAAGTATTCTTCTCTTTTCCCTCTTTCACATTTCATTTGGTCATCTCATTACCTTTATCTGATTTAATTATCATTGTAGATGATTTTCAGTTCTATATATCCAGTCATAATCTGGCTTCCAAACAACACTTGGGTGTTACCAACTGCTTATTGGCCATCTTGAGCTAGGTAAATGGTAGATATATAAAAATCATTATGCCTAAAACAGAACTTTTAATTTCCCCCAGTCCTCCTTTCTTCTGATTAATGTAATATTTTAATTTCTGACCAGGGCAGCAACATCTGCTAGTTTTCCAGTCTCAGAACCTTGGAGTTATCCTAGGTTCCTCACTCTCACTCATCCCACATAAACAATCTTTTGTCATTTATTTTTACTTCTGCTTTCACAGTATCTCTTGTTTATGTTCCCTTCTCTCTACTCACACAGTCACTTCTTTATTGTAGGAATTTATCATCTTATATCTGGACTATTGCCATCACTTTTTGGTTGACCTTCCTGACTAGACTTTGACTGTTCAAATCTCTCTCCTACTCAGCTGCCAAAGTGGTTTTCTTATAGGGTAGTTACTTCCCTTCATTCCTCACCAGATTAACTGAACTATGTCCTGATAACCTTTGGGGCCAAATATAAAATTATTGGGGCATTTAAAGCCCTTGAAAACTTGGCCCTTTCCTACCTTTCCAGTTTTCCATTTTCCTTACCTCCATATACTCCATGATCCAGCTACCCTAACTTACTTACTATTTGTTGAGTGTGACCCTATCCCCATCCAACTCTGTGCCTTTTTGCTGGTTTTCACTATTCCCTAGAATGTTCTCCAACAACCTCCAATTCATCAATTTCCTCCACCCTTTTAAGGCTCTGCTCAAATTCCACTTTCAAAAGGACTTTCTTGGTCCATTTCACTGTTAGTTCCTTCCTTCTGAGATTACCTATCATCCCCATTTTATATGTTTTAATGTGTGCATTAAAAAAGACAAACTCTCCCTTTAGAGCATGAACTTCTTGATGTCATGTTTTGGCCTTTGTTCAAATCCCTAGAACTTTGCACTTGTCTGGCCCACAGTACATTGTATAATAAATGTGGCTGCCATTACTCACATGGGGATGCTTCCATTTTTAATGCCTCAAAAATGTGGCAATCTTTTCCTAGCTTTATTTACTTTTGTAAAATCAAACATAAGGTGGGGGCTTTATTCTCAGAACAATTCTATTAGTTGATTAAAATTATGAAGAGTTAATTTATTCTCCTCCATTGCATTTTCATGCTGTTCTCTCCTTCTGCTGTTCCTTCCCCCAGATACCCATTGTCTTAATTATTCATTGAGCACTTCCTGAAGGCCATCCTTGTCTAGGAAGTGATCTATGCCACGGACTTCCCTTTCTACAAACTCTTATCCTAGTTTTCCTGTCCTCACCTCCCTCAATCATTCTCACTTTAGAAAACATCTGAAAGAACCAAGTTGGGAGTTTAGGGAGGTCCAGTGACTGTAATTTTTTCCCCCAAAAAATTCTGTGAGCTTGTTTTACACACATTAAAAAGCAGATTAATTAGAGTGACTAATTCAGATTCAAAATGAAAAAAAAAAATGCAGGGATAATAGAAAAAAGGGGCATCTCAATGATTTAATGGCTCTTCCAGGAGTCATTAAACTGATAATTAGTGTGAACTGATTACTACACAATTCCAAGTAAGACCCTTGAGAAGATAATAACAGAGTATTTGCACTGAAGGCTTTCAAAGCTCCATAGAGAGGAAATTCAATGCCTACCTCCTCCTGCTTTCTTGCCCATTTATATCCCCTGAAAAATAAGTTCTCCTGGCACTTTACAAAAGATAGTTTGAAGCCCCTTGATCACTGTGTACTTCTTCCCCCCAAACCCCATCCCCTGAAACATTCCACCAGGACTAGCTTTCATAAAGAGATCAGTGGAGGTCCTCTGTAATACTCTTAATTGTGAATGAATGAATGAATTTTGTTTTGAAGTTGTTTGAAAAGGATTCTCTGAATTTGATAAAGCTGTTACCTGTCTCAGGCCATCAAAGTGAAATAAAAGAGTATGTCTACCACATCAAGTATACACAAGTATGTTGTCCTGGACAGATGAATCCAGTCTGTGTAAACCTCAAGCCTGGGGCGCTGGGCAACAGAACTGAAAAGCTTGAGTATGTCAATCAAGCCACACTCAGAGGATTAGTCCTTCTGTCTGGACATAATCTGGCTCTAGCTGAGCTTTCCAGACTGATTACACATTATTCCCTTCAAGCATTCTATGTTCTAGGCAAACTAGTTTCCTTACTGCTCATCCTTCTAAATTACATTCCATTTCCTGACTTTGTGTCTTTCTACAGATTGTAACTTATATTCGGAATGCTCTCCTTTTACTTCTACTATCAAGAGTCTCTAGATTCCTTAAAGGCTGAGCTCAGGGACAACTGCCTATAAGAGACTGCTCTCAATTCTTTTGTTTTCTCATATTGCCAGCCACAGGCCCAAGAAATAACTTTATACATATTTACTGTAGAGTCTATATTTATTAATCAATTACCTGGCCCAAAATTCTGTACATATCTTGTATCTTCTTATTTTTTTTGAATGACTTGTTTATTTACTTTTAGTTTATAAGACTCAGTTCCACAATCACTTGAGTTTCAGATTTTCTCCCCTCCTTCCCCTCCCCCCCTATGGTGGCATGCAATCATGTATAGGATCTGCAAATACTTTCACATTGTACAATAGTTTGGTTATATAGAAGGGTTGTAACCAATGAGTGATCACTGGGGGAAAAAAAAAGCAAAACCAAACATGAAAAAGAACGATAGCATGTTTTGCTTCCGTCTCCATTTAAACTATAGTCTTTCTATATCTTTCTCAGAGTTTAGATATCTCCTTCCATCCTGAGGCTTGTAGAGTTATCTTTTAGCTGTGCATTGTTGAGGATAGTCCAGTTCATCACGGTTGGTCATCATATGTACGATGGTCTGTGATTGTGTACAAGTTTTTCCTGGTTCTGCTCTTCTCACTTAGCATTAATTTGTATAAGCCTCTCCAGGTAATTATGAAGTCCATCTCCTTCCCATTTCTTATAGCACAATAGTATTCCATTACATTCATATGCCATAGCTTGTTTAGCCATTCCCCAATTGATGGGCATCCCCTATATTTCCTGTTTTTTGCGACCACAAGGAGAGCTGCAATAAATATTTTTGTACATATGGGTCCTTTTCCCACTTCTGTGATCTCTTTGGGATATAATCCCAATAATGGTATTACTGAGTCAAAGGGTAGGCAATTATTTATAACCTTTGGGGCATACTTCCAGATTGCTCTCCAGAATGGTTGGATCAATTCACAACTTCTATTAATACACACATGTATATATACATATGTATATATGTATGTGTATATATACATATATAAGCATGTATTCACAAAACATGTATGTATATAGTATCTCCAATCATTAGTTGTAAACTTCTTGAAGGGAAGGATTGTTTTTGATTTTTCTTTTTATCTCTAGTCTTAGTACAATGACTGTGTCAGAGTGGAGATGCATTGATTATGTGGCCTATTTAAAGTAATGTTCTTTGTTGGGTAAGAACATTTTGAAAAATGAATCAAACAATCTTTCCAGGTGAAAACAGTAAGGAAGTCAGTCAGTTGGTCAATAAACATGTTTTAAGGTCCAGACACTGTGCCAAGCTGTAGAGATACAAATAAAGAAAAGTGAGTCTCTGCTGTCACTCAGAACCTTACAATCTAATGGGAGAGGGAGACAACACACAAAGGGAGGATGTAAAGATGGTTCCCAGCATGGGAAGGGGAGTGGTAGGAGAGGGGAGAGTGATGGAGGAGGCAGGAGTACAGTTAAGTGGTAATGGAAGAGATAGATGAAATGGAGACTTGGAGAGGAGCTCTTCATTCTGTCCTCTAGTAAAATGGATGCCAGGAGTAGTGCCAAGGCATGAGTACCAAGGCTCATATGATTTGGTGGATGATGAAGTTCATGATGATGCAGTTCCTAAGGGCAGAATGGAAAAATCTAAAGGAACACAGCCAATAGGAAATGAAGAGATGAACAAGGATCTCCTTAATTCAATCAAAATGCTCCTGTCAAAGACTGTATCACACTCTGAAAGACTGACATAAAAGTAATTTTATATATATATATATATTCTAACTTTGTAAGGAAAGAAATGATTCAGATAGATAAGATACACTGTTGAAATCCTCCATGATGAGAATTCAAGTCTGCGAGAGTCCAGGACTCTCTCAGTCATACCACAGGCTATAAGAGAAGTGATTTTTTCCCTTCTCATTAATGATGTTAAATGCTGTTATAATCATTGGACATAAGGAATCTTGAATTATGTGTGGATGACTTGGAAATATATTTACTATAAATGAATTTAACCTACAAAAACACAAGGTTGCCATTGGATATTTTCAGTGGCATTAAGGGTAGAGTCTTTGTAATATCCTGGCTACAATGTCTGCTTTTTGTGCGAGAAAAAGCATGTTTAAAATCCCACTGGATTCAGACGTTACAGGGAAAAGGCAAGATGATCCAAGGGGCCCTTCCCACTTTTTTGTCTGATGAGTCTACCATGCCTCCTTCTCTGTGGCCTTGTTCCTATGGCAGGTGTGTATTGCAATTGATTCCACTGGAAATTTACACAGAAAGAATCATGATCTAATTGGAACAGTCCCCCTTCTCTCCCTCATAAGAGGAAAAAGAAACATATGCTCTTTGTGCTTCATGTAATAAATGTCTCCCCCAGACCCAGAAATTGCTGCATATTCATTCAGTGGTACCTAAATTAATTTCTCGAATCCTGGAAAATCACCTTTTGGATTTTTCATAGGTTCAGCAAATATTCAATGAAAGTACTGAATGTAATAGGAGGTTAGATGAATAAGAAACTTTATCAACATCTCAGAATCATTAACTCTTTCAGTGGAAAATGCTTCACTTAGCATCTCATAAGCACTCTGTGACCAAATTCTTTGTCACTTTTGACTTTTTATCCTCCGTGCCTAACACAGGACTCAACACATAGTAGATTCTAAATGCTTGTTGAGGGATTGAATTGAGTAGTGAATTTTATCAAGAAAGCCTGCAATGAAGGAATGACCTAGGGAGTATATCCAAGCAAAGCATGGAGTACCTGAATCCTAAATTAATAGTTGACTAGACTATAAACTCCATGAGGCCAGGTATTATCTCTCTTTTTAATTTGTATTCCTCATAGTTTTTTTGCACAAGCTGCTTCTTACACTTAGCATGGTCACCTATCTCACTTCCACCTCTAATGCCTGCCTTTCTTCATGAGCTCAGGCGAGGTGCTGTTACATACATAAGGCCTTTAGGAGCCACTCCCTCCCAAATTACTTTGGCAAGGTTTTATATTGTCTCCGTATATGCTGTTTCCCCTAATAAAATGTAAATTCTTTGAAGACAAGATCTATTTTTCATTTTTTTCTTCTTTACAACAGTGTTTAGTATCTAGTAAGTACTTAATAAAATGTTTAATTGAATCAAATTGAATGGAAATGAATGGAATTAATACAGTGCTTCCTATCTCCGCCTTCCCCCCAAATAAAAAAAAAAAAACCACAACAAATAACCCAAAAACAACAAAAAAGAAAACAAACAAAAATCTGCCACTGACATGGAGAAGCTAATTTTGGAAAGTGGATCAACTTGGTACAGAGCCCAGTCTGAGCAGCTGCAGAACTACACTCGGGGGCTGTCCTTAGTTGCTTATTTTTTCTTGTATTTCCCTTGTGTGTGAAATGAAGCTATGGTGTCAGATCATCATTTATGTCATTTCTCCAACAACAATTGGATAAGCTTGTCCTTTAAATCACTTGCTAAACTAACAGGTTCAATTGAACAAATTCAGGAAACATTAAGTACCTAATATGTGCATGTAACTATGATGTTTTCCCTTAAACCCACCACTGTACCTAGCTTCCATTTTTCTGCCAAGGGCCCACAAATTGGCCTATAATTCAGGTTGATCTTGTTAAGTCATCCCCAGCTCTTGCCTTTCTCTCTCTCCCAATCCAATTATCTGCCATGCCTGGTTGATTCTAAACTCTCATCTGTTTCTTCAATTCTCTCACGTTGCTGCCAACCCTCCTTCAGGCCATCTTCGCTACTTGCCTGGGTAATTGTAGCTTACTCTTAAGGAACTTCAGCTTCCAGTCTCTCACCTTTCAGATTTATCTAATACAGAATCAAACAATTTTCCAAAAGCACAAATCTGGGTCAAAAAATACGTGTAATCACCCTATCACTTCTATGATAATGTGCAAATGGCTTGATTTGGAATTTGAGAACTCCCAACCTGCTCCAACTCCTTCCAAGTTTCCCAATCATGTTAGTCTTCTTCATGCCTCTTTGTTTAAGCTAAACTGGCCTTATTTGTTGTTCTCTGAAACCTCATTGATTACCTTGGCTCCTCTGCACAAGCTGTCCCTCCTTACTTCCACTTCTAGTATACTTTTGTTTCTTTAGTCATTTCAGTTGTGTCTGACTTTCTATTTTGGGCTATTCCTGGCAGAGGTTTGCCACTGCCTTCTCCAGCTCCTTTTATAGATGAAGAAACTGAGGCAAACAAGTGAATTGCCCAGGATCACACAGTTAATAAGTGTCTCAGGCCAGATTTGGAATCTTCCTGACTGCAGTCTGAGCCCTCTGTCCCCTGTGCCACCTGGCTGACCTCAAAACACTTACCTTCCTTCAAAGCCCAGGCAACATTTTTTGATCTCATTCATTGCTTGTACTACTCTCTTGCTGTTTCCCATTATCTTCTGTATATTTATCAGTTTATATATCCCTTCAAGTAGAATTAAGCTCCTTGAAGTCAGGAACTAGTTCTTTGTACTCCTAACTCCTAGGACTATTCTACAGTCTTTTTAACATAGAGGGTTCTTTCAATAAAGGCGTGTTGTTTTGGATTGGATTGGATTATACTATGCCAGGTATGAGGGATACATAAAGATTATATAAACACAGTCCTAGCCCTCATGGAATTTACAGTCCAGTAGATGGAACATATAGGTGGCAAGACAAGGAAATAAGCATTTATTAAGAACTCACTATATGTTGGTTAGGCATTGAGGTGACAGATATAAGCAAAAGAGAAATACAGCCTCTGCTCTCAAACAGCTTACATTCTTATGGGGGAAGAGCACACATAAAAAGGAGCAGAGAAGGGAGAGGGGGGCACCCCAGAAGGGGCATTTTCAGAAAATTTGAAGAGAATCAGAAGCCCTGGTAGGAGGTTGTGAAGCCCAGATGGTCTTGGCCCTTCTCCTGAATGGAGGGTCCAGAAGGAACTCACCAATGGGAGAAAGGGCAAGCATGGCAGAGAGATTTCCTGGCATGAAAGAAATCAGGATGATAACTATAACACTAAATAATATGTGAGCACATAGGAAATCTGCAAAGAGCTTTGTGAGACCCTGCCTGGCAGCCCCATGAAGCAGGCTTAGGGTGAATGTCTACTAAGCACTGGTTTCATCCTCTGGCTGACTCTATGGTGTTTTTTGTTTGCTTATTTTGTTTTGTTTTGAGAAATCGCCTGATGGTAGAGTTGTAGATTAGGAGAGGGAAAAACCATCTACAAAACCTTCCGTCAGCCAATAGGATACTGTGGACACCTATAGAACAGTGCCTGGCCCAGGGCAGGTGTTTAATAAATACATGTTGATTGATTGATCAATATGTCCATGACCCATAAACTTAGTTATTGAAATGCTTATATATGGACAGTATTGCATGATGTTCTGGGTACAAAACATCAGCATGCTGTATGAATCACCTCTTCCAACAGACCTCTGACTATTTTATGCAATTCACCAAAGACCTATCAACTACTGTCTCATTTTTTTTATCATCTGCTTTCCCTTCTCTAGAAAATAGACTGTTTCTCTCTCTTTTTTTCAAAACTGATTTGTTTATTTACTTTTAGTTTACAAGATTCAGTTCCACAATCCCTTGAGTTTCAAATTTTCTCCCCTCCTTCTCCCTCCACCCCACGGCGGCTTGCAATCAAGTATAGGATCTGCAAATACTTTCACATTGGACATTAGTCTGGTTGAATAGAAGGGTTGTAACCCATGGACTGAACAATGGGAAAGAGGAAGCAAAAGCAAACATCAAAAAGAAAGAGAGCAGGCAGTTTGCTTCTGTCTCCATTTAAACTTGCCTGGCATTTCAAGTCCTTAATCAGGTTATCAAGGTTCACTAGAGTCTGACTTGAAACTATATTGCCATTTTTTTTCTCACACTAGTACAATGTCAGTTTTACATCAATGAAACCTCAGGTTTAGAGAAAAATGAGATTATAATACCGGTTGTGTATGTTTCATTTATGAAGACCATCACAGCAGCACAGGTAATGAATGCCCCAATGGGCAGAGAACAGAGAGTTAGCAAGCCAGCCCCAAACTGGATCAAAACGGAGTTCAGAGCGCCAATTGAGCCTCGGGCTAACCAGCTGTGTGACTGTGGGCAAGTCACTTAAAAGTAGCAGCCTGGCCCAGTTTGCTTATTTGCAAAATGAAGAGAACAGTAATACTCAACTCCTAAATTTGCTTTAAGGGTCAAATGAAATCATCGTTGTACAATGCCTTGCCAAGGTCTGTATAAATGCTAGCTTTGATTGGTAAATGAGACAATGAGAAAATCAGTTTTGTCAATCTGAAAGTGCTATAGAAGTGTCATCTTTTACTATTCTATCATGCCTTCATATTCTACATGTATCGTCTGCATTCGGTCACCTCTTACCTTCTCTCCTGAAGTGTAACATCTCTTGGGAAGAGGGTTTTCCTGATCTACTCTGTGTTTCTCACCTTCCCACTACCCCAGTGCCTTTTACGTACTGTGCACCCTATAAATGTTGGTGTATTGTCTGGAATTTTAGCAATTTTCTTGTCCTCCAGCAAACTACCAATGGCTGAATGGAGACAGACTCCATGTAAAACATAACCACTAAGAAATGTAGTTACATTTAAATTTATTTTGCTTGACTACGCCCATGGCCAAGCTCTTGCCACATATCTCCAATGCCCAAATCTCAATCTGAATATATATGTTCAGCATCCCCCAAGAAATTTTCATTTGAAGCCAAGAGATCCAGTGACCAATATGCATTTTCAAAGTGTACACTAAGTAAAAAGCCTCAAGAAGAGGACGCTGTCCAAACCTAGGTGACATCAAAGCTGAGTTCATGTTTCATTCAGATTGCTGGCTCCGAATTTCCCTACAGCTCCTGCTATCTGCCAGTGTTTTAATAGACTGCAGAGACAAAAGTAGAACTTAAAATATCAGATGTGCAGTATGCTGGTTGCTGCCTTCCAGAGGTTAGAGGGCTGGGCAGCTTATTAGTCCCAGGCTGTTGCTTTACCACAGAGGATTATGCTGACATTAGGGGCTGCGTTTGACCAGGGTGTATATTTTAGAAAACCATGTCTATGTTCCATCAGAACATATTAGATAAAACAAGGCCCTAGCACCCTAACAACCTAGTATGTGTCTAAAAAGGAAGCCAATGTGGGGTTTGGAGTCAATCCAAATAATCTTTTGGGACATTTCAAAAGTAGACTGAGATACCAGGAAATACAGTTTCAAGACTGAATCTTGATTCTATTAGTGTTCCTTTAATAAGGAGAGTCATGAGTAATACAGAACAGCGGAAGAGCAATACCCTCCCCAGGTCCCTTTCAGCCTCATGCATGAAATTCTAAGTAATGGATTTAAGAGAAACTCAGTCCTAATTGAGTCTATTAACTGGGAAATACACAACACACAGAGGCTAGTAAAAAAAAAAAAAACATGTTTTGATGCTCTAAGGTTCTAAAACTTCACCAATGTGGGTACTCTTTCCCCCAACACAGAACTACCAACATTATTCTGAGTTGATGGTTTTCAAGAGTTTCTTCAATTAAGAAATCTAATTATCTATGACCTACGTGTTAAGGAGCCTCTCCAAACTATATGTATTGGTCCTTAAACAACAAGCATATAGTTACTGACAGGCCTCTACTAGAAAATTTTCCACTTGTGTAGGACCTTCTAAAGCATGGGGGGCCTTAGCACAGTGTTTGAGAAGCAAAAAACGCTGCCTCACCACAAGCATTTATCCAAAGGATGCCTTTGGTGGAGGTGTGAATGCAATTGAATCTTCCCAGTGCAGATGTCTCCTTGGTTTATAACTCTGGGGATAGTCTCACTCCTGAGTTCTACCTCACATCGTCACCTGCCAATCGGACCCTGGGTGACTGTACCTGCAATATGCATGCAAAACTCATTCTCCAGAATGATTGTTCTTATATTCTTCAGGCATCCATCTTAACTGTACTCCAATTTCTTGGACTAAAGGATTAAAACAAAACAAAACAAAAACAACAACGCAGGCTTCTAAGATGTGGTGAAATCATCGTAATTATAACTTCCATTTTCATAATAATCATCATTCTTTTCCGCACAAATATGATTCCAACTTGAACCTTTAAATATATCCCCCTAAGAGCCAAAGATCAATATAAACACTTTCCTTCCATTATACATCTCAAGTAACCTATGTGTCTTATTTAGAAACTGCCTATGTGTTGGCCAATCAACTATTTATTTGTTCATTTGTTTGAACTTTCTGTAATAATAATAAAAAAAAATTTACAGTGCCTTGGGGGGAGCAGACCATCTCTTTTTTTGCCTCTCCCCTCTGCTGAATGACTTAATAAATTCCTTGAAAGAAAATAAAATATATCCATGTAGGTAACACCCCAAAGAAATTGCTAAAACATGAAAAGAAACCCCACTAACTCATTATCTCCACCTCAGGATCCTACTGAAACTTTTTTTAAACTTCTCTATTTCTGTTAAGGGCATGGCCAATCTTTCCTATGACACAGATTCCCAACCTTAGGAGTATACTGGACTCTGCTTCTCCGTTAATGTGTCTTCACTTTTGTTATCACCCTGTATTTCAGGACCTTATCCCACCTTGAGTGGAATATAAAAATTACTTCCTCTTTTATTTTTCTACATTGTCTCTCCCTTCTCTGATACTTTCTCCACGTACTAAAACAATCTTCCTAAAGCTCAAGTCTAGCCATGCCATTGCTGCCCAATTGTTATAGCTAAAGCACAGCTGTGGCCAAACTACTCCATGCTTTGAGGAGCATTAGTGGCTTCCTATTGTGTCTAAGATAAAATACAAATTCCTTCACTTAAATTACCTCACAATTTGGGTAGATCGTAACTCATTTAAACACACCTGATTCCACTTCATATAACTTCCCTTTCCAGCCTACCTGGCATACTAGTTATTCCTTGTAAAACATTTAATTCCTTGCTTCTTTGCATATGATGCAGCTCCCTCCCACCATCTCTAAAGTTCATCTCTTCATTACCTCTTACTCTCAGGTCAATTCAAGGCTCAGTTTGTTACCTTCTATATTTGGATCCCAATTTTAGTGATTCTGAATTATTTTGTTACACACACACACACACACACACACATCCCCAGTGACTCATACAATTCTTGAAACAAGGAGAGTACTTAATAAGTCCTTGTTGAATGAATACATGACTATTGCTCATTAAAAATGGACTTTTTTTTGAAGTCTAGAAAAGATAGCCCTCCATGACATGCTATTATTTGTTCATGGTAAGACATATTTTATGTTTGACAATGGATGTTGAAATTCTCCTAGTGGTCAGAAAGACGTGAAGGGTGCGCTTTTTCACCTTTAGCCAATGTTGACAAGCACCTTAATTCTGACTCTGCTTAAGATTCTACAATCATAGCACCAGAGCTACAAGATCATGTACTAATACATTCTAATTTCGCTGAGGAAGAAACTGAGCCCCAGAGACGGAAAATGACTTAACCAAGATGGAAAAGCCCATTACTAAGTCAAAGAGGAAAGATTTTAACCTAGTTCCTGTTACTCCAGATTTGGGCTTCAACCTGATGCACAGGATAATTGAGGAAAAGAATTTGGTTTAAAAGTTCTGGGTGCATCACTATGCCACTTGGAGAATTGAGAAAAAGAAAGAAAATCCTAAGAAAAGGATTTTAGTTGGTCCTTCCAACTCATGACAAAAAAACATTGTCAGACATACATCAAACAAAGGAAATATTAAATATTGAAAAGCCTTTTTATGGAGAAGTTAGAATGAGCTCTCATTCTATTATTTTCCAGATCCAGTTTTAGTGACAACAACAAACTCTATACATACACATACACACACACACACACACACTCATGCACTATATTATCAGAATGACTTAATATCAATAGGACTTTGGGTTCCAGATGATGATGTTATTTTCAGAGATAGAATGATATTTATTCACAATCACAGATATTAAGAGACTGATGCAATTCTAAACCTCATGTCTCCTGCGTCCTTATCCAGTATTCTTTCTAGCATAACTTGCTTTTCTCTATGTGGTTAAAAAAAAAAATGAACCAAAGAGATAGAAAGATAGACAGATAGATCTCTTGGCTTCACTTTTTTCCACACAAACACAACTGTTTTTGTTAAGTTGTTTCAGTTGTGTCCAACTCTCCTTGAACCCACTTGGGATTTCTTGGCAAAGACACCGGAGTAGTTTGCCATTTCCTTCTCCAGTTCAGTTTACAGATGAGGAAACTGAGGCAAATAGAGTTTAGTCACTTGTGTAGGTTCACACAGCTAGTAAATGTCTTAAGTCAGATTTGAACTAAGGAAGATAAGTTGTCCTGACTCCACTATTGCTACCTGGGTATCTAAGTATTTCATAGTTGACAGTAATTACAAAATTACTGGTACTGTGAACAGTGATCTCTAAGTTTTTCTCACTTCACTTTGCATCAGTGAGTATAAGTTTTCCCATTTTTTTTCCTGAAACCACCCCCATCTTGTCTTTTCTTATAGCACAATAATGCTCTATCAAATTAATAAGCCACAACTTGTTCAGCCATTCCCCAACTGACGAGTATTCCCTTGATTTCAAATTTTCTGTCATCAGAAAAAAAGGTTATAAATATATATGTATGTATGTATATGTGTGTACACATATGTATGTATATGTGTGTGTACACACATGTATGTGCATCTATATATGTGTGCATATATACACACATATACA
>CM053591.1:198485034-198513048 GCA_028646515.1 Pseudochirops corinnae | reverse complement strand
AGATGATAATGAACATCCTTGCTTCACTCCTGATCTTCTTAGGAAGATCAAGTTTGTCCCTCCTTATAGATTATGCCTGCTGATGGTTTTAGATAAATACTACTTATCACTTTGGGATAGCTAGATAGCTCAGTGGATAGACTATTGGGATTGGAGGTAGGAAGACCTGAGTTCAAATCTGGCTTTAGACACTTATCATCTCTGTGATCTTGGCAAGGCATGTAACTTCTGTTTGCGTAGGAGGCAAAACTTGGGAAATATGTAAGTGTTATGCATTGCTTTCATCTAAATTGTCTTAGAAAAATTCTTAAGAATACCTGGCAAGAAAAGATACTAAAAACAAAGGTCCTTTCTCCATCTTAAATGCCACACATTCATATTCTACTGCAGAGACCACAACTTTGATGCACTAGCCATGTTGTTTGAATACCAAACATACATTTGCCTAAGATACTTTTACAGAGAACTCACACAAGGCAAGCACTCACATAGAGGACAAAAGTGATATGAGAACACACTCATGGTCTCTCTGAAGAACTTTGGTATTGACTGTGTAACATGGGAGATACTGGCAAAGGACCACCCACCCATGTCTAATTCAAAGAAGGCACTATGCTCTATGAATGGATTTGTAGTAACCAAAATGAAATGTGAGATGTACAAATTTCGAAACATATTCACTCCAAATGTGTATGTGGACTATTTGTGCCCAATCTGTAATAAAACTTGCTGATGCTATTAGTATCAGAATATATATTGATCTGATCAGCCATAGTGGGACACACTTTACTTTGACTCTAAAATAGTAATGCCATTCTAGCCCCCTTCAAGAACAAAGGTCAACAATTAATTAAATAGCACATACTTTGCTGATTCCAAGGTGGCTTTATCTGGGGAGAAGTGCGGTTGCCACTGTTCTTTCTTTCTGGTCTGAACACTGGTCCTTAATCAGGAAGGGCTCCTGATCTCTTAGGACAGCAATTGATATTGTCCCTCAGGATTCCACTTTTTTTTTTTTAAGGAATTCACATGATAATTTTATTGTACATTTAAAATTAATAGCAAGCTGTACATAATAGACTTGTAGTTTTACAAAAATTATATTAGCTCAGTTTTCAACATTCATTTTTATAAGATTTGGAGTTCCAAATTTTTCTCCCTCTCTCCATCCCCCCAAGACAGCAAGCAATCTGATATAGGTTATGCATGTAAATTCATATAAAACATATTTCCACATTAATCATATTATGAAAGAAGAATCAGAAGGGAAAAATCACAAGAAAGAAAAAAAAGTTAAAATAGTTTGCTTCACTCTCCACAGTTCTTTCTCCAGAGGTGAATAACATGTTCCCTCATGGATCTTTTGGAATTTTCTTGGATCATTGAATTGCTGAGGAGAGTTACGTCTAAGAAAGTCAGTCATCACACAATGTTTCTGATACTGTGTACAATATTCTTCTGGTTATGTTCTCTTCATTCAGCATCATGTTATCTTAAGCTGGAAAACTCTTTCCCTCTGTTTCTTTGTAGGTTATGTCACTCCTGGATGTGTTTAGAGGCTTGATTTAATTCCATTTGGGGGATAACTGGGGCAAGTTCAGGCAACTTCCTGGCTTTTCTTTGACATCTTGGCTCTGCTTTGCTTCCACTTTCTCTTGATTGAAAGTGCTCCTCCCCGTCCTTAAATTATGACCCAGAAGTGAGTATAGGCATAAGAGCTGCCAAACAGAATCTGTTCCTGTGTCCAGTGGTTGCACAAGTGTCCCCTTTAGTATCTTTCTGACCAGATGCCAGGTCTCCTGAACCATCTCTGGCTTGACAACTTCTGAATATGCTGATGCTTAAGTAATCACTACCTATCCCCATCACTGCTATGGGCCCTAGATCAATCTCCACCCCCCATGATACAAATTCCCATCCTCACCTCAACTTCTTACAATCTGTTAAGCACAATGTCCTGAAGAGTCCTTTCCTTGTTCCCCTGTCTGCATGTGTCTTTACCTCCATCTGTATGTCCTTTACTGGTATCAATTTACACACAAATCTTCTTCCTCATTAGGATGTAAGCTCATTAAAGAAAATGATATTTTGGAATTTTTTTCTATATTCCCCAGACTGCATCATAGTATGTGCTTAATAAATACTTGCTGATTGGTAAAGAGAATGCAGAGGAATTGCTCAGGGGAACCATGAGGGATTTAGATATTCTATTTGGCACTGGAGTGGAGAATTAGTAGCAATGAATTGATGTTGTAGAAAACTAAATCTAGGCTTGATATTGAAGAAATCTAATCATAATCATTTGAGCAATTCCCTGGAAATATGGGGTGTATGAAGAAGGAGTGAGCTCCCCATTTCTGGAAGTTTTCAAATGTATTACATGATCAATGGATTGGTTCATTTCAAGATTTTTTTTCTGGTATTTGGTTAAAGAGAATGGCTCTTGACAGCATTCCAATGGTGAAATGATTGAGTGTTGTGATTTCTTAAGTTTTTAATAATAAGGTAATAATCATAATCTGTAATTAATTTTGTTTTAGATATTAATACAAGCTGATAATCAGATAGGTTTCCAATCAAGTTTCCTTTTTCTGACAATTTTATCTTGATCAAGTGTTGATTACTTTGTGCACCTTTCCCCTTCTATTGTTGGTGGTGCATGAGTATTGCATATTCATGAAAACTTAATAAAACTTAACTCTAAGAGGGAAAAAAGACCACAAAAGACAAACAGCCATAAATACCATGGTTCACATTGACTAATGTAATGGTAGGCTATAATCATAGATTCTACTGGGCCCCAAACCAATTACACTGTGACAAAAAACATCTGTAAAGGAAAAATCGGAGAGTCAAATGTTGGACCCCACTCCAGTGGGATGTTCCAGTAGGAGGGTCCCTCTAGATTGAATGATTTCTGACAGCCAGGCCAGATCTGGCTCTTGGATCTACAGCATGAGGCTTTATTGCAAGGCTGTGCTTGAATGTTGTCCTGAGGAGAAGAAATATCCAAGAGAAGCCACAGTGGGGATTGGAAAGCAGGGCTTTGCCCATAAAGGTTAGTGATGATAAAACCTCAAAAGCCTCAGAGGTTCAAATTGGGTAAGTGAGTATTTTAGAGTGGTGGGGTGGAGCAGGAATGGGGTTCTGCTGAGTAGCAAAGAACTCAGTAAGCTGGAGGTAAAACCTTCCAAGGTCTATTTCCCCTCCTGTAGCCTTAATTTTAAGACAGAAATGTATGAAGACCCCTATCTTTGTTTTTGACTCCAGTTTTGATTCTTCATGAAATAAGTTGGTATTTCTCCTCCATTCTAAAGTCATGGGGATGCATTGAGTGAACAAATCTGTAGTACTTGAAGATCTTAAATCAAGAGGTAAATAACCTCTTTTTCTTCTTTTCATTTTAAACATGGACTCACCCTCCATAAAGTCCTTGAGATTGGTTTCCAAGGCTCAAATAAATTATAGTTATGTTTCTTTTTTTTCTTTAAGAAAAGTTTATATGGCCAAAAAAGGAACTTGCTAATGAATAAATTTGAACAGCTTGATATTCAAATTAGAAACATTGTCCTTTAATCAAACAGATCTGCTAGTGAATTCAAACAACGATTGACTTAAAATAAAAAAATTAACTGCATGTGGGGGCATGAATTGCTTACCCTTTTCCTCTCAATAAAATTTAAAATGAGGAACACCTATAAAGTGAGGATACAGCTGATATTTCTCAGTCCTGGGAGCCCAGGGAGTCCTGGATATTTGTTTGAATCATAGTGGTCCTTAAAATGCTTACTTCAGGTTAAGATATGTCAGTCTTGATTATGTTGCTGACATGGTTCAGGGAGCCCCCTGGGAAACAGCATGGATCCTGAAATTGTCAGGGCAAAGTGAGTGGGTAGAATGTGATTTTTCCATCCCTAGTCTATTTCTCATAAAGAATAACAACCTTAGTATAGAAATAGATTTACCAATAGTGTGAATCCCATGATCTGTCATACCCACTGGAAAAAATCTCCTGGCAAGGAATTTGGCAAGCTCTTCAGTATGCCTGTCATAGAGCTCAACAGTCCAGTGGGCTGAGAGATGGAGAAGTTGACTCCTTCTGGGACTACTGTGAAATTTTATGATTAAATTATCCAGCTGATTTTGAGCTACGCTTATAACAACAGGCATCCACTCACTGGCAAATGACCCTTATCAAGGCAATTCAGGATGATAGGACTTAGAACTAGAAGGAACTTGAGAGATCATTTGAAATATCCTAAAGACTTTATGGGTGAGGAAAATGTCTATGTGTTGGAAGATGAGGTACCAAAAATCACTCAATTCAAGTCAACATGTAATTAGTTGTCACTGTAGAAAATACTTTGCTAGACACTGAGAATACAAAGAAAAAAGTGCCAATACTTGCTCTTAGAGAGCTTTTCATCTACTAGAAGAAGGAGGATGTGGCATTGTACAGTGATACTAGTGATAGGCTTTTGAAGTCAAAAGGTCCAGGTTCAAATCCTTCCACTGTCTCTTACCCTATGTATAAATAAGAGTACATCATTCCTCTGTGCTGGTCCTCCATTTTATTATCTGTAAAATGAGGGGGTTGTACCTTGATGAATTCTGGGATGTCTTCCAACTCTAGAGCTCAGATCCTTTGGCATGCTTATGAGATGAAGTGATCAGGAAATAATTAAGGAAAGGAGAGCATTGCATTGAGTCCTGGAGATGGACCAAAGAAAGAAGATCATAGTAGCAAAGGAGAGATGGAAGGAATGCCAAAATCAATCTAGTCCATCTTCCACATTTTGTAGATGAAAAACAAAAACGTGAGATCTAAAGGATATGAGAACTGAGGCAAAAAAGGAGACATGAATTGGCCTAGATCACAGAATCAGTTATGTGTGAAGTAGGATATGAACACCAATCTTCTTAACTCCTAATATATCTCATTCACAATACAATATGACCAATGAAAGCAAAAAATAGAGGTAGAAAAAGGTATATTGGCATGGGAAAATAGCTGGCAGTGCAATTTGACTGGAATGTAGTATGTGGAGCTGTTACCACAGTGCCTAGAACACAGTATATTTACATGTTCATTGATTGAATGATTGTGTAAGGGAGTGAATTAAAACTGAAAATTTCAGGTGCAGTCTGTTAAGGGTAGACTTTCAATGAAAGGTTAAAATGTTGTAATTTTATCTCATAGGTTAACGGGGAACCTCACAAAAATTTTGGCAAAAGAATGATATGGCCAGACCTGCCCATTGAGAAAATTATTTTGGCATCTACAGGAGGCACAAAAAAAAAACATTAGTGAGAAAAAGATATGTTAGGAAACTATGAAGATTACCTAAATGGTTAATTACAAGGATCAGTCATGAACTGTTTAGGTAAGAGTGAATGGAGCAAATGGGACAGATGTATAATGTTATGGAAATAGAATGGAACTTAACTGATTGGATGGAGTAAGAAGAGAGAGAACAGCCAGAGATATCTGACCTTGTGAACCTGAGTGACTACATAGTTTACTGAACAAATAGGAATGTTGACAGGAGAATTTGGCAGAGTCAAGATGGCGGCATAGGAGCAGGAGAACTCTGCAGCTCCCACCATAACCACCTCAAATATCTACAAAATATGATCCTAAACAAATTTTAGAGCCCCAGAACCCACAAAATTAAAGAAAAACACATCTCCCACTGGGGGCAGTACAACAGGCAGGACAGGAAGAGATCATCGCAGAGTACTGGGAGTCGAGCATAGCCAGCCTAAAACTGTGACCTAGCCCCAGAGTGGTCAGGACAAGCCGCAGCTAGAGCACTCTAGAGAGCAGATCACTGACAGCTGTGGGAATTTACAGAATTATCAACCCATAAGAAATAAGTAATAACGACAAAGTCAAAGGTCAGTGGAACTCAGCTAAATTTGGGGGAGAAAAGCAGGTCTGGCCATCCACCCCCAGGGTAAGAAATCAGCAGAATCAGTGGCCCTGCAGCAGCCTCCATGAGGCTGCTTCAGAGCTCACGAATTGCAAATTGCAGGGGGGCCAAGCAATCATTGAGAGGCTCAGTGCTCTTGCCTTAACAAGCCTGGATTGGGATCACGGTCTTGGGTGGTGGTCCTAAGGTGCATTTTCAGTGAGCCAAAGCTGGTGGGAGCTGCAGGGACTGCCCCTCCAAATAGCTTCAGCAGCTGCAAAACCCCAGCAGTTTGGGACAAAGCTCTTCCCTCTGAAAGCAGAGTTCTACTGTGGCTCAAATATCAAAGTAATTGACTGGCAAAATGAGAAGGCAAAGGAAGCAAACCAAGCTCAGCAATCCAACTTCAGATTCCTTTTCTGGGAACAAAAAAGTATCAAAGCATGGAAAAGGAGGAAGACAACAGAGTCAGAACTCCTGAAAAAAAGTTTCCAAGAAAAATGTAAGCTGGTTCCAGGCCATAGAGGAGCTTATGAAGGATTTTGAAAACCAAATAAGGGAAGTGGAAGAAAAATTGGGGAGAGAAATGAGAATGATGCAAGAAAATAATGAAATGAGAGGCAACAACCTGACTGAAGAAAATAACACCTTAAAAAATAGACTAACTGAAATAGCAAAAGAGGCCCAAAAAGCCAATGAGGAGAAGAATGCCTTAAAAAGTCAAATTTGCCGTATGGAAATGGAATCTCAAAAGCTCACTGAGGAGAATAATCCCTTCAGAGTTAGAGTGGAGCAAATGGAAGCAAATGACTTTATCAGAAATCAAGATACTATCAAACAGTCCCAAACAAATGGAAAAATAGAAGGCAATGTGAAATATCTCATTGAAAAAACCACTGACCTGGAAAATAGATCCAGGGGAGACAATTTAAAAATTGTTGGACTACATGAAAGCTATGATCAGAAAAAGAACCTATAAATCATCTTTCAAGAAATTCTCAAGGAAAATTGCTCCAATATTTTAGAACCAGAGAGCAAAATAGAATTTGAAAGGATTCACCGATCACCTCTAGAAAAAGGTCCCAAAAAGAAAACTCCTAGGAATGTAATAACCAGGTTCCAGAGTTCCCAGATCAAGGAGAAAATATTACAAGCTGCCAAGAAGAAACAATTTGAATACTGTGGAAACAAAAGCAAGGATCTAGCAAGTTCTACATTAAGGGATCGAAGGGCCTGGAATATGATATTCCAGATTAAGACCAAGAATCACCTACCCAGGAAAATTGAGTACAATGTTTCAGGGGGAAATATGATCATTTAATCAGCTGGAAGACTTTTAAGCATTCTTGCTGAAAAAACCAGAACTGGATGGAAAATTTGACATTCAAATACAAGAAGAATGAGAAGGTAAACAGGGAAAAGAAATCACAAGGAACTTATCAAAGTTGAACTATTTACATGCTAACATGGAAAAATGATCATTGTAACTTATGAAACTTTTCTCAGTATAAGGATAGGTGAAGAGAATAAAAATGTGTGTGTGTATATACATATACATATACACATGTATATGTGTATGTGTATATACACACACAGGTATGTGTGTATACATACACATATGTCTATATAGGAGGGTATATGTGCATATGAATACATATGTGAATGTGTGCATATATGTGTACATAGACAGAGGGCACAGGATCAGTTTAATAGGAAGGGATGATATTTTAAAAGGTGAAGTTGAGAGGTGGGAGAGAAATAGAATGAGAGGGGACAGGGAGAGATAGAATGGGGTTAATCATCTCATATAGAAGAGGCAAGGGATGAATGTTACAATGGAGGGGAAGAACAGGAAGGCAAAAGAGAATGGGTCAACATTACTCTCATTGAATTTGGCTTGGGGAAAGAATGACATACACTCTAAATTGGGTATATTGCCCTACAGGAAAGTAAGGGGGATGGGGATGAGAGGGGTGATGATGGACGGGAGGGCAGTGTGGGGTGGAGGGTTGTTAGAAGCACACACTTCTGTAAAGGGACAGGGACAAAGTAGACAATAGAACGGGGAGGGGGGGAGGCTGAATAGGAAGGAGAGAAATAAAGTCAGTCTTTCACAATATGTCCATTATGGAGATGTTCTGCATAGCTACACATGTACAGCATGTATTGAATTCTTGTTTTTCCAGTGGGGGTGGGTGACGAGGGAGGAAAGGAAAGAATCTAGAATTTTAAGTTCTATAAGCAAATGTTAAAATATATATGTATATATTATTATTATTATTATTATCATCATTAGTATTTATATGCAACTAGGAATTAAGACATTTAGGCACTGGGGTAAGGAGATCAATCTCACCCTACCGGAAAGTCAGTGGGGTGATGGGGGAGGATATAGGAGAGAGCAGTTTGGGGGAGGGGGTATACAGTGGGATTGGTGCTTTGGGGTGGTACGTAGGGGAAAGATGGGGAGAAAATTTGTAACTCAAAATGTTGTGGAAATGAATGATGTAAACTAAAAATAAACAAAAGTTAATTTTAAAAAAAAGGAATGTTGACAGGAAATATCTATTTAGAGGGGAAGATGATATGTTCAGTTAAAGATGTGTTGTTTGAAGCAACAGCTTGACATTCACGGGTAAATATCTAGGAGCCAGTTTAAGAAGTAGATTAGAGCTTATGAGAAAGACTGCAGTTGGAGAATTGTATCTGGAGTAGTTTCCACAGAGACAATGACTGAACTCGTGGGAAGAATCAGAAGTCAGAGAAAGAATGTATTGAAAGAAAAGAGCAGAGAACCTACTACAGAGATATAACTGGCAACTGTACTTAGGGAACAGGAGGAAGACAATATATTAGCTAATGAAACTGAGGCACATGCAAGCAAATAACAAGAGAATCAAGTGAGATAAGTGTCCAGGAAGATAAAGAAGGGGAGGAAGATGAGGACTCAGAATAGCCCAGCAGTTTTACCAGTTTATAAGTGACTGACAAAGAACAGCTTAAGGGGAATATCGGAGTCAGAAGCAAAATGGTTAAGGGTGAAGGACGGAATCAGTAAAGGGAAGAGGAGGCATACACAGTAGATTTATCTTTCTAGGCATTTAGCTAGAATAGAAATGATCAATGAAATACGAGAGTTAAAGAGAGGTTCAAATTCAAGGGAATATTTTTGAAGACAGGCCTAAATATGTTACAGATAGTGACACTGGCCTCCTTTCTGTTCCTTTCAAAATATACTCATCTCCCAACTGGGCAATTTCATTGGCTGTCCCCCACGTCTGAAACTTTTTATCTCCCTGGATCTGCCTCCTGACTTCCTTTAAGTGTCAGCTAAAATGACACCTTCGGAAATATTTCCCCTGTCTTTATAACCTTAATGCCTTCCCTTTGGGATAACCTCTAGTTTTTCCCATTTGTAACTTCTTTTTATATAGTTGTTTGCATGTTGTCTCCCCCAATAGGCTGTGAGATCTTGAAGACATAGATGGTTTTGGCTTCTCTCTCTGTGTGTCTCTCTGTCTTTATCTCTCTTTGTCTCTCTTTCTCTCTCAGGCACAATGCAAGACATGTACTAAAAACTCAACAAGTGCTTCTTGTTTTGATTTGAAAGGAGCCAGTAGAGATGGGAAATAGAAATATTGGGGGAAGTATGGGGTGAGAACAGAGAGAGAATAGAAAGGAAAATCAAAAGGAAGTGGAAAAGAAAGTAAAGGACGAGAGGGAGAAGGATGAAAAGAAAAAAGGAAAAGCAGAAGGAGAAGCAGAGAAGAAGAGAAAAAGAAAGATGAAGAGGAGATGGTTGAATGGGAAATAGAATCAGGAATCAAACAAATTATCTTAAAGTATTTGAAAGACTGTCATGTGGAACAGGTATTAGCTTTGTCCTACTTCTTCCCAGACTCACTGGGGGAGGGGGACGTGCACAGAGAAGCAGAAGCAAGCTTGACTTAATCAAAAACTTCCTCACAATTTGACTTCCAAAAGCTGACTGGGCTGAATCAGAATGAACAAGACTTCAGTGGTTCCCCCCTCTCTTCCATCTCTTGACCTGCCTTGTTTCCATTCAAGACTTAATTCAAATTCCTCTTTCTGAAAGAAATCTTTCCTGGTCTGTCCCTACCTCTCCTTCCAATGCCTATACACTGCTAGTGCCTTGTCTTTAAGATTATCTCCCACTTGTACCATATCTACATACCTACCATATCTACATCTATATTGAGACAGAGAGCTCAACATACCTTGTGGTCACAGATTTATTTGCATAGAAAGTAAGCTCCTTGAGGTCAGGGACCATAGTTTGACTGTTATTTGTATCCCCAGCATTTAGTATAGTACTAGAAATTATGAAGCATTTACTCAATGTTTTGGGGCTATCAGCTTCCTCCTCACTGGAGTCTTCAGTTAAGTGTCAGGAATGCTGGAAAGAAGATCCGTATTCAGGTATGCTTTGGCCTAGAATATCCATCCACGCTCCAAGGACTTTACAAGCACTCCCACTAGGCATTGTCATGGCTCTGTCTGAGCAGATCCATCTGGCTCCTATATGTGGGTCATCAGAGGCACTCTGTGCATGGCACCAGTCCCCTGCAAAATTGGCGTTGCTTTGTTTTCATTGGTGTTGCTCTTGTTGTCAATGATGATGATTTTATAAACCTCCCAAAGGCGAAGGTGTCAAGGACACCAGCTCAATCACTGAGCCACGTTTTGGCTGTCTGTGCCTTTTAGTTTTCCTCATATCTCCAGATCTCGATAGTTACAAGCACAAAACAAACAGTTAGTAAATCCCTATTGATTTATTACTTGCTGTAACTACAATGGCATCCTTCAAAACCTCAGAAAGGACCAGGACATCAAGTCATCATAAGGGACTGAAGGAGACTCTTGTGATTTGGAAGTATGGAGGATATCATTCTCCAGCTGAGGCACAGGTCAGTGGGCAGCCCCAATTCTTCCAGTTTGAATGAAGCACCATAATTTTTAAAAGACATTTGTACTGGCCATTGCTTCTGCATTTGTGTAGTTCAAATTACATTGCATCAGCACTTTATCTGAAATCTGGGAGTTCACTGGCATGGTGGGACAGGGGTGGGGGAGGTGGAAGGAATAGGGAAAGGTTTGTAGTATTAAAAAGTCCGGATACAACTTTCAACTCATAAAATATGCTGATATAACTTCCTTCCTTTGGAATAAGCCAAAGGCCCATCAAGAGGTTGATACTAGCAGCACAGTCTCTGAAAAGTGAACCCTTTTCCTGTGTTGCTTTGGAAAATCTTCTCTTAGGGTACCGCAGGGAACTTTATGACACCCCAGTTCTGGGCAAAGATTGAATCCTATTGCTCAGGTGTTGGGAGACCTATGTTTGCCAAAAAGGGGGCTCTTCCTGAAAGCTGCAAGTAGAAGGAAAATCCAAAACCCGAAGTACAGTTTGGCTGGCCAGCTGGCCCATCTCCCTGGGCCACAGTGCACTTTGGCAAGTCTCCACCCCTGAGGTCACCAATGGTTCTGAGGCTCCCACCACAAGAAAATCATGGGTTTTAAAAGACAGTAATTAAAAAAAATATTGATGTCATTTTAGTGCAAGAATATTTTCAGAGATGTATGGTATATGTCTGGATGTGCATGTTTGTTAACCTGGGAGGGCAATTTGTGCCCTTTGTTATGGGTAAATGCCAGTGCTGCTGTCATGAAGAACAGTAAAGGGTCAGCTATTTTCATCTACTGGTAGCAGGGGTAATCCCATTCTCTCCATGGCCAATTCTTCAGGCATTGAGTCAAGTCTCCATCTACAAGGGGACTGCTTAGGGGATTTAGCTTCTTTTGAAGTTGATGGGCTGAGAGATGGGGGTGGTGCACTTCAGGCTAAGAAATGTGACCCCTTCAGATAAGCCTGACTTCCACATGATTGCCTAGTCTCTCTGGTTTTTATTTAGTTCCTGAGTTTGGGGCAAATATCAAATGGGACTCAATGAATTCCCATGAAGGGATTGCAATTCTATGACAAGGGCAAACAGCTTGTTCTCCATCTCCTGTCATGTGCAATATGACAACAGAGCCTTTGAGACTGCAAAGTTATAATCTATTATCATGTCACTGAAAATGTATACAAGACAAATGACTTCAATTAGGTATGTAACTATCAATTCTCATGCCCAGGACACACACCACAAACACACTCTGGGGCAAGCCACAGTTCAGATTGACTTTATGAGAATAATTTTGTTGGTTGGGGGTATAGATGGGTGGATTTAAGGGAGTGACCTTGGATCTTAGGACAAAAGACCTTCTATTGAGAAAAGCTCTAGTATACCATGAAATGACAGCTGTGAAAGCTGCTGCAGGAAAAAGGAGGCTAGTGGCTCTAGGCCACGGAGGAAGTGACCTGATTTTCTGAGATAGTGTTGGGGGGGAAGAGAAGTAGTATAGAGAAACTGCTTGTTTTAATTGATCATTCTTATTATCTGAACCTTTGCTAAGATTAATTATTTCTATCTGCTGGAGGAGTACTATCAGCACACTCTGAATTCTGACACACTCAGAGAAAACACCAAAAGTTCCATTCTAGTTACATATCAGAATTCAATATTTTACCCAGAGTAAAGATTCCCAACAACTTTAAGCACGTTCTATGTATATGTAGAATTCTAATTCATATATTGTTCAGAAAGGATACTGGACCTCTATCTGGAAGGGAACTCACATGTCATATAGACTCACCTTCATGGAGGAAAATTAGATCCATTTTCCTTATTGAGGTTGTGATTTATCCAAAGTATTAGAGGTAGTAAGCATCATAGGTGGGTTTTAAATCTATATACCCAGACTCCTGAATGAGGACACTGCCTTCTAATCTGTATGATCATGGAAACTCCAATGAGCAAGGTAGAATAAGTGTGGCATAGAGGAATGGAGAGCTGGTCTCGGAGCCAAGAAGACCAGAGTTCAAATTCGGCCTGGGACATATACTGACTGTATGGTCCTGGACAAGTCATTTCATTTCTAAGTGATCCTGGAATTTCAATGAGAATCTAAATTTCAGAGAGGGTGCAATGTGCATTAACAAAGAGAATTTCCTCATGTGGGAGCTTCCCCCTACCAGTGGAACCATAGATCGACCCCTTATCCCCATGGACAAGGAACCAGGACAGGTAGTTTTGTTTTGTTTTGTTTTTCTTTTATTTTAATATTTCATTTTAAAACTTTGATTTCCAGATTCTTTCCCTTCTTCCCTCCTCACCCACCCCCACTGGCAAGACAAGCAATTCAATATAGGTTATATATGTCTAGTTATTCAAAATGTTTCCATAGTAGTTATATTGTGAAAGACTAACTAGATTTCTCTCCATCCTATCCTGTCCCTCCATTTATTCTATTTTCTACTTTGACCCTGTCCCTTTTAAAAAGTCCCTACCAACTCCCCCAATATGCCCTTCCTTCTATCAACCCCTCTCTTATCCTCTTCTCCTCTACTTTCCAGTAGGGTAAGATGGTCAATTGAGTGTGTGTGTTATTCCCTCCTTAAGCCAAATCCAATGAGAGTAAAGTTGACCCATTCCTTTTCACCTTCCTGCTCTCCTCCCCCCCACATTGTAACAGTTTTCTGTTACCTCTTTTATATGAGAGAAATTACCCTATTCTATCTCTCCCTTTCTCCTTCTCCCAATATATTCCTCTCACCTCTTAAATTTATTTTTTTTAGCTATCATCCCTTCATAGTCAACTCATCCTGCACCCTTTGTCTATGTACACATGTACACACATATACACAAACACAAATATATTTATGTACAAATATACCCTCCTATGTGTACACATACATATACATATGTACACATTTAAATATATACACAAAAACATATGTACATATATACATACATACACATATGCATATGCGTACACATACACATATACATATATACATATACATATACATATACATTCCCTTCAACTATCCTCATACTAAGAAAAGTCTGAGTTGCAATGATCATTTTTCCATGTAAGTATGTAAAATTCAACTTTAATAAGTTCCTTATAATTTCTTTTTCCTGTTTACCTTCTCATGCTTCTCTTTCTTCTTTTATTTAAAAGTGAAATTTTCTGTTCAGCTCTGTTTTTTTTTTATTAAGAATGCTTAAAAGTCCTCTATCTCATTGAATGACCATATTTTCCTCTGAAGCATTGTACTCAGTTTTGCTGGGTAGGTGCTTCTTGGTTTTAATCTTAGCTCCTTTGACCTCTAGAATATCATATGCCTTGCCCTTCGATCCCTTAATGTAGGAGCTGCTAGATTTTGTGTTATCCTGATTGTGTTTCAACAATATTCAAATTATTCCTTCCTGGTTGCTTTTAATATTTTCTCCTTGACCTAGGAACTCTGGAATTTGGCTATAATATTCCTAGGAGTTTACTTTTTGGGATCTTTTTCAAGAGGCCATAAGTGAATTATTTCAATTTCTATTTTGCCCTCTGGTTCTAGAACATCAGGACAATTTTCCTTGAGAAATCCTTGAACGATGTTATCTAGAATCTTTTTTTGATCATGGCTTTCAGGTAGTCCAATAATTTTTTAAATTATCCCTCCTGGATCTATTTTCCAATTCAGTGGTTTTTCCAATGAGAAATTTCACATTGCCTTCTGTTTTTTTCATTTGTTTGGATCTGTTTTATAGTACCTTGATTTCTCATAAAGTCATTAGCTTCCTTTTGCTCCAATCAAATTTTGAAGGAGTTATTTTCTTCAGTGAATTTTTGAAATTTCTTTTCCATCTGGCCAATTCAGTTTTTTAAGGCATTGTTCTGCTCATTGGCTTTTGGGGTCCTTTTTGCCGTTTGAGTTAGTCTATTTTTTAAGGTGTTGTTTTCTTCAGTCAGGCTGTTGACTTGCTTTTCATTATTTTCTTGCATTATTCTCATTTCTTTTCTACTATTACTAATTTTCCCTCTACCTCATTTACTTGATTTTTGAAATCCTTCTAGAGCTCCTCCATGGCCTGCAATCAGTTCATATTTTTCTTGGAAGCTTTTGAAGCAGGAGTTTTGACTTTTTGGTCTTCTTCTGGTTCTATGTTTCGATCCTCTTTTTCCCCCAAAAAGGATTCAATAGTCTAATTGCACTTCCTCTGTTTGCTCATCTTGCCAGCCAATTACTAGACTTTCAAGCTCTTTGCCACAGTAGAACTCTGCTTCCAGAATGGAGAGAGCTGTGTCCCAAATTTCTGTGGTTTTCCCAGTTCTTATTTGTTGTTATTAGAGTTCTAAGGAGGGCACCATTTCTACAGCCACCACAAACTCTGCCACACTGGTGTTCCTCACCCCAGGACAGCCACCCAAGCCTGTGACCAAGATCAAAGCAGGTCAAAGCAAGAGCCATTACCCTCTGAATGGTCACTTGTCCCCACTAAAATCTACAGGCCAGGAGTTGCTACTGGTATGCCTCCATCACCTCTGCCATCCTTGGGTCAGGGGTTGGACCATGCTCTTCTCTCACCCACTTCCAAAAGAATTCCTTACTAGCCTTTTACTTTCTCTTTGGTGTTTATGAGTTGAGAAGTCTGGAAACAACCACAGCTGCAAGTGATTCATTTCCTGAAGCCTTCTCCAGCTGGACTTTGTTTTGTTTTTCTGATTGCAATTTTTTTTTCTAGATTTGCCCCTTTAAGGGGAATTAGGATTTTTTTTAGTGGAAAGAGAGTTGTAATAAGTGTAAAATTGTATTTATGCTCTAGGTGATTCTTTTCTTCATCCTCAAAATGGGTATGGTAATATGATTAATACCTTTATAACAAAGTTGAGCTGAAGAGTAAATGGAATAATGTAAATATAGCTCTTTGAAAACCAAAATGAAATGGAAAAAAAGATATATACAAATAGGAGCCATGATATTAACAAGAACAGTATCAACTTCCTCTATTCTTTGTTTTCTAAATCTGTGATTGCAGTGGTCCAGGGAACTCCACTGAGGAAAACTACTGTCTCACTGTAGATCATAGCTACCTCTACATCAGACCTTCTTAAACTTTTTCCACTTACAACCCCTTTTGACATTTAGGTGTTGTTCGGCCTGAGGGCATGCACAGTGCAAAGTATGTGCATGCTATGTGTTCAGAGTCAAGGCTATGCCCAATGTGGCATGGGCCATTCCTGCCAGAAACACCTGGGATTCATTACATGCTTGATTTTTAATTGAATTTTGGTCATTGCACATTCAGAAACCTTTTACTAGTACCAAAGTTTTTGTGACCTCAGATAGGGTCACGACCCACAGTTTAAGAAGTGCTGCAGTCTTCATCATAAAGTCTCAGAGAGATGCCCAGGTTTTCAAAGTCTGTCAGTTAATAAGAGCTGACTGTATGACAAAAACTGTAGTATATACTAGGGCTACAAACAAAGTGAAAGACAGTCCTTGTTCTTGAGGGGGTCACAGTGTAGGGAGAAGATGGATGATCATTTTTCAGTCACTTCCAATTTTGCCATTTTCTTCTCAAGCCCATTTTATAGAAGAGGAACTGAGGCAACCAGGGTTTAGTGACTTGCCCAAGGCCACAAAACTAGTCAGGTATCTTAGGCCACATTTGAACTCATAAAGAGAAGTCTTCCTTTCTTCAGGCCCAGTGCTCTATCCATTATGCCACCTAGCTGGGTAGGAAAATGTACAAATAAGTATATACTAAGCTAGCTTTAGATAAAGTAAATTGGAACTGAATCAGAGGCAGAAATTCATCCAATATCTGCACCCAAAGAGCACCATTAGCAGTGCTCATTTCAGTTTCTTCAATCTTGTGTGTCAAGTCATCATGAATCGCCTGATTTCTTTATCTGCCAGCCCCAGTGGTGTGCCAACACTCTCCCTCATGATCCAGTTTGACCCATGGCCTTGTTCTTTCAACAACATGCTTCTCATCATGCTCCAGGTTCTGATGGTCACTTTTCTTCTCTGACTAGAAACACAGATGCTTCCTCACTACTGACCCTGTTCCTTGCTAGCTGATATCTATTGAAAGGATAAAATGGCTTACTGCTCCCCCAGTCCCTTGTATGGTTCCATCATTAGGTTCTAGGGAAACTTTAGATGAAAGATGAAGTATCTCTCCAACCTCCTATTTCGGTCATTGATGAAGAAGAGGGAAAGAACAATATGGCGAGTGAGAGAATAGAAGATGAAAACAAATTACAAGCCAGGAAAGAGAAAGGAAGATAAAGAACAATTCAAACATATGAAGTTTTTCTGTCACTTTTTTTTCCATCTTTTTCTAGCTCTGTTTCTGTCCCTGGGTTAGATTGAGGCCCTACCCTCAGGCCCCACTCTTCCATATTTCTCAAGGTACTTCCCACTGTATTTCATTAGCTCTGTGATTTCATTAATATAAGCATCACCTGGGGAAAATAAACAAAGAAACACAAACAAACAAAACAGCAACAACAACAACAACAAAAACTCTCCCTCTGCCAGTGTAGATTTGCTCAGGTTCTTTAATTTGTGCTCTCAGAGAATTACTTGTGGCCCTAAGAGTTATTTGTCTGGATCAATATGCTTGAGATGGGGCTTGAACCCAGATCTTCTAGACTCCCAATCTTTCTATCTATCACATTTCATTTACCTTGTGTATATTTCTGTTTACTTATCCATTGATATGTTAACCATCCTCTCTCCCTCCCCATTTCCAACTGAATGGAGTTTCTTCTAAGTCTCTATATCTTGCATTTCCAGTACCCAAATCAGGACATGGTAGGCTTTAATAAACAGTTAGTAAATGAATGAATGAATGAAAATTCCTTTGCTCCACTGAGAGGACTGGTCCTCTCCAAATTCTTCATTATTCATTAGGCTGTGCCCTTGCTTCTTCAGTAATATCTAGTTGAAGTAAAGAATAATTTATTTGGGTCTCAGTGAGGCATACATTACACATCCTGAGGTCATACAGAATTTTTTGATCCCTTACAGCCTTATTTTCTCTTGGTCCTCTTTCCCTCTAGTTGTGGAATCAGCCATATCAGTTCTAATAATTGGAAGGTAATATTTGCTCCTCATTCACTGATAGAAGCACCTGTGGAATGAATCATATTTAAAATCTCCAGATACTTCTCAGTCTTACATTGTCTATTTGCTCCTCTGTCATTGGTTCTTTGGTTCCTATTCCATGCAACAGCCTTCCCAGACCTAGCCCAAAATCAAACATCTTTGGTCTCTTCTATTAGTAGATATCAAAGAAATGACCTAGCTACCTTGGCCACTCTTTGCATCACCAAAAAGGTTATCTGGCATTATGACCTGGGGACACAGACTTTGCAAGACATTAATGAAGTCAAAAGCAAGTGTCCATAGATGGTTCATTAATCTGTTCCAATTTTATGCATCTATTGCCTGTAACTCCTTCAATTTTTCTGTGATGGACTCAAAGATTTTCTTCTCCTATAGGGCAGTGAACTCCATCCCCATGGGAAATATTTTCACTTTATATAACACTACTAATAGTTTGACAGTTTTGTTTTGTTTTGTTTTTCCCAGTGAACATTTCCATTATTTACATGGCTTATGGGTTACTGAGGAAGACGTGAGCACTAGGTCACAAGATCACTACAGGTGATTCATTTCAAAAGGAAATCCCATGCTCTGCCTAGTCCTCTCTCAACCCCCACCCATGAAATGTGGAGCTTGACTTTTCTCATCTCCATCCATTGGTACAGCCCTTCAGAACTCAGGTTTGATGTTATTTCTTTCAAAAGGCCTTTTCTCACTCTCTTTCCATTGTTTTGGCTGTCCCACTACCAATACTTTGTATTTATTTTGTATTTGCCCTGTATTCATTTGTCTGTGAACATTGAGTGTCCTTCTGCCCCTGTGAAATGAAGATTTTGTCAGGATAAGGATCTATTGGTTTTTATCTTTGTATCACCAGTACCTGGTATAGTGTGCAGCACATAATAGTTGCTTAAAATACTTCTTGAATGATTTTATTTTTTTTTGGGGGGGGGGTCTTTAATCATAGAACAGATCAGACATTAGGAGGGTAAATTTGTGTGCAAGTGGGCAGGGGAAAAGGATATATGCATAAATTCTTCCTTCTTTATGATTAATGTGGGGCAGAAGCAAATGGGAGTTACATACATACACTAGCTCTACAATTTCCTTTGCTCACATGTTCTGAAGGAAAAATTCCTAAGAATGTGCATTCCAGCACAAAAATCCCAGCAGACTGGGCAAAGATGGGATTCTTACAGGAGGACAAGGCAGAAACAGAAATACACTTCCCCAATCTGCCCAAGGAGAAAATTGATGGATGATGATCAAGAACTCCAAGCTCCATTGGAAAAGAAGGTGGGGTAAATTTCCTAGAAATTGTAATTCTGGGATATAACCTTTTTTTAGCTAAAGTAGGGCTGCCCCAAACTTGAAATGAAAAACAAAAGAATTTCTGCAAATTTCTAATATCTAGATAGATAGATAGATAGATAGATAGATAGATACATAGATACATAGATACATAGATACATAGATACATAGATAGATATAGCAACCATCCTCCAAAAAATAAGTGGCCAAAGGACATGAATAAACAATTATCAAAAGCATCACTTAAAAAAAAAGCACCAAATCACTAATAATGTGAGAAACGCAAACTCAAACAACCCTCAATTTTACTTCACACCCTACAAATTGGTAAAATTGCCAAAAATGCCAACAGTCAATTTTGAAGGGATCTGGATGATAGGCACACATTGTCAATGAAATTGTAAAATGCAATTAATATTTTGAAAAACAATTTGGAATCATGCAAAATAAACTTCTAAAATGCCCATACCCTTTGAACCAGAGACTTCATTACTGGGCTTGTAGCCTAAGGAAGCCATTAACAAGAAAAAAATTAAAATATTAATAACTAAACATTTTTGTGATAGCTAAACAAAGACGATGTCCTTTAGCCATTTAGAATGGCTAAACAAATTGTCATGTATGAATGTAATAGGATGTTGCTGTGTTGTAAGAAATGATGGGTGTGATGAATACAGAGAATTACAGAAAGATCTATAGGAACTGATGTAGCGGGAACATAGTTGAGCCAAGGAGACAACAGACACTATAACTACAACAACGTAAATGGAAAGAACAAAAATACACCAAAAGATCAGAAGTAAATGCAAGAAAATTATAAAATTCAAGCAGGACTGAAAGAACAATTAAAGGACATGAACAAACAACCCCTTTATGGAAGTAGAAGCATCACAGGTGTTACCCATGGCACATTTTCTCAGACTTTTTCTATATAATAATCAGCTTTGCTCATTATTTTTCCTCTACAAAAAGATGATTTCTTAAATAGGCTGACTTCCTAGTAGAGGCAAGGAGAAGGGGAAGAATGTTGGGGATAACTCTGATGATGTAAGAAATAGAAGATACCAATCTTTTAAAAATGACAGCTTATTTTTGGAAAAAAAAAAAAAAGGGGCTACTCCAGGCTTGGAGCTCACCTTCATGGAAAACCCAAGTGAATGAGTTTCCAATACTTTCCAGATTATCACCATCCTTCCTACATTGTAGCATGCAGGAAGAGTTTGGAAATGCATTAATAATTAGGTAATGATTTTATTCAAATTCATTGCCTCTGAGTCCAAGTCAGTTGTCCAGTTTTTATCCTGGGCCTCAGAGATCATAATTTTATTTTTTTTCTCTAGATAATAGTTAATACACTCTAGAGAACAGCAGACAGTCCTCCTTTATTTGATTATTTCTTTTTTTTTCATTTACTTCATTTTAGACTTCATATACTCTCAGAGCTAGCAGAGACCATAGCATTTGGTTCAAGCTAAGCTACAAAACAGAAATACTCTCAATGCTTCAAGATTTAAGGTGATATAAGTGTTGATAGAAGGTAGAAACTTTCACATTAGTGGAAGAAAATAAAGTGCAGAAGAGAATCTTGCTAAGTCAGCCTCCATTTCCACAGTTCTGTGGGAATTAATGATATGTTAAGAAAACTATGTGAAGCTCCTAAAGTAGAATTCAATTCAGCAAATATTTGCTAGCCTTTACTAATTGTAAGGCCAGTAAACAAACCTAGTGGGAGCCATCTATTGAATTTTGAAACCATCCAAATATGTTTAGTTTGGGTGTACACTTGAGAACAATGAGTCAGTCAATAAACAGTCATTAAAGACCTATGAGGTTCCAGGTGCTGTCTCAAACTTTGGGGATATAAAATGAAGCCAACAAAGTACCTATCCTCAAGGAGTTTATAATCTAATGGGGGAGAAAACATGAAAAGAAATACATGCAAATCAAGCTCTATACAGGATAAATAGGAAATTAAGAGGGAAAGCCCTAAAATTAAGAGTGGTTGGGAAGGCATCCCATAGAAAATGTGATTTTAGTTGGGGTTTAAAGGAATCTAGTAAAGACAGGAGATGTATATGAGGTGGGAGAGCATTTCAGGGATGAGACCCAGCCAGAGAAAATTCCTAGATCTGCCCATTAAAGTTGATTGAATAGGGAACCGACATGATTGAATTTACACTTCAGGAAAATCACTTTGGCATTTGAATAGAGGATAAATTGGAGTGGGTAGAAGCTTGAGGAATGCAAAGCCATCAAGAGGATTTTTCAATAGTCTAGGCATGAGGTATTGAAGGCCTGTACCACAGTGGTAAATGTTAGAAGAGGGAAGGGGCGGGGGATGTATTCCAAAGATGTTGCAAAGGTGAAATTGATAGGCCTTGAAAATAGGTTGGATAAGGGAGAGAAGGATTAGAGATAGTAACAACTAGATCATGGAATCTTGGTACAAGCCTGAAGGAGTGGAAGCCTGGTGTTGTTCTTGACAAGAATAAGGATGTGAGGAGAGCAGAGCTATAGAAGAAAAGGAAATGAGTTCAGGTTTGGATGTACTTTCAGATGTCTCCTAGATAGACATCCAATCTTAGCTGTCTGAAAGGCAGCTAGACTTGAGATCTGTAGAGGGACTGGATTAGCAGGATTCCTGGGACATGATAGATGCTATACATATGTCAGCTGTTGTTATTGTTTCATTCCTGTTGTTATTATTGTTGTTAGATTTAACAATCATCAACATAAAAATGATCATTCAATCCATGGGAATTCATGAGATGAGAGTTTAGAGGGAAAAGAGAAAGCCCAAGACAGGGCCCTAAGGGGCACTCACAGTTACTTGCATGTGACCTGGATGAGGACCAAGCAAAGCAGACTGAGAAGATAGGAAACAAAAGAGGAGAAAATGGTGTCCTCAAAATCTAGAGAAAAGACATTACTGAGAAGAGAGTGATAACCAGTGTCAAAGGCCGAAGAGAGTTTGAGAAGAATGAAGCTTGCGAAAAAGCCTTTGGATTTGTCAATTAAGAGATGATTAGTAAATTTAAAGACAGAAGTTTCAGTGGAATGATAAGGTTGGAAGCCAAATTGTAAGGAATTAAGAGGAGAGTAAGAGGAAAGTAGAGGCATCTGCTGTAGACATCCTTTTTGAGGGGTTTAGACACAAAATGCAGAAAAGAAATAGGACAGTGGTAAGTTGGAATGGAAGTACTAAGTGAGGGTTTCATCTGGAAGGTGGAGAATTAGACATGTTTTAAGCAGTATCCAGGAGCAAAGGATTTTAACAGAGGATCCAGTAAAGAGGAAAAAAAAATACTGATGAAAAGGGATAAGTTGGTTGTCACTCACTCTTTTTTTTTTTTTTTACAGATTGGCCAATCAATCAACAGAAATTTATTAAACACTTACTACATGCCAGACACTGTGCTGGAGTAATACCAAGCAAAGGGCTCCATGCTGGGGAAAGCAAAGAAAAAGTAAAACTGTATCCTTCTCTCAAAGAACTCATCTTCTAATAAAGTAGGAAAAATATATAAATTCTTCTACGAAGGATAAATACTGAGCATATGGAAGATAACCTTAGAGAGTATGATACTGGCAGGTGAAGTGACTGGAGATAAATCTTGTAGGGGAGATTTTTTTTTTGAGGTTAAATGACTTTATTTTTTTAAATTTGTTTATATTTAGTTTTCAACATTCATTTCCACAAGGTTTTGAGTTACATTTTTTTCTCTCCCCATCTTTCCCCTACCCCCACCTCAAAATAGCAAGCTTACTATATGTGGCTTCCACCAATCTGTTCTCTCTTATGTCCTCCCCCTTCACCTCCCTAAGTTTATTGTAGGACAAGATGGGCTTCTATACTCCAGCACCTGAATATCTTATTTCCCACTTGCATGTAAAAAAAAAAAAAAAAGTTAAACCTTTGTTTCTGAAACTTTGATTTCCAGATTCTTTTCCTTCTTCCCTCCTCACCCACCCGCACTGGGAAGATAAACAATTCAATATAGATTGTACATGTGTAGTTACCCAAATATTTCCATAGTGGATATATTGTGAAAGACTGACTATATTTCCATCCATCCTATCCTGACCCCAATTACTCTATTTTCTCCTCTGACCCTATCCCTTTTCAAAAATGTTTGCTTCCAATTACCCTCTCCCCCAATCTGCCCTACTTTCTATCCTACCCCCTTTTATCCCAGACCCCCCCCCATTTTCCTGTAGGGTAAGATACCCAATTGAGAGTGTATGTCATTCCCTCCTTGGGCCAAATTCAATGAAAATCAGGTTGTGCCTTTCCCTTTCATTTTCCTGTTCTTCCCCTTCATTATAACAGTTTTTTCTTGTATCTTTTATATGAGATAATTTACCCTATTCTAACTCTCCCTTTCTTCGTCTTCAATAAATTCCTTTCACCTCTTAATTTTATTTTTTAGATAATCATCCCTTCATAGTCAACTCATCCTGTGCCCTCTATCTATGTACACATGAACATACACATGCCCCCCCACATATATTTATATACTCATATATCCTTCTATACATATACATGTATGTGTGTATATATATATATATATATATATACACACATATATATATATATATACATGCACACACACACACACACACACACACACATATTCCCTTCAGCTATCCTCATACTCACAAAAGTCTTCGGAGTTATAATTATCCTTTTTCCATGTAGGAATATAAATAGTTCAACGTTAATAGATTCCTTATGATTTCTTTTTCCTGTTTACTGTCTCATGCTTCTCTTGCTTCTTGTATTTGAAAATCAAATTTTCTGTTCAGATCATTTTTAATCAAAATATGGACTTGAAAGTCCTCTATTTCATTGAATCACCATATTTTTCCCTGTAGCATTATACTCAGTTTTGCTGTGTAGGTGATTCTTGGTTTTAATCTTAGCTCCTTTGACCTCCACAATATCATATTCCAAGCCCTTCAAGCCCTTCACGTAGAGGCTGCTAGGTCTTGTGTTATACTGATTGTGTTTCAACAGCATTAAAATTGTTTCTTCCTGATTGCCTGTAGTATTTTCTCTTTGACCTGGGAACTCTGGAATTTGACTATAAAATTCCTAGGGGTTTTCTATTTGGGATCTTTTTCAAGAGGTAATAGGTGAATTCTTTCCATTTCTATTTTGCCCTCTGGTTCTAGAATAACAAGGCAATTTTCCTTGAGAATTTCCTTAAAGATGTTATCTAGACTCTTTTTTTGATCATGGCTTTCAGGTAGTACAATAATTTTTAAGTTATTTCTCCTGGGTCTATTTTCCAGGTCATTGATTTTTCCAATGAGATTTTTCACATTACTTTCTATTTTGTCATTTGTTTGGATCATTTTATAGTATATTGATTTCTCATAAAGTCATTAGCTTCCAGCTGCCCCAATCTAATTTTGAAGGATTTATTCTCTTCAGTGAGTTTTTGAAATTCTTTTTCCATCTGTCAAATTTGGCTTTTTAAAGCATTTTTCTCTTCACTGGCTTTTTAGGTCTCTTTTGCCATTTGAGTTAGTCTATTTTTAAGGTGTTATTTTCTTCATTGTATTTTTGTGTCTCCTTTAGGAGGTTGTTGACTTGATTTTCATGATGTTCTTGTATCATTCTCATTCCTCTTCTCAATTTTTCCTCTACTTCTCTTACTTGATTTTCAAAATCCTTCTGGAGCTCCTGCAATGGCCTGTAACCAATTCATATTTTTCTTGTAAGCTTTTGGTTCAGGAGTTCTGACTTCATTATCTTCCTCCCACTGCCTGCCTTCATCATTTTTGTCCCCCAAAAAAGGAATCTATGCTCTATTTGTGCTTCCTCTGCTTGCTCATTTTGGCAGCCAATTACTTGACTTTTAAGCTCTTTGCCACAATAGAACTCTGCTTCCAGAATGAAGAGAGCTATGTCCCAAATCACTAGGATATTTGCAGCTGCTGGAGCTATTAAATGGGCACTCTATCTCCAGCCCCCACAGGCTCTGGGTCATTGATCACACACCCCAGGACCATGACCCAAGACCACAGTCCAGATCCAAGCAGGTCAAAGCAAGAGTGATTACCCTCTGAATGATTGCTCGTTCCCCCTACAATCTGCAGGCCCGGAGCTCCATTAGCAGCTGTACAGTGGCTGTAGCCACTGTGTCTCCACCACTTCTCATCCCAGGAGGAAAAGCCACATTGTGCTCCCCCTGTTTCAACAAAGTTCCACGCTGACCTTTTACTTTGTTTTTGGCATTTATGGATTGAGAAATCTGGAAACTGCTACAGCTGATGAAGATTCACTCTCTTGAATTCTACTCCAGCTGCTGCTGGTTGGAGCCAACATGAGGCTAAAACCACGGCTCAGGCAGGACTGTGCTCAGTTCCCAGCATGCTGTGATGGACCCTTCCTACTGACCTACTGTGCTTCCTTCAGCTGGAGATTTGTTTCTCTCTTTCACTTTGTGGGTTCTGTATCTCTAAAGTTTGTTTAGAGTCATTTTTTACATGTATTGGAGGAGGTAGAAGCTGGAGCACCATGGAAGTCCTATTTTTACTCCACCACCTTGGCTCTTCCCCCATAACTCATTCTTGAAGACATCACTATGTTGAGGCCAAGGTACAGTGTGTTTGACTCTAGATAATTTTACTAATACTAGCTTGGAAGGCTCTACCACAGAATGGGCACAAATAATCCATATGAACATTTGGAGGGTAGATGTTTTTCTCCATTTGATGTAACCAATGTGTCAATGCATGAATGGTATGATGCTAGCCTGTGGAGAACCTCTCTCTGATTTCTTGATGTTAACTGTTAGGATAAAATTAACACACACATCAGAGAATCTAAATATAATTTGTGGTATCTCAACCTCAGAGGCTACATTGAATGAACAGTCATCTGCAAACACAAGAGATAGAGAGAGGATGAAAGAAGAGGCAATCTGTTGGAGAAGACAAGATTGAATGGGATTGCTTATACCAGGTGATATGTTAGTATGGGTGAGGAGTAAGGCTACCCCTTCATGTTAGACATGAGCAAAAGAAGAAATAATGGAGGAAGGCATATACACAATATAAGATGAAGAAGAGGGGAGAAGAAGAAATCTATGGCTAAGTGGCCTGTTTTGTTTTGTTTTGTTTTCTGTAAAATATAAGGCAAGATTCCTAATTGAGGCAGCGGGGAATAGGGAGCTATGGGAGGTTTCAGAAGGGATAAAAAGTTTTGGAGGAACCACTGCAGAGAGTGGTCTAGGGATAAAGGAAGAAAGCATAGTAGGATTGCTAGCAGCAGCAAAATCCAGTTGATGGTGTGGGAAATGAATTTGTACTGGACTCAGACAAAATGGTTTCTTGATTTTGTTCAACTTCTTTAAGAAGTAGGTGTGTAGTCATGAAGTTGGCAGATGAAAAGAATGATCCAAGACTGAGATTTAGCAGGGTCAACTAATAACAGGGGCTATGAATTAAAAAGAAGATGACAATATACAGTTAAATGTATTCACCAATGGGTCAAGATGGAAAAAGAGGAGAGAGTGGCTAATATGAAATAGGTTGCCTAGGAAACAACTGAGGTGAATATGGCTGGAATCAAACTTGCTAAGGGAAAGCAAGTGGAGAAATGGAGTCCAAAAGCTTATGGTCAGATAATGAGATTTAAGAATTCTTGAACATAGACACAGTGTATTTGTGGATGATGACAAGATCAAGGGTGGGAGTGTCTTTATAAGCAACTAAGGTGGTATGGAGAAGTAGATCATGGTAAGTGAGTAGGTTGAGGAATTCAATGGTTAGAGTATTTGAGAAAGAGTCAATGTATATGTTGAATTCCTTAAGTATGAAAGCAAGAGTTGAGGAAGAGAGAAAATTTGTGAGCCAGATTCATTACACATTGGAGAAGGAAAGAGAGTGACCTGGAGGTAGAAACAGATATGCAAATTTTGATTTGGTGGCAGATATGCCTTTCATGAAGCTCAAGGTATGAGAGCTTACTGAGTGACAGAAGTAGGCAGATAAACTTGAAGTGGCAATGGGCAGAGAACCCTAACACCTCTGTCCCAACCATGGCCAATAAGCCAAGGGAAGCAAGTAAAGCCAATACTAGAAAGGGCAATTACAAAGGCTGTATCATCAGGTAAAGCCAGCCTTTGGTGCTAGCTAGAAGGTGGAATAAAAAGGAAAGAAAAAGATTTAGGATGAAGAAAAGTTTGCTGCCTCTATAACAGGCACTCCAAAGGGAAAATTGGAAAGGGTGGGTGACGTTTGGTTGGAAATTTGAAATAAGAGGGTTGAGAAGGAAAAGAATGAGGCAGTGTGTGAAGAGGAATAGTGGTGTATCAATAGTGATCTATAGGGCTTCAGTATCATTAAGATGTGTAAATATGACCAAGTATGGGAATATTTGACACTGTGTAGAATTTCTCTTCCCAGAAGAGATTGGGGCCGAGTGCAGCAAAAAATGGCAAAAACACAATCAAATGGTCAGATGAGATGTTCCATTGCAGTATATCTCTTCCCTCTAAAATCAAACCTGCACCGCAGGAGAAGGTTACTGCCCAGTAACTTTCTTCTTCCTTTTCCCTCAAGGAATTTTCCATTAAATTTGATAAAATTAGTATAACTTTAGGAATGTTTTAAATTGATTTTCTTTTTTTTTTTTTAAATTTATTTTTTTATTTACTCATTTACTTTTAATTTACAAGATTCAGTTCCACAATCACTTGGGTTTCAGATTTTCTCCCCTCCCTTCCCCCCCCCCATGGTGGCGTGCAATCATGTATAGGATCT
>CM053591.1:198433971-198484534 GCA_028646515.1 Pseudochirops corinnae | reverse complement strand
TATATATATATATATATATATATATATATACATATATATGTGTATATCAGTGGAAATCATATCTACACTGAAGAAATTGGAGTTTCATAAAGACTGAATGAGTTTAAAGATTCTTCTACATGGCTGTATTAAGAAGCTAAGGAAAGCAAAGATTCATGTTAGGGAGCAGCTGCTGAGCTGGCTCTGCACAGGAGTCAAAAGCAGCAATGTTTATAACATATTCGGGTGTGGAGGAGATGGGTTTTTGTCTTTCTCTATGGAGAAAACCCCAACAACAAACTTTTATTCAAGTGCAGAGAGAAAACCTCACCTAAATAATTCCATCCTGAGTGCTCAAGACATTAAGAGAACATTGAACCTGGCAGTGGATGGCCTTTGGGGCTGTGGTCTGAGCTCTCCCTCCAGGGGCCCTGGATTTCCATTGACGTCACAGCTTATAAATCTTGGGCTCAAACTTGTTCCTTTCCACCCATCTCTGCAAAAGAAACCTTCAATGTCTTTCCACTGCCAAGGCAGAAGGCTGGAGGCTTGAAGATATCTGAAATCTGTAAATCACTCTTCAGCTCTCCCCTTGGTGGGCAGTCAGCCAGGTAAGGAAGCACAAATATGATGGGGATAACACAAGTCCTTTGCCTTGTGCATATGGAAGGGTTATGGAATGTGGCTAAGGATCATTAAATTGAAGTGTTAAATATTAACCCAAACACCCAAGTACTGCCTGCTTCTTGAGGGACGGAAATGGCTTATTTCATTAACACATTCCAAAAGAGTCATTTCAATATTAATCTGAGAAATTAAGGGCAATATAGTTTCATCAGTGGAAGGAGTATTTATTAAGCAACTATATATGGTATCATATAAATTAGTTTGTAGTGTCTGAGTGCCTCACAATCACACAAAATTTCTGAGATGGAAGGGATCTCTGAAACCATTAAGAATTCTGCTCATCTTAACATGCACAAGTGGCTGCCCAACTTTGTCTTTGAAGTCATACAGTGATTAGGGTTTAACTACCTCCCAAAGTCATATGGAATTCACAGTAGCTCAACTTAACATGCAGTTTTCCTAAACTCTTTGATTACCACCCCCCCTTTTGCCACTTCTGTCTCTTGCTCTGGGAACAAACAGAAAAAGAAATACAGCCCCTCTTTTATGACACAGACATTCAAAATCTTAAAGTCAATTATCTCCTTCACCTTACTTGTTCACTTGTTCAATGCTCCATCAGCTTCTTGGCTAAGGCACTTGATGTCAATCTCTCATGGCATATCAAAACTACAAAATTTTCTTTTCCAGGGAAGAATTTATGACCAAACAAGAGGAAGGGAGCATCACAAGATGCAAAATGGATAATTTTGATTATGTTAAGTGAAAAAAAGTTGTTGCCAAATGAAATTAATGCAACCAAAATTAATAGGAAAACAGGAATCTGGGAATTATTTAAGGCCCCATTTATGAAATATGTAGACAATTGAGACAAATTTGTAAAAGTAGAGGTTGTTCCCAAATTCATAAATGGTCAAAGAACATGAACCCTCAGCTTTCAATGAAGAAATCAAAATTATGTATAGTCATTTAAAAATGCTCTAAATTGCTATTGATTAGAGTAATTCAAATTAAAACAACTCTGGTGTGTCAGCTCACACCTATCAGATAGATAACAGAAAAGGAAAATGATAAAAATTGGACAGCACTATGGAAAATTGGGACACTAATACACAGTTAGTGGAGTTCTGAAACAATCTAACCATTGTGCAAAACCAGTGAGGAGAAGAATGCCTTAAAAAGTTGAATTTGCCAAATGGAAAAAACAATTTCAAAAGCTTTCTGAAGGGAATAATTCCTTCAGAATTAGAGTGGAGCAAATGGAAGCAAGTGACTTTATGAGAAATCAAAATACTATTAAACAGATCAAAATAAATGAAAAAAAAAGGAAGGCAATGTGAAATATCTCCTTGAAAAAACCACCGACCTGGAAAATAGATCCAGGAGAGACAATTTAAAAATTATTGGAGTACTTGAAAACCATGATCAAAAAAAAGAACATAAAAAGCATCATTCAAGAAATTTTCAAGGAAAATTGCGCTGATATTTTAGAACCAGAGAGCAAAATAGAACTTGAAAGAATTTGATCACCTTTTGAAAAAGATCCCCAAAAGAAAACTCCTAGGAATGTTATACCCAGGTTCCACAGTCTCCAGATCAAGGAGAAAATAACTACCAGCTGCCAAGAAGAAACAATTTGAATACTGTGGAAACACAATTAGGATAACCCAGGATCTAGCAGCTTCCACATTAAGGGATCAAAGGGCTGGAATATGATATTCCAGAGATCAAGGGAGCTAGGATTAAAACCAAGAATCACCTACCCAGCAAAATTGATTATAATGTTCCAGGGGAAAATATGGCCATTCAGTGAGGTGGAGGACTTTCAAATATCCTTGCTGAAAAAACGAGAACTGAAAAGAAAATTTGACACTCAAATACAAGAAGCATGAGAAGGTAAACATGGAAAAGACATCATAGGGAACTTATCATAGTTGAACTATTTACATGCCAACATGAAAAAAAGGCAATTGTAACTTATAAAACTTTTCTCAGTATGAGGATAGGTGAACGATATACAAATTATATATATGTATACATACACATATGTCTATATAGGAGGGTTTACTTATGCATACAAACACATATCTGAGTATGTGTATATATGAATATATAGAGGGCACTGGATCAATTGAATAGGAAGGGACAATCCTCTAAAAGGTGAAATTCTGAGGTGGGAGAGGATTAGATTGAGAAGAGACAAGGAGAGACAGAATGGGGTTAATCATCTCATAGAAGAGGCAAAGGATAATTGTTACAATGGAGGGGAAGAATAGGAAGGCAAAAGGGGAAGGGTCAACTTACTCTCATTGAACTAGGCTTACGGAAGGAATGACATAAACTCTAAAGTGGGTATCTCGCCACACAGGGGAATAGAGGGGATAGAGATGAGAGATGAGAAGATGGAGGGGAGGGCAGGGTGGGAGGGAGAGTTGATGGAAGTACACATGTCTGTAGGAGTCAGGAACAGGGACCGGGTAGAGAATAGAACAAGAGGGGGATGGGATAGGAAGGAGGGACATATAAACAGTTTCTCACAATATGCCCACTGTGGAGAGGTTCTGTGTAATTTCACATGCACAGACTGTATTCAATTGCTTGTCCTTCCAGTGGGGGTGGCTGACGAGGGAGGAAGGGAAAGAATCTAGAATTTAAAGTTCTGTAATCAAATGTTAAAAAAATATATATGTATATATATATGCATATATATACATATATTATTATTATTATTATTATTATTATTATTATTATTATTATTATTGTTATTAACTACATCCAACTGGAATTAAGATATACAGGCACTGTGGTAGGGGGATCCATCTGGCCCTACCACAAATTCAGAGGGGTAAGGGGGGGGGCATAGGAGAGAGCAGATTGGGGGAGGGGTTATACAGTAGGATGGCTGTTTTGAGGTGGTGGGTAGGGAAAAAATGTGGAGTAAATTTATAACTCAAAATCTCATGGAAATGAATGATGTAAACAAGAAAATAAATAAATTAATTCATTAAAAGGAAAAAAAGAAAAAAAAAGAGTAATCCTGGCCTATTCAGTTCACTCTAAATTCAGACCCAGAACTCAAAATCCACTGGGGGCACAGTGAATGTTTATTGTTAAGTAATAGTAGTGGATAGGGAATCATCTCTTATGAGAACCAGCAATGCTTGACCAGATCTAGGCTTATCTATTATTGCTTGTCATGTTTTGCTTTGTTTTATAATGTTTTCTTCTTGTTTTCCAAAGTAAGCCAGGGATAGAATAATGGTGACAGCAGACACAGAAGGTTTCTGTTTTCCCCAATGTTAGTGCGCTGGGCAAGTCACTGACCTCTTCAGGTACCTGGGAAACTCTCCAGTGCTCTAAATCCCAGGAGAGGTGCTCACCTTCATTGATAGAAGGACTTCCAAGTACCCTCAATCTTACATATACTCATTCATACACACATTGGAGCAATACAATGTAAACTCCTTAATGGCCCCAAACAGAAGAGAAATTCCTTGATGAAAAGATTTGTTTTCTTTTTCTCCTTCTGCTCATCTTCCCCCTCCTCCTCCTCCTAATACAAGAGAGATTGACCAAAAAGACACAGTTCTTAAAGCATGCACAGTGTGTTCTCAGTTGCCTGTTAAATTTTTTAATTCTAGCCAAAGTACCTAATCCAATAACTGGAACACAAAAGATAATCTGCTGAATTGAATTGACATTCCAATTCCCTTCCCAACTACTCTCATGTAAGGCATGTGGTTGTAGGAGAGAGAATTTTTACTGGGTTTTCTGACCTTCAATCAATTAAGCTCTATAAATATTCATTAAATGTGAAATGGCAAACTGAATCACAGAACTGAGTTAAGAGATAGTTAGTTTGAAAAGCAGCTCCACCACTTTCTAACTGTGTGATCATCTGTAAGTCTCTGAGCTTGATCTCATTTGGTTTAACTTGCTCATCTACAAAAACTGAGAGTAGAAGAAGCTGATTTCCAGATCAGTCAGTCAAGAGACATGCCAAAAATGCTAAGTATTTGCCAAGCACTGTGCTAGGGAGACAGAAAAAGTCCTTACTCTGAAGGATCTCACAGTCAAATGGGAAAGACATCACATGCACATGTAAACAGAGTGAAACAGAAGACAACATGACAGGGAAGGAATTATCAACTGAGGAGGCCCAAAGGCTTAAGCAAATGATCTTATGCTTGTAATGTGTAACAAACTCTTACTCAGGGGACATACTGAATAAAAAGAAATATTCTCTAATCTCAAAGAGGTTATGTTTTATTGGGATTATGAGAAGATATACAAAATTTACCTAGATTACTATAGCCATTATGCTGAATGAGACTTTCTGTTTTGACAGAGTCAGTATGAACAGGATAATTATCTCATGTCTAATCTTGGTCCATAAGAAATGATGGGAGACTTGAATTAAAATCATTTGCACAATAAAGGCATAAAGTGAATTAAAGAAAGTTCAGATGATTTTTCAGATAAAATACAGAGGCAGACAGAATAAAAATACAAAGTATCTTAAGGTTTATGTCATCAATAGAAATAATAAATAGCCAAACAAATGAAGATGAGCAAAGAAAGTAGAACAGATTACCAAAATGAAATGAAGAGATAGTTTATAATGTTATAGCCTATAAAAATAAACTAATGAATAAGGACAAAGTATATGACTTGGAAAATAAGGCAAGATTTTCAAACCTTGAGTTAATAAGGGTTATTAAAGACATGGTATAAAACAACAACAACAAGAACCAGGCAGCACATTTGAAGACCTACAATTGAAAATTTCCCAAAGTGGATTAGAAAAAGAAAAAAAATAATCTCATATAAGTGGCAAGGGGGTACAGCAACTAAAGAGAAGAGGAAGACCCTTCTCAGACATTTGCTAGCTGCGTGACGCTGGGCAAGTCATCTCTCTGGACTTCATTTTCCTTAAGCTCCAAAAGAGGGATAATAACGGTACCTCCCTTTCAGGTTTGTAAAGCACATAGAGTGCCTGCACATAATAGGCAGATAATAAAATCTTAAACTCTCTGTCCCTTTCCTAATCTAGTATTGGACCAATACAAGCTTAGCAAAGAGAAATCCTAAATACAAACTCCATGGGATGTTATGGGTAAATTTTGGAATTCCAAAAATGGAAATAAAATAGTTTAAGTATAGTGACAGGGAAAAAAAAATTAACCATGCAATATGACCAGTAAGAAGTCATTTTAAAAAATAATACATATTTCAAAATTTATAACATTATTTTCTTTTTAAAATTTTGAGTCCCACATCCTACCATGCCCCAATACAACTGGGAAGGTAAACAGTATATCAATTATACACGTGGCATTGTCTAACACATATTTCTATATCAGACATGTTGCAAGGAAGAACAAAACAAAGTGAGAATTATACTTCAACTTGCATTCAGAGTTCAACAATTCTCCCTCCGGAGGTGGGTAGCATTTTTTCATCATAAGTACTTGGAAATTGTCTTGGTCACTGTATTGATCAGTGTAGCCAAGTGTTTCATAATTGATCATTAGTATAACTTGCTGTTACTATGCACAATGATCTCCCAGTTCAGTGATCTTCCATCAGTTCATATGTCTTGTGATTCCTTTCTAAAATCATCCTCCCTCAGCCTTTTTTAAACTACCAGAGTACTCCATCACAATCATAAGCCACTGTTTGCTCAGCTAGTCCCCAAACGATGAGTATTCACTCAATTTCCAATTCTTTGCTGTCAGAAAAAAGGGCTTCTATGTAACTATTTTTATACAAATAGGTCTTTTTACTTTTTCTTTGACCTCTTTTGAATGTAGACCTTGAAGTGGTACTGCCAGATCAAATGGTATACACAGTTTTTTTGCCCTTTGGGCATAGTTTTGGATTGTTTTCCAGAATGATTGGACCCATTCAATTCCATCAACAGTTTGTTAGTGTACCTATTTTCTCTCATTCCCTCCAGCATTTTTCATGTTTGATAGTAGTGAGGTAGCAATTCTGAATTGTTTTAATTTGTACTTCTTTAATCAATAGTGATTTAGAGCTTCTTTCATATTACTACAGATATATTTGATTTCTTCTTCTGAAACTGCCTTTTCGTATCCCTTGACCATTTATCAATGGCGGAATGGCTCTTATGTCTATAAATCTGATTTATTTCCCTCTTTATTTGAGAAATAAATCCTTTATTAGAGAAATTTCATATATATTTATATTACTTGGTCCATGGTATCTTTAGAAAGAATGTAGTATGCTAAATTATTTTTTACAATTATATTTATATGTATGCACGCATGTATGTATGTATGTATGTATGTATATTCATTATTGCTGCCAGTCCTTCATTTCAACTCTGTAAGTGTCTTTCTGTTCCAAGTATGTCTTTTGTACAGAGCACATTGTTGGATTTTGATTTCTAATCCATTTTTGCTATCTGCTTCTTTTATATGGATTAGCTCATTTCATTCTCTTTCACACTTATGGTCAATAATGTACATTTCCCTCCATCCCAATTTCATCTGTTTATCCTTCTCATTCTCTCTCTCTCTCTCTCTCTTTCTCTCTCTTTCTCTCTCCTGTCCTTCCTCAAAAGTTTGTCTCTGTCTTGCTTCTGACCACTGACATCCCAATTTGCCCTTCCCCTTATTATTTCCTTTTTATATCTCTAATCATCTTTGCCTCCTATCTCCCTATTAAAGAAGGTTGATTTCGTTACCCAACTCAATATATATATATATATTCTTCCCTTTTTGAAGCATTTCCAATGAGAATTTGGCTCAAGCATTGCCTTCCATCAACACCCCCCTCCATTTTCCTCTCCATTATAAAAGCTCTTTCTTGTGTGCTTCTTTTATAGGAGAAAATTTGCCCCATTCTACCTCTCTCTTTTCTCTTCTTCCAGTGAATCCCTCTTTCTCATCCCTGCTTTCTTTTCTTGAAGACTATAATAGTAATTAAATTTGAAGATCCCTTTGTATTTCTAGGCTAAGAGGTACTTAGCACCTAGTTTCAAATTAAGCATCTGTTAAAGAAACAGAATGTATGAACCCCTGTTGCTGATGTAACAGGAAGGGGTTGAACAGGAATCCCCTATTGCTGACATGATAGGAAGGAGCTGAATAGGGAGAAACAATACTGTATAGATGGAAAAACATTAGCTGGGAAAATCACAATTTCCTGGGAACTTGAGGTGGTGGAGCTTCTTCGGAGGACAGGTGGAGCTGCTGAGGACTTCTGAAGGTCTGCCAAGCTGCTGAGGTTCATGAGGATTTTCGAGGCCTAGCAGGAGCTGCAGAAGACTGAGGAAGCATGACTGTGGTGCCGGTACTTTGTCTGTTTGTGGCTTTGTTAAATCTTGACTTCCCAAGAATAGAGACTGTGAAGGACTGGACACTGTGAGCTTCAGCATGGAACAGGAACTGCATGGAGAGCTGGGCAAATAGCTGGGACCTGTCTGCCTTTGAACCCAGGTGACAGTTTGGTGAATTTGTTGAAAGAAAAGTCACAGCGAGCGAGACCTTTCAGAGTTTTAAGTGGAGTTTAATAAGCTGGCTGCTGCAAGGGGTGAACAAAACCCAAATCAAGCAGCCCCGAGGAGTATGTTCTCACAGTTATAAAGACAAAAACTGTAACTTAAAGGTCAGATATTATGCAAGCAGGAAAATACAGAAGCCAAATATAGCAATTAGTTTGGTGCCTACTGATCAGTTTGTTGTCCCACTGGAAAGTCCCCAAGTCTATTCTGATAACTAAACAAAAGGGGGGCTATGGGTTCCAGGTGGTGGGTTTGGGCAGGTCTCCTAGATGTGGTGTTTGACTTGGTGGGCTTTGTTGGTGGGTTTGGGCAAGTCTCCTAGGCGAAATTACCCAAGATGGGAGAGATGGAGGAAGTTCACAAAATGGCAGTTATAACAATCTTCTTTTTGTCAAGAGTCAAACCCTTGGCTCACAATTGGTGCCTGGTAGCGGGGTAATAGAGGCATTGTCATAATGGGCAGAAAGTGACTCTTGCAGGGGCTGATACCTAGGTTCCCTTACAAGGAGAAGCTTGACTGAGTTAATACAGGATTGAATGAGTTTTTAGAGGTAGGAAAACAAACAAGGGCCTATAGTGAGGGCCAGGCCAATAAGCAATAATGGTCCAGCTAAGGTGATCAATGTGGTCAACCATGGGGATTTCCTAAATAAGCTTTGGTGCCAATTTTCAGCATTTTACCTCCCATCATCTGGTCTCCAGGTTCTTGAGAACCAATGAAAGACTTTCCTGGACTATGCCAGAATAGTTGGCATAAAAACAGCAGACCTCCCGAAGTGCAGCACAGGTGCCTCCTTGTTTTAGAAACAGGAGATCCTTGCCTCTGCAGTTCTGGAGGATCATATCCACCAGTGAGTTAACCTGTCTCTTGAGTTGTAAGATAGAGTGCTCCAAATGGCTCATGTCTAGGTCCACCTGTCCACTCAGTTCACAGTAACTTGCCTCACTGTGGATTAAAGTGGTGGCGCTGAGAGTGGCGGAGCCCAGCAGGCCCAACCCCACCAAGATGGGGATAAGGACAGGGGCAACTTGCTTCTCCAGGCTCTAGTCACCAGTCCCTCATGAGAGAAGAATTCCTAGCCCTCTGTGCCCGGAAGTAGGGATACTCTTGGGAGAACAGAGACCAAGATACACAAGAGATCCGAATGAGTAAGAAAGATCTGAGCTGAGACATATTTTGTGAGACCATCAAGGCATACTACTCATGTTTCCTCTGGAGCCAGGAAATAGAGGGAGCCCCAAGAGGGAACAGAGAGAGTAACTGTGGTGTTACAGACTGGGGAGTAGGGGAATTGCTGACTTTAAAAGAGGGTGAAGCCAGACAAGTACCAGAGCCCTTGATATCCCCTCGAGTTAAACTCACCTCAGAACTGGATGCTTGGGAGACTTCCTCGGGGAGGGCTAGACCAACATAATAGAGGGACTGGGCATCCATGCAAAGCCAACAGTCAGGGTCAAAGGGGGTCAGAGAGTGTTTACTGCTAGGTAGATGGCTGTGAGCAAGCTAGTGATGGATAGACCTGAGAGAAGGTCGTAGGACGAGGACTCAGGAATCCCCCTTGGACTCAGGGTAGGGAGTCGTGGGGGAGATCTTACCGGGGCCAGGATTTTCAAACCAGATAGGGGACCTCTAGGAAGGTAGGTGGCTTCTGGGACATCTTTAGTGATAGTGAGGACACCCGGGTGACTTCTTATACTTTGCATGCTTTCTATCCTGAGTCCCCAGGTATGTGAGGTTCTTCAAAAGGGGCTATGGAGGGTTTTAACACTGATGTACAAGGGATTACAAGGGTCAATAGTATATCCAGACACTGGAGTCCACTTCTCTACCCAAAGGTATTAGTCTGAGGTTGATTTGGGGTGAATTCCCACCCAGAATCCTTGAGCTTGATTTATGAAAAGGTGCTTAGTCGCTGGGCAATAGTAGTGGTGGGGATCAAGGCAGGTGGCATCTCGAGTGAAGAATATAGGGCATAGGTAACATCCCCTCTTGTGCTGTAATTCTTGAGCCTCATTAGGGGAGTCACAGCCCCCCAGACTATCAGAGGAACAGACTTCAGGAAAAAGGGAACATAACTCTAGATGGAAGAATTGGCTGTCCTTTAGGCCTTCATCCATAGCCCACAAACCCTCCTAAGCCAAGAACTTCCAGAGTACTTGGTCCCCTTTCCTAATAGTCCAGGTGTTTTTATTCTTAGGAGCAAGGGGGTTTAACATGCAGAATTAGCTATGTGGAAACCATGGGAAAGTCTTAGCTTGAGAGAATCCGGTCCTGGGTCTACCTTCCACTCATCAGGGGCAGCTAGTTTCACCTGAGAGTGGCGGAGCCAGGTAGGGATTGAGTCTACTTTGACTGTGGTGGGTATGGTAAGAAAGATCGTGTGGGGTCCCTTCCAGGTGGATTCAAGCCCAGATGCTGTGAATTTCTTGACAAGAACAGAATCCCTGGGCTAGAAGGGGTGTGCAGGGTCTAATGTATATACAGGCAGGGTGTTTTAGACCATTTTCAGGACTTTCTCTTGAATCCTCTGTAGTCCCTGTAAGAATTTAATTCAGAAAGAATCAGCAGCCTCTGCTTGCAACTCTTCTCTAATTACTAGGAGGATAGGTAGAAGCCGCTCATATATAATTTCAAAGGGAGACAGCCTGATTCAGTTAGGGGTGCACCTTACTCTGAGCAATGCTAGGGGAAGGAGTATGACCCAACTTTCTTCAGTTTCTAGGATTAATTTGATAAGGAACTCCTTCAGGGTCTGATTGGCCGGTTACACTTGGGATGAGCTCTGAAGTCTGTAAGCATAATGCAGTTTCCATTCAACTCTGATGGCTTTAGCCAGTGCTTGGGACACCTTAGCAGTAAAAGCTGTCCCATAATCAGAGCCCAACCCAATGGGAAGGCCACGCCAGGGAAGGAGTTCATCAAGAATTTTCTTAACTATCGCTAGAGTAGTTTCCTGTTTTGTAGGGAAGGCTTCTACCCTTCCAGAAAAGGTATCTACAAAAACCAGGAGTTAATGATAACCTGCTATGGGGGAGGGGGAGGTATTTCTGTGAAGTCCACCTCCCACCTCTCTGCTGGTTATTGCCCCCTGAGGCTGATTACAAGGGGGGGCTGCCTTTCCTTGTTTGGCATTTACTTGTACACAGGTTGTGTGTATGTGACAATACTTAACAGAATATTATCTAGTTGGGGAATGAAATACCTTTCTCTCAGGAGTAACCTCATTTTTCTGGCTCCCAAATGAGTGATTTGATGGAGATGCTTGACCCACTCCCTTTCCACCACTGCTGGAACAAAAATTTTCCCATCTGCGAAGGTCCACCAGCCTGACTGGTCCTTATTCCCCCCATTTTGTTTAGCGAAGGAATGGTCCATGGGGGAATAAGTGGAGGCGGGCTGGGTGGGAGAAGGTGCAGGGACTGGGGACAAAGGCACCAGGCAGAGGAGGGAGGCAGCCCAGTGAGCAGCCTCATTAAACTCTTTGTTGCCAAAAGCCTCAGGGGACATGCCAGTTTGGTGTCTGGAGTGATGAATGATGGCCAGGTGAGAAGGGAGCCAAATGGAGTCTAAGAGAGCAAGAATGTCCTCCTTCTTTTTGATGTCCTTCCCAGAGGAAGTGAGGAGACCTCACTCCTGATAAAGAACATCATGAACATGAACTGTGGCAAAAGCATAATGACTGTCTGTGAAAATGTTAACAGCCCATCCTTTAGAGAGGCAGAGGCCCTGAGTAAGAGCAACAAGTTCAACTTTTTGAGCCGAGGAACAGCGAAGGAAGGAAGAGGGAGGGGGTTGCATAGCAGATGACAAGAGTACAGAGAGGGAGGGGTACTCCACAAACGTTCAGCAAAGAGTAGCATCAACAAAACTGCTGCTGTTGGTGAAGAGGGTCCAGTTTGGGTCTGGAAGTGGGAAGTCAGAAAGATCAGGGTGGGCAGCCTGGACCTCATCCAGAAATTGCAAACAATCATGGAGGGGCTTATTTTAGGGGCAGGGGCAGGCAGCAGGGTGGCAGGATTCAGGGCCATAGTTTTTGAGAAAGTTAGATGAGGTTAGGCCAGAAGGAGAGCCTGGTATTGACTGAGTTGGGAAATAGAAAACCAGAAATATTCCAAGGAGGACCTTGAGCAAGTGAGGGGCAGTGATGGAGATGGGTTGGCCCAAGGAAACCTTATCTGGTCTCATGGACCAAGATCGTCGTTGCAGCAACCACTTGAAGACAGGGGGGCCAACCGGCTGCAAAGGGGTTGAGGTGTTTTGAGAGGTAAGCTACAGGATGTCACCGGGGGCCTAAAGATTGAGTAAGGACACCTTTAGCGATACCCCGAGACTCCACAACAAAAAGGTGAAAGGGTTTGGTGACATCTGGGAGAGCTAGAGCAGGGGCAGAAACCAGGGCAAGCTTTAAAATTTCAAAAGCTTTCTGCTCCACTGGAGTCCAGACAAGGGGGCCAGAGCCGGAGGTTGTGGAGTACAGGGGCTTGGCAATCTCCATAAATCCCAGGATTTATAACCTGCAATACCCAACAGTCTCTAAAAACTCATGAACTTGCTTCTTTGAGGTGGGAATGGGGAGGTCTAGAATAGCCTAGATCCTAGCCAGGGAGAGTCACCTTTTGCCTTCGTTAAGGAGGTATCCAAGATAAGTAACGCACGTCTAGCAAACCTGAGCCTTTTTATCAGAGACCCGATATCCTACAGATTGGAGCAGGGAAAGCAGCGATCAGGTGGCTTGGTGGCAGAAGGATCAGCGGGGGCAGAAAAGGAGCCTTGACTTCTGGGGTGGGGGCTTCTCTTAGGGGCAGGACAGTGGGGGTAGGTGACAGAGTGGGGTGGGAAGAAGAGAGTGCACCGTGATATGTTATTCTGGCCCTAGTATGAGAGGGGGACAGTGGTCTGGGGGATAAGGAAAGGTTAGAGGAGTTAGGGACTGAGGGGGCGAGGGCAGGGGTGGGGCAAATCGAGGTGGCCCTCAATTATAGGGTGGGAGAATGTCCTCCTCAGAAAACTATAGGACAGGGGGTATTTTGGGGCAGGATAGCCTTCCAGGTTTTGGCTGGCCAACAAATACCAGGATAACCCTTTCTAATGAGCAGAATTTTAGCCAGGGAGGTGGATGCGTGACTAAGTCAAGCCAGCCATTGATATAGGGGAATTGGTCGGGATGCCCAGGATTTCCTATAGCTATTCCCCAAACATCATTCACAATCCCTTTGTGGAAGGTCCCCTCTGTCAGCCACCCTAAACCGAAGGTGACCACTCATGACAACAGAGTAGAACTCATTTTAATTTGGTCAGTTTCACCCCATAATCAGCTTCCTGACAAGTCTCCTTAAAATGGCTATCAATGCATCGTAAAGGTGCATTTGACAAACTGGAAGATTCCCCCTATGGCTAGTATTAATACAGAAGAAAAACACACAGAAAAAATAAGAACTTTGAAAACAAGGATGTCTCTCCACAAGAAGTTGGGAAAACTCCCTTGGAAGAATTCCTCCAAAATGCAATCAAGAACATGACCCGGAACTTGAAAGATGGGGCACACAGACACAAGAACTGTGCAGAAATACCTAAACAGACAGTTTGTGCTCATAACAATTAAACCGATTAAACCAGACCATGGGCGATTCCCTGATGTCTCAGGGATGCCTGAGGGACAGGCTCTTACTGCCTCATCTGACAGCCTACCCTCACCAGAACCAGAAACTGAAAATTACTCACCTCGGGAGGTCAGAACAAGACTCCACGATAGCCGAATTCCGGGAGAAGTAGGAGTAGAGGAGGGATTAGGCCAACTGTGCCTGAGTCCTGGGGCCCTGGAATGTCTTAGGGGAAGGCTCCCTCCAGAGTCAGGGCAGGGCTAGTCCTTCCCTTCCCTAAGGCCGAAGCCCAGAGGTCTCAGCGGGACAATGAATGCCTCAATCTCACTGGGGCCCCCAAAATGTTGAACCAAAAGTGATGAGTGAGACCTTTCAGAGTGTTAAGTGGAGTTTAATAAGCCAGTGGCTACAAGGGTGAACAAAATCCAAATCAAGCATACTGGAGGGGTATGTGTTCAGGGCTTATAAAGACAAAAACTGCAATTTAAAGGTTATATATCAAGCAAATAGGAAAATACAGAAGCCAAAGATAGCGATTGGTTCATTGCCCCACTGGAAAGTCCCCAAGTCTATTCTGAGAATTAAACAAAAGGGGGGCTATATACTCCCCAGTTGATATATGGTCAAAGGATATGAACAGGCAGTTTTCAGAAGATGAATTTAAGGATATCTATAAGCATATGAAAAAAATGTTCCAAATCACTAGTGATTACAGAAATGCAAACCAAAACAACTCTTAGGTACCACATCTCACCGGCCAGATTGGCTAAGATGACAAAACAGCAAAATGATAAATGCTGAAGAAGATCTGGAAAAATCAGAACACTAATGCATTGTTGATGGAGCTGTGAACTGATCTAGCCATTCTGGAGAGCGATCTGGAACTATGCTCAAAGGGCTATAAATAAGTGCATACCCTTTGACCCAGCAATACCACTTCTAGGTTTATATCCCAAAGAAATCAAAGAAGCGGGAAGAGGCCCTGTATGTACAAAAATATTTATAGCAACTGTTTTTGTGGTGGCAAAAATTTGGAAAACAAGGAGATGCCCATCAATTGGGGAATGGCTGAACAAGTTGTGGTATATGAATGTAATGGAATACCACTGTGCTATAAGAAATGAGGAACAGATGGTCTTCATAATAACCTGGAGAGAATTATGTAAACTGATGCTGAGTGAGAAGAATAGAACCAGGAGAAATTTGTACATAATCGAAGACATAACATATGTGTGATGACTAATTTCAATAGACTGGGCTCCTCTCAGCAAAATAAGGTTATAGGACAACTCCAAAAGAGTCATGATTGAAGGAGATATCCACTTCCAGAGAAGGAGATGTGGAGTCTGAATGTAGATTGAAACAAATTATTTGTTCTGTTTCTTTTTCTTGTTTTGTTTTGTTTCCTCTTTCCCACTGATAATTTCATCAGTTACAATCCTTCTTTAACAACTGACTAATGATTAACTGGAATATCTTTGTAGATCCTGTATCCAAATGCATTCCAGTATGATGGGGGGAAGAGAGAGGGTAGGGGAGAAAATCTGAAACTCAATGGAGTGTGGAACTGAATGTTGTAAACTAAAAGTAAATAAACCAAATTAATTAAAAAACAAAAAAATCAGGGGAAGCTATGGGTTCCAGGTGGCAGGTTTGGGCAGGTCTTGTAGGTGGGGTGTTTGATTTGGTGGGCTTTGTTGGCGGGTTTTGGGCAAGACTTTTAAACAAACTTACCTGAGATGGGGGAAGCTCACAAAATGGTGGTTATAACAAATCAAGGTAGGAGATGGGACCATGGAAAGGAAACCATGAAAGCTGAAAGCCTGTCAAAAGTCAAGATGAAAAGATCTCTCCATGAATACTGAGTAGTGACTGTCCTTGATGTGAGGTTTTACTTCGGGACTCATTTTGGGAAGAGTTGTGTGATTTGGCCAGATGAGACTCTGGGCAGCTGTTGAGCCCCCTCAGCTTTGAAAACCCAAATGTTGGTACTTCCCTCTCTGGTAACTAACTAGGTATGGATGTAATGCTCAGACAGCTGGAAGCCCTGTCTGCTGAATTGTATTATTTTCTGGTGAGTAGTGACTGATCAAATTGTAATTTATTTGTGATTGTACTTTGTGATTGAATTAAGAACTCTGTGATTGACTAAATGAATGTACTAACCAGAGGTGTAGTACTTTGACTTTTGTATTTTGTGTCATTTAAAGTGGCAATCTTCCTTAATCATGATTGAATAATTGAGTAAGGAGGCAAGCCTCTGTAAGGATGATCGAATGATTGAGTTATTGAATGATTGAGTGACTAAATGAATGTACTTTGTTCAAAACTATGTGACCACTCTGGTGAAAACTATGTGACCATTTTAGTGATAAGTTGTAACATTGTGAAGGCTATATTTTGATTTTCTGTGATAAGTTGTATTCTCTGAATGTTGCATCTTGATTTTCTGTGAATATTTTGCTCTGATTTGTTATTGAATAGAGTGTTCACTATATGTATCAACAATGCATTATTCACAATGCCTACAGTAACTATAAATATGCTGATATGGTTATAAATTAAAATATGTAACAGGCTCTCTACATGGGGGATATAACTAGAACATTTATTCAAATACCAGACTACTGAGTCCCAAAACCAGAAAGTCAAAGCCATCCCAGTAGTTATGAAGTTGGCACATGTAGTTAATGTAGTAAACATCCACATTCTCAAGCCTTCAAAATAGGACAGGCTACCCCAGGCAAGGATCCTCCTCTCCTCACTCATGACAACTTCTCAGCATCCACACAGCTTGCTCCCACAAGCTTTGGCCCCCTGAAATTCCCATCTCTGGCAGTCCTCAGCAAAAATCCTTAGCAGAAATTCTGGCTGGCTCAAAAAAAAAAAAAGGAGTTCACGCTGCAGCCACGGCTGCTGCTTCCAGTCACCACACTGACTCTAGCTTGGCTCTGGCTTACTCTTGCCTCACTGCTTCCTGCTACTCAGCAAGTTCAAGGAGCATGGAAGATTATGAGACCTCCTAACCATTACACTATACTATGTAATCAGAACCGTAAAAGCTGTTCGCAGCAGCAGCCCTCTGGAAGGCTGTTCATGCACGACTTTACAGAGACTATCCCAATGTAAATGATTCACACCTATGTCCTCTGTTTATGCAGAGTTAATCTAACTGCTCTATTAGTGATTTATGGCTTATGGCTTACATGTATTAACTTCCCATATAGAAATGTAAACAGTTTAACTCCATTGAGTCTCTTATGATTGATTACTCTTTCATGTTTACCTTCTTATACTTACCTTGAAACTACTATTTGAATATCAAACTTTCTATTCAACTCTAGTCTTTTCCTCAGGAATGCTTAGAAGTCCTCTGGTTCATTAAATATACATCCACACCCCCACCCCCACCCTCACCCCAACCCAAGGATTATACTCAGTTTTGCTGTGTAGGTGATTCTTGGTTGTAATCCTAATTCCTTTGTACTCCAGAATATTATATTCCAAGCTCTCTACTTCTTCAATGTGAAAAGCATCAAATTTTGTGTCATCTTGACTATGAGTCAATGATATTTAATGGCTGGCTGTAATATTTTCTCCTTGACCTAGACTTCTACAATTTGTCTATGATATTTTTGGCAGTTGTCATTTGACATCTCTTTTGGTATTAATTGGTGGATTTTTTTTTTTTCAGTTTCTATTTTGCCCTCTGGTTTTGTGCTATCTAGGCAATTTTATTTAATAATTTCTTGAAACATGATGAATGACTGTTTTTTTTTTTTTTAATCATGGCTTTTGGGTAGTCCAATAATTCTTAAGTTATGTCTCCATCTCCTCAATTTATTTTCAAGATCAGTTGTTTTTCCTATGAGATAGTTCACATTTTTCTTTTTTTCCCATTCTTTTGAATTTCTTTTATGATCTTATTAGTTTCTACTTACCCAATTATACTTTTTTAAAAATTAACTTTTATGTTTATTTTAGTTTACATCATTCATTTTCACAAGATTTTGAGTTATAAATTTTCTCCCTATCTTTCCCCTATCCACCACCCCAAAACAGTGATCCCACTGAATACCCCCTCCCCCAATCTCCTCTCTCCCATATTCTCCCCCATTTCCCCTCTGACTTTCTGGTAGGGAAAAATGGATTTCCATACCCCAGTTCCTGTATATCTTATTTCCTAGATGCATGTAAATAATAATAATAATGATATAGTTTAAATGATTTCATTTTACAACTTTGAATTCCAGATTCTTTTCCACCCACCCTTACTGGGAAGATAAGCAATTCAATATAGGTTGTACATGTGTAGGTGTGCAAAACATTTCCGTAATGGATATATTGTGAAAGAATTACCCTATTTCTCTCTATTCTATCCTGCCCCCCACTTGTTCTATTCTCTACTTTGTCCCTGTCCCTTTACAAAAGTCTGTGCTTCTCACTACCTGCCCAACCTGCCCTCTCCTCCATCATCCTCCCTCTCATTTCCTTCCCCCGCTACTCTCCTGAAGGGCAAGATACCCAATTTAGAATGTATGTTATTCCCTCCGTAAGCCAAATTTAATGAGAGTTAATCTGATCTATTCCTTTTTGCCTTCCTGATCTTCTCTTCCATTATAAGAGTTATCCCTTGCCTCTTCTATATGAGATAATTTAACTGTTCTTTCTCTCTCCATCTCCTCTCATTATATTCCTCTGTTACCTCTCAATTTCACCTTTTAAATATCATCCCTTCCTTTTCAATTGACTCTGTGCCCTTTGTCTATGTATACCTGTACACACACACACACACACACACACACACACACACACACACATATATATATATATATATATATACAGACTCACATATGCATTCTTACACACACATACCCTCCTATATAGACATATATATGTATGTATACATACAAATACACATATACACATATACATACATGTATGTGTGTATGTAGGTGTGTGTGTGTATATATAAACATTATACTCAGTTTCGCTGGGTAGGTGATTCTTGGTTTTACTCCTATCTCCTCTGACCTCTAGAATATAATATTCCAAGCCCTTTGATCCCTTAATGTAGAAGCTGCAAGATTCTGTGTTATTCTGATTGTGTTTCCACAATATTAAAATTGTTTCTTCTTGGCTGCTTGTAATATTTTGTCCTTGATCTGGGAATTCCAGAACCTGCCTATATTATTCCTAGTTTTCTTTTTGGTATATTTTTCGAGAGGTGATCGATAAATTCTTTCAATTTCTGTTTTGTTCTGTGGTTCTAAAATATATGAGCAATTTTTCTTGAGAATTTCTTGGAGGATAATTTCTAGGTTCTTTTTTTTTTTTTTTTTCATCATGGCTTTCAGGTAGTCCAATATTTTTTAAATTGTTTCTCCTGGATCTATTTTCCAGGTCAGTGGTTTTTCCAACAAGATGTTTCACATTGACTTCTATTTTTTCATTTGTTTGGATCTGTTTTATAGTATCTTTATTTTTCATAGTCATTATGTTCCCTATGCTCCAGTCTAATTCTGAAGGAATTATTCTTTTCAGTGAGCTTTTGAAATTCTCTTTTCCATATGGCAAATTTGGTTTTTTAAGGCATTATTCTCCTTATTGGATTTTTGGGCCTCTTTTGACATTTGAGTTAGTCTATTTTTTAAGGTGTTATTTTCTTCAGTCAGGTTGTTGCCTCTCTTTTCATGATTTTCTTGCATCAATCTCAATTCTCTTCCCAATTTTTTCTCTACTTCTCTTACTTGATTTTCAAAATCCTTCTTGAACTCCTCCATGGCCTGTAACCAATTCATATTTTTCTTGGAAGCTTTTGGTACAGGAGTTCTGACTGTGATGTGTTCCTCCCATTCCACGCTTTGATCCTTTTTGTCCCCAAAAAAGGTATCTAAAGTTGGATGGCTGTGCTTGTTTTGCTTCCTTTGCTTACTCATATTGTCAGTCAATTACTTGAGTTTTGAGCTCTTTGCCACAGTAAACTCAGCTTCCAGAAGGGAGAGCTTTGTCTTAAATGGCTAAAGTTTTCACAGCTGTTGCAACTATATGGAGGATGCTGTTTCTACTGCTCCCATCAGCTTTTGTTCACTGGTCACACCTTAGGACCACAACCCAAGACTGTGATCCAGATCCAGGCAGGTTAAGGCAAGAGCATTTAACTTCTGAATGGTCTCTTGCCCCCTCTACAATCTGCAGACCAGGAGCTCTGAAGCAGCCAGTGGAGGCAGCAGCAGGGCCACTGCTTCCTCCATTTCTCACTGTGGGGGCAGAGGCCAGACTTCACTCTGCCCCCCCCTCCCCAATCCAGCAGAGTTCTGCTAACATTTTACTTCGTCTTTGACATTCATGGGTTAATTATTCTGGAAATGATCATAGCTGTTGGTGATCCACTCTCCCAAGTGCTCCAGCTGCTGTTGCTTGGGGCCATCCTGCAGTTAAAACTACAGGTTCACACAGGGCTGGGCCCTGCTCCCAGTGCATTGTGATGGACCCTTCCTGCCGGCCTGCCAGGCTGTCTTCAGTGGGAGATTTGTTTCTCTTTGTGGGTTCTATAGCTGTAAAATTTGTTTAGAGTCATATTTTATAGTTATTTGAGGTGGTTATGGGGTGAGCCCATGAAGTCTTCCTACTTCTATGCCACCATCTTGACTCTTACCCCCTAATTATACATTTTAAGGAGTTTTTTCCTTCAGTTAATTTTCACACCTCCTTTCCCATTTGGCCTATTTTGCTTTTGTAAGAATTATTTTCCTCAGTGAAAGTTTGTGCCTTTTTAAAAAATGATTAGACCAATTCTGTTTTTTAAGGTGACATTTATTCAGTCTTTTTTTGTCCCTCTTTTCCAAGCTGTTAATTCTATTTTTATAATTTTTTTTTGCATCACTCTCATATTTTTTTACTCAACTTTTCTTCTACCACTTATCACTTTACCTCTTCAGGAATTCTTGTTATCCAATTAGCATCTTTCTTTGAGGTTTTGCTTGTAGCTATTTTTAAATTGCTCTCTTCTTTGAAGTTCATATCTTAGTATTTCCTGCCACTGTAATTGCTTTTAGTATTGTTTGCTCATTTTCCAGACTATTTCTTCATTTTAAACTTTATGTTAAAATTGAGCTCTGCTCAACTAGGGTTGTGGAAGCAGTGACAAGGTTCAATGTTTTTGTGCTACTGTTTGAAGAATTAATTCTGGGGATCTGCAAATTTTGGAGCTTCCAAGGTAATGTTATCCTGGTAGAGGTGTAGTCACTGCTTTCTTACTATGCCCTTTGATCTTTATCCAGAAGGGCCTTTACTCCACTGAAACCACATATAATAGTGTATCTCTCTGCCTTAGAACTGTGGCCAGAGCCTCTGGTTCCTTGTGACTGATTACAAGTGCTCTCTTCCTTCCTGCAACTGAAACCCAGAATTTATTTTTATTGTTCATTGCCCAGTGTTTGATGGGCAAATAGATTTGCCAATCAGTACCAGTTGCACCCAGTGTCAGCAAAGGATTCCCTGTAATCTCTTTTTGACCAGTTGTCCAACCCCTTTACAGTATCTGGACTGAGAAGTGTTAAAACTGCTGCCACTTCTAATGTTTCAGCTCTCTCCAAGGCCCACCACTGGTACTTCTGCCTTGCTCTGGGCCAGCCCAGGTTTTTCAAATCTCTCCTATAGACCTAATAAGTTGTCTAAGGCCAGAAAAAATGTTTCTATTTAAACTTTTGTTGACTCTACTGATTGAAAATTTGATTTGAACCCTTATTTTGAAGTTGTTTTGAGGTGAATGTTGGCAGGCTTCAGCTTGTGCCCAGTCTGTACTCCACCATCTTGGTTCCTTCCTCTCAGTAAGATTGTTTTGTAATCCAAAGTAATGGAGGAAAGATAAAGACATGAGTTTTCCCAATAGCAAAATATCCATCATTAACATGGGATCATAGAAGTTAGTTTTAAAAGCATAAATTTAATTTAGTTCATGAATAAATTCCAGTGGCACATGCAGACCTTTTGACCAAGATATCTATCTCACTGCTAGGTATAAATCCAAAGATATCCAAGGCAGAAGATCTGCTAAAAACCAAAATAACCATGGCAACAACTCTATTGGTAACAACAACAACAACAAAAAACAAAAAACAAAAAAAAAGGAAACAAAGTTGATGTCCACAGATAGAGGAAAGTCTAGGAATAATGTGGTATGTGAAAGTGAATGGAATATTACTCAGCTGCAAGAAATAGTGAATGCAGAAGAGAATGGCCTCTTAAATGTACTGATCTAAAGCAAAATAAGAGAAGCCAGGAACATAATATACAAAATGACCAGCAGATAGAGCCCTAAAATGAAAAGAAACACTATGCAATCACCATGTTTCACTTTTCACTCTGATGATTTGAGAAGGCTTATGATATGTTTCTTCTTTATTTTGTGAGTTGGAGGTCCTTGGATGTGAAATGTTGCATATGCTAACGAATTTGCTTAATGTCTTCATTGGATTGGCTGATTTGTATTTTTTGTCTTTTTTATTTTTTGCATAATAATAGATGCTATTGAGCAAGGGAAGAGGTAGAAATATATTTGGAAACAAAGATGATGTAAAAACCAAAAATATTAGTAAATACTGTTTTCAAACAAAGAAGAAGATACATGCCATAATGTTGTGAGGAACTAGTCCTATAGTTTTCAGACCCTTTCCTTTAAAATATTCAGAAAATTCTGTTGGTTTTTTTTTTTCCATTGCTTTGGCACAACATTTTTCTTAATTGGCTTTCCTTTCATAACAATGGTGATATAAAATAATTGTATAATTTTCTAATGAGGTAATATTTATTACTATCATTATTTAAATTATAATAATCTAAAAGTTACAAATAATGTTTTAATGATCTTTTATGACACTGATGTTTCCTGATGTACATCTTTTTTCTCTCCTCCTGGAGATGCAACTCTTGTAACAAGGATAAACAAGAGAAAGAATTAACAATTTTCCAACACATCAAAAGAGTTTCATATTATATGTAGGGCTCCGTATACATTATTTGCCATGTATATAATGGAAGTGTGCAGGTGCCCTCCAATATCTCTTTATCATCAAGCTTGGTGGTTATGTTTTCATAGAGTTCAATTGTGTTATCTTTGCTTTTGTTATTCTTTCAATTACATTATTCTTGGTGACTCAATAAACATTTATAAAACACCTCTCATATATCAGCCACTATGCTGAGCACTGGGGAATACAAAGAAAGTGCCTTCCCCAGTGGATGAGAGCTTACTTCGTTTCAGTGTTTCTGCTACTGTACAAAATATTGTTATATATTGTTATAATATTGTTATAAACTCCTGAATGCATATGGGACCTTTCTTTTTATCTTTGATACTCTTTGGGTATATGCTACATAATGAGATTTCTGAGTCAAAGAGAACAAATATTTTATCCTCATAGCCTGATTTGCCATTGCTTTCCAGGAATATGGATCCAATCCACAGTTCCATTGTGGGTTGGTATGCCTTTCCTATACCCTCTTAATTCTGGTGCCTCTGTTTTGTTATCATTTATTACTTATATTTTCTGTTACTTAGATGTATCCTTTTTTTTTTTTCTTGCTCTGATGGAACTGTCAGAAGCTCATTAAAGTAAAGGATATATTTTTCTTTTTTTTATTTTTTTCTCCATCACCTAGCAAATGTTTGGCACATAAAACTTAATAAATGCATTTTAATTGGTTCATTGATTGGAGGCAAAATATTGTAATGGGAAAAGGAAAGGTTTTGGAGTCAGAGGATCTCAATTTGTATCTCAGCTTTGTCACCTTTCTGACCTTGGACAAAGTCACACTTTATTTGGGCCTCTGTTTCTTCTTCTCCAAAATTAGAGATTTGGGATAGATGTCACTTCCAGTGCTAGAACTAGAATGCTATGTTTCTATAATCTTTTCCTCTCGTTAGTATTATCAACTAGAAGATAATACACGATCATTCCCCAGGCTTGTGAATTCTTTGACTTCAAAAATCTCTATCTCTTCACTAATCATATAATTGTAGAACTCCTAAGATGGGAGAGAATGTCAAAATCATTCAGTTCTGTTATCTGATTATATACTCATGAAAATTGAAGAATAGAGAAGTGAAGTAATTGACCCACTCAGGTCTTATAACTACTAAATCAATGCAAATTTCATTACATTACAGCTGAAGAATTTAGTCATAACTAGCAATTCCTCTTAGGACTTCCTCTACCTTCAGAGAGATCAGATTTTCAGTAAACCGAAGCAAGTATGTATCAGATGTTCTTCATGTAGATGAATGGCACTTTCCCTGGGTATTTAGACAAATAATTGCTCTACCATGATTGTGTCTCCTCCACATATCTGTTTTGTGGTCTCTGTTGGGAACCCATCATTCATTTCTACCATTTGACTTGGATGCATGCACTTGCTGACTCTTATCACAATATTATTTCTCTGTTTTTCCTTGACATATGTCATCCATTTTATTCCTTCCCAGGGTTACATACATACACATACACACATATACATACATATACATGTGTGTATAGAAGTATAAATGCATATACATATAAGATCTATCTATATCTATCTATATCTAGATATCTATATATATAATGCAATATCTATATATAGATATTGCATTCAAATGATCAGATACGTTTTATTAAAACACTCTGATATCTCTATATGTACATCAACACATTAAAATATTGAATTATTTTTAAAAATTTTGCCCACTTGTATAAATGTTATTAGACATATTTGAGTCAGAAAAGCCTTGAGGCAGAGTTTTGGACTTTGCACAAGGATGAATGTCTTTTGAATCCCTCCTCATACGCTTCAGAGTAGTAAGATGTGGAACAAGTCAGACTTAGGCTTTCCAAGCCTCAGTCTCCTCATCTGTGAAATGGGAATAAAAGCAGCACCTACTTCACAAGCCAATAAGATGATGTGCTTTCCAAGCCTTAAAAATGCCATAAAGATTCAGGTGTTAATTGGGATGTTTTCTGGATATAACAAATCTATAGATTTCCAAGGTCAGAAAAATGGTTCTTATTTTCCTCAGCTATATTTATCACTTATAATCTGCTGAGTACTTCCTTTGCTATTAAGCCTTCCATGCCACACCTAAAGTCTTTCATTAAACAGTGATTTTGAAATTTTATGCAGACATTTTGATGGCTCCCACTCCATTAAAAGGTAAAGATCCTATTGATCATATTGGGAATTTTCCATAAAAAAATATTTTCTTAGTTTTGTGAGACACCCAGTGTCAGTAAGCCATCATGCCAGTATAGGCATTGTCAGCCACAGTGTCATGGAAAAGAAAAAAAAAAAGTAAAAATACAAATTATTTTCCTAGGCACAAAGCAATCAATCCACAAACGTTTCTGAAATACTTACTATATGGCAGGGATTGTGCTGAGTATTGGTGATACAAATTTAAAAGAAAAAATAGCAACAACAACAATCCTTGGCCTGAAAGGATTTCTGTTGTAGACTGAGAGGAAGACAGCATGTAAACAATTGGATCTGATGAGACACATACAGAGTAGACGGATGGTGACATTAGCAAGGGAAGGGATATACTAGAACTAGACTTTCATTTCTCTAGCCTCTTTTCTCTGACACAGCCTGAAAAGGATTACAGCTGCAGAATTTTGGACCTGGAAGAGATGGGAGAAATTCTGTACTCTAATCTCCTCATTCTATAGATGAAGCAAATAAGGATCCCTAGGCAAAGTGACTTATTCAAAGGTACTCCTGGCTATGTGATGGCAAAACCTAGGCCAGGTTTCAATTTCTGCCCCTTCTTTTTTGGCCCCTAATCCAACCCCATTAGTGTTTGCAATCTAATCTGGGAAATGATAGGCTCTCCACTTAATAATTTTTGATTTAGAGAAGCATCAAAGAAAAATGAGTCCTTCCTTCCTTTGAATGTCTCAACAAACTGTACGAATATACATCCATTTGTCTCTTCTCTTTGCCAATGGATTCAGAGATAAATTAAGGCATTTGGGGCCTTCTTTTGTGTTCGATTTAATTTAACATTGATTTTTTTTAGGTATAAAGTACATTGCTCAGCAATCATGAGACAAAGAACCAACCAGAAGGTTTTGTCAAAATTTTCTAAATATTTAAGGTAAGAAATCCTCCCTACCTCCTGCTCCAACTCTCATATTTTTCAATTTTATTTGGAGAATTTCCTTCCTCCTTCATTTTAAGTTGAGAGCCCTATTAATCAGATTGAAAATTCTCCTGCCAAATAGGTTTCTTCCCCGCTCGCCCCCCCCCAGGCCTTGTGAGAAGTCTAGCCATAGCCAATACCTCAACATGCCAGTATCTTCAGCCATGGCCTTCTGGAAAGCAACAAATGATGTTATTAGACACAATTATATAACCAGACAGTCATTTCTCATGTCTTCATTTCCTGTCCAAATTCTAAATCCTGGGAGGTAAGAGACCACATAATATGCTTATACTATATCTCCAATAGCTCCAAATGAAATCAAGAGTACTTTCAATGTGTACCCCCCTCGTAATATTGGGACATAGAGTCTTGTCCTAATTTTCTAGACCTTTTAGATGAGAAATTTATCTTCAACCATAGATGAATATATAATCATCCCATCTTTCTAGTTGCCTATATGGAAATATCTCCAGTACAGAGAAATAATTTTTTATTACCTATCATTTATAATCTCTGTGAGGTGTGTTACTCCATTTTGGTCATTTTAAGAACAATGGATTTAAAAGCAAAGTTTTAAAAGTCAGAGAGATTGGGCACTTAGTCGCTGTCCAGTAAGTGTTGGTTGCTTGAAAAACAGTGTGCTGTGTGGTCTAGAGGACTAGCCTTGAAGTCAGGTCCCCAGCTATGTAATTATGGACAAAATCTGACAATTTCCCAGAATACAGGTTTATCATCTGTAAAATATCCATGTTATTTTGTCATACAAATGGATATAAAGTGCTTTTTACACCTTACTTTATGTACATAATATGGGGTAAATGGGGTGTTCAGGGAGGACTAGGACTTGCTATGACCTTTTCAGGGCTGCTTATCCACTTTGAGTGTCTACTTGTCACTCAATTCTCCATTGTGGTTCCAACAAGCTGTGGGACATACAATGGCCAGCCTCTGGTAATACTGACTTAGCAGATGGTCTAAGCCAGGTGGGGGGTAACCAATAGGCCTGAAACCCCTTGGTGAGTTAGGGGGATGCCTACCACAAAGACATGAAGACTTCCACTGGAAGACTGAGTAGATGAGAACGATTCATTCCAGTTCCCATAAAGGAAGCCCTGTGGAATTCTTAGAACTCAGCCAGACATTGAAGATTTGAAGGTCTCCCACTGCACCCCAGACCACTACTGATGATGACTGTGGAAGAAAGAGTGAGGTAGATAACCATTAGCGCTAAAGGCTAGATGCATCAGATAGGGAGAGGGCAACATGCTATATCCCTGCATGAAGTTTACAGTGCTCTAAATACATTATCATTAATTCTACTTTGCACAATTCTATTATCATGCTACATTATTTAATATATTTTTTTCATTTTTGCATGCTTTATGACTTGCATAAAGGTATTATCACATAAATGCCTTTTGTATGTAGACTAGGTGAAATATATAAAAACCCATGTAGAGGTCTAAGGAACAGTCCACTTATGTAAAGCAAGAACTCTGTCTCTGTGAGCACATGCATGCATGTGCAGATTTGCACAAAATACATGTATTTGTATGTATACGTGACACACACAGACTCCTTGTATATTTTCTGTTACAAATTTACTGAAAATACACTTCCACCAAAATGTGAAACTCTGGTCTTCTCATGACCAGAGAGAAACATAGGGTTTTTCACTCATTTTCAGTCTCATTTAGCTTGGCTGTGCTCATGAGTATCCCAGAAGAAAGCAAATCTGAGGTTCAAGGAATTGATTATTATTCAGCCTGGACTTCATGAGACGTGATCTCAGCTCATTGGAGCCCTATGTCTCTGAACTCATCTTTCCAATGGAAAAGACAGTTGAGTTAACTTGCCCTGAAAACCGAGTGGGTGATTTATGGGTTGGAAAAGCAATCAGAGTCCTCCTGTGTATTACTTAAAGCTGCAGTGACCTCTAACAGTGCGTCACCATGGCTTGGCAGTTGCAATGGATCCAGGACCTGAAGCCACTGGCTGGGCCATAAATTGGAAAGCTTTAACATTAAACTGAAGTAACCTGGAAAAAAAAAAAAAAACAGTGACATTGATCTATTCATTTAAATTGTGATTTTCTTATATCTTATTTTTTTTATTGTTCAAAATCTTAGATATCAGCAAGCAGCCACTTACACACACAACAAAGCCAGAAGCAGAATAGCAGAGTGAAAAGCTTCTTCACAAGGCAGGAGAGAGTCAGAGAATGCAGACTTAAATCTGCCTCTGCTGCATCTTACCTGAGTGACTTTGGGAAAGTTCCATAACCTTCATGGGCCTCAGTATTGGCATCTGAAAATAAGGAAGTTCAATGGAATTACCTGAGGTCCCTCGAGCTCTCTATTAGCTCACAATCCTGTGATCTGGTTTGCTGTTCCCAATCTATCACTTTGGAAAGTCATATTCATTGGGATTCTGCATCATCTCAGAAAATGACTACCTAATATGCCTCTAGTCAAGTGACTTGTCCATATGAAAGTGTACTCCTCTTGTCAGGCTCTTGGATTGTCTTGCCTCTTGAGGTCAGACAACCTCAGTGAGAACATGACTTTGATGCTTCCACTTAGGAAGTCCTTAGGCTGTTAACTTCCTTTCTCTGGGCAGTTTGGACTGCTACTTCCGACATTTTATTATCCTGTGATGTATGATGTCATTCAATGTATGTTTACCCAGTCTGAGAAAACAGTCCTTTTTAGAGCTGAATGGCACATTTCTGTATTACCAAGATGCGAAATGAGAAGGAGTCCCGGCACCAGAGAGAACGGGGGTGAACATGTTCTCCAAAGTCATATCCTTTCCCCCCAAATTTGTAAATGTATCCATCAGTTCAGACAGAGCACACCTGCCCCTTCAGGCTTTGTCATGTTGTTACTGTTGTTTATCCTTAATGGTCCAAGAGGACCAAAATGACATCAGGACCTTGGGGTACATTGTGTCTGGCTGTGACTGATCCCAGTAATATAGGGTCGGGAGGCTTCAGCACAGGCCAGGAACACCTACTCCATTTGACCGTTTTTGACGGAGGTGCCTCTACGCTTGCACATTTCGTGTTTCTTTTGAGCTACTGCAATTCTGCCTTCCTCAAGGCACCTTCACTGCTCTGTTTCTTCTTTGAGAGACACAGTCCTTTTCTTAGGTGTGTGCAACATTGTTGGGAACCCTCTCAGATCCATTGTTACACATCGCTCATGTCATTGCACAAAGTAAGACTTAATGAAGGTTTATTGAATTGAACTGGATTGAACAATCTCAAGAAAGAGAGCTAGGGCTTATATTGTCATTTTTTTTCTGATGCCAGAAGCTATGAAGAGAGCTATCAGTGCAAAGAAAGCCAATGACCCTTAGACCCATTGGCAATGCATTTTTTGGGGGGAAGGAGGTTCCCAGCCCAACCTATTAGATCAGTGGTTCTTAACCTTCCTAATGCTGTGACTCCTTTAATACAGTTTCTCATGTTGTGGTGACCCCCAACCATAAAATTATTTTCATTGCTACTTCATAACTGTGATTTTGCTACTGTTATGAATTGTAATGTAAATGTCTGATATTCAGGATGTATTTTCATAGTTACAAATTGAACATAACCCACAGATTGAGAACCGCTGGACTACAGTCTAGTTGCCATCATATCCCTTTATTTTATACCAAGACACCCAATTTTCCTGAAGGAGATGAAAAATGAATACAAATTTATCTCTTTTTCACTTGTTTCTCCAAAAGAACACATTCCACTCAAAAATAAAGATAATTTAAATATGAATTTCCTATAAAACATGCAGGAAATGGGGGGGTAATAACATGAAAAAGAGATGTTTACAAATTGCAAAAGTTCTTATGGTTCATAGGATTTGGAGTGGGGAGGGGGAGCTTTGTAGACAATCTAGTTCAAGTTCCTCAGTGTGTAATTTAGGGAAAAAAAAATGAGGTACATAGAGAGGAAAGTAAGTTGTACAATGTTTTCTTCTCTACTTTGAGCTTGAGTTGGGATTCAAACTTTGCTCAAATTCAGTTGTATGTGTTAACTACAGGAAGTTAGAATTCTCTCTCTCTCTCTCTCTCTCTCTCTCTCTCTCTCTGTCACTCTCTCTTCCTTTTCTCCCCCCTCACTCCCAGACTTTTGTTTCCTCCCCTCTCTTTCATTTACTATGAATATCACTCTAAACAATAATAAAGAAAATCATATGTACAATTCCTATAATTCAGTCTTTGATGCCCTACATGAATGAGATTCATTAAACTTCTGAGGTATTTTTCCATTTAGATGATGCCTTCTTTTTTATGTATTCTTTTAACTTAATTTTTATCCATGGATTTCCCTTCCTGTTTCATTTTCCTCATGGTCCCTGATCCCTTGTGACCACAACCAGCATTTCCCTCACAGGGCTTCTGTTCCTCTTATCCAAAAGTGCTCTCCTCTGCCATTAAACTATGACCCCGAAGTGGGTATAGGCAATGGGGTGGCCAAGTAGCATCTGGTCTTGCCTTCAAGACTTGAACTCAGTTCCCCTGTAATTTCCTCCTGACCAGCTGCCACGTTCCCTTACATGTCTGACTTGAGAGCTCTCTAAGCAGATGCTGCTTTGGACACCAGCACCTAGTCCCCCTGCTGGTGTTTCATTCGGTGGGCTCTAGGCCAGCCTCCAAGACCTGCTCACAGACTCCTCTTTCTTATCTCCCGAGTTGCCTTGGGTAGGAAGATCATCTCATTTGTTAGCTTTACTACTCCAAAATTGAATTGATTTCTTATTTTAACGTTGTTTGGAGGGGAATGTGGGAAGAACTCAGCTGGTTGATTTTTCTGTTCTGCCACCTTCACTCTGCCCCAGAAGCCTTTCCTCTTTTCTCTTTATTATTACAAGCATGGCCTAGTCTACAGCAGAAATGTCTACCAGTTGGCCTGTGGATTGCATTTGACCCACAGCATTACTATGTCTGATCCAAACCAGAATAAAAGGCAACTGAGAAATATTTCATTAAAAAATAAAAATACAAGAAAACATAAATAATAGGACATTTTCATACTAAGTCAGTTTACAGCCTGCAGGAATCCTTATGGAAGGGTTAGTGAACCCGCTGAGCTACAGTACCCCTACGCTCCTGATGGCCCTCTGCCGGGCCTACTTACCAAGTCATCGGTTTCTTTCCTAAAGTGTAGAACCCAGCACTGAATTATATTCTCCCAGACCTTCTATCTAACTTACCTCCTTATATGTCCCTCAAGGATAATAGGATTTCTATTGTCTCCCCATATTGGAAGAACTGTCCTTGTTCAGTCCGTTAGAACTGGATGTTTCCATTTAACTTTTTCTGTTTCTCTTGGGCCCTGTGTTGGCACTTTAGACTTCAAAAAGGGTGATAAATAGAACGGTCGGTCAGTGGAACCAATTAGGTACGCAATGCACAGTAGGAAATGACCCTAGTAACCTGATGTTTGACAAACCCAAAAATCAAGTTTTGGGGACAAGAATTTGTTATTTGACAAAATTACTGGGAAAAGTGGAGAGTAAATTGTGAGAAACTAGCCATAGATCAACATCTCATATCATATACCAAGATAAGATCAAAATAGATACATAACTTAGACATAGGATGATATAATAAGTAAATTAGGGGAGCACAGAAAAAATGTATCCATCAGATCTATCAATAAGGGAAGAGTTTGTGACCAACAAAGAGACAGAGAGAATCAAGGAATATAAAATAGATAATTTTAATTACATGAAATTAAAAATCTTTTCTACAAACAAAAGTAAAGCTGGAAAAAATAGGAGAAAAAAAGGAAAGGAAAAAAAATGAAGAAAGCTTTTTTAAAGGCCTCTTTTTTTTTTTTAATATACAGGGAACTAGCCAAATTTATAAAAAAAATAAGATCCATTCCCCAGTTGATAAATGGTCAAAGGATATGCACAGGCAGGAAAAGAAACCAAAGCTACCAATAATCACATAAAAATGCTCTAAATCACTACTAATTAAAACTGCAAATTAAAGCAATGTTGACATAGGACTTTCCAACTATCATATTGACTGAGAGGACAGAAAAGAAAAACAACAAATGCTGGAGGGGATGTGGGGGAAATGCTACATTTGTGGTGAACTTGGGAATTTGTCCAATCATTCTGGAAAAGCCTGTAAAATTGTGCATTCCCTTTGACCCAGAAATAACACTAGAAGGTCTGTATCTCAATCAGATCAAATAAAAAATGACCAATTTGTTAAAATACACACACATACACACACACACATATGTAAACTCTTTTTATGGTGGCAAAAAATTGGAAATTGAAGGGATGCTCATCAATTAAGGAATCAATGAACAAGTTGTAGTGTATAACTGTGATGGAAAACTATTGTGCTATAAGAAATGACAAGCAGGATGATTTCAGAAAGACCTGGGCAGACTTATATGGAATAATGCACACTGAAATAAGTAGAGGCAGGAGAACAATATGTAATTGTAATAATGTAAGCAACAATGTAAGAATGATCAGCTGTGAAAGACTTGACTGGTCTGATCAAGACAATGCTCTAAGCCAATTCCAAATGATCCACGATGAAAAATATTGTCCACCTCCAGGAAGAACTGATAAACTCTGAAGCCTATTTTAGCTTTATTTTCCTTGTTTTATTTTTTTTTATCTGTTTTCTTTCACAACATGGCCAAGAGGGAAATATGTTTTGCCTTACCTCAGAAGCATAATCAATTTTAAATTGTTTGCTTTTTCAAGGTGGGGAGAGGAGCAGGAGAGAGGGTTGGAATTTTGGATCTCAAAATTTTAAAAGATATTTGCTACTTTTAATAAAATTAGAAAATGTTTAATGAAATTATATATGTATATATACACACATGTATATATACATACCTCTGTCTCAATATCTATCTATCTATCTATCTATCTATCTATCTATCTATCTATCTGTCTGTCTGTCTGTCTGTCTGTCTGTCCGTCCGTCCATCCGTCTATCTATCTATTTATCTATCTATCTATCTATCTATCTATCTATCTATCTATCTATCTATCTATCCATTCATCCATATATCTATCTATCTATCTATCTATCTATCTATCTATCTATCTATCTATCTATCTATGTATTGAAATGGGATGTTTTGTCTGGAGGGGATCTAGGAGAGGAATCATAGCATAGCTTCCATCAAGACTTCTTGAGGTTTCCATATGAAAGAGGTACTGGCCTTGTTCTGTGTGGCCCCAGAGAACAGAACCTAGGGGAAAATAAAGAAAATGAAAATGAAAAGAATAACAAGAACAAACAAATGAAGGAAAAACAACAGAGCACAGGAAACAAGGAAGGGAAAGTGACAGAGACATTAGCTCAAAGAGAGCTAATACTTTGTAGAGATCAGAGCTATCCAAAACCAGATAAAAGGTTGTCTCAAGAAGTAGTGGGTTTCCTCTCATAAGTGGCCATTGAATAAAAGGCAGTTGGCTACTTTTTGGAAATATCTATCATTCAAGGAGCCCCCATTGTGATATACATTGGACTAGAAATGATCTCAGTGCTGCCCTTCATTGACTGCGGAGGTGACTTCAATCTGTATTATTTAGTCAAAGCGTGCTCATATGGGAGTCCCCTTCTTCCCAGCATCTTCCTTATCATGCCTTCTTCCTGGCCCTCCCATATCACTCTTTTCCCTTGTCGCCTCTGGAGCCCTTATCTCTGGCTAACTAACTTCTTCCCCTGCCACAACATTCCTCTGCAGTTTCTCAATCTTCTAGGAGTCACTGAACCTTCCTTCCCCAAAAAGACATGCTATCTGTAGAGAGCTCCAGCACTGGCTGGACTTTTTCCTGTGCCACCATCCCACTGATCCAGTAGCTCCAATATTCCTCCTTGACTACCTCACTGCTTCAATACCTTCCTGTTGCCACCATCTATATGTCTTCCTTTGGGTTTCTCTCCATCAACATAGTCCTGGTAACATTTCTCCTCTAGTCTCCAAGTTATTCTTTTTATCCATGCTCAAGACATGAAATAAAATCCAGCCTCAGACACTCACTATCTATGTGACCCTGGGAAAGCTGCTTACTCTGTATTCCTCAGTTTCCTCAAGTGAAAAATGAAATTCACAATATCATCCACTTAAAAATGTTTTTTGTTTGTTTTGTTTTTGGTGTGCATGCATGTGTGTGCATGTGCATGTGCATGCATGCATGCGTGTGTGTGTGTGTGTGTATGTGTGTGTGTGTGAAGATCCAAGGAGATATTTGTGAAGCACTTAGTACAGCGCTGGCACACAGTAGGCTCTGAGTCATGTTTATCTCCCCTTTCCACCTCCTTCCTCCCAGAGTTTCATAGCTGCTTCACAATATTCCTCTCTTCCCTAGCCTCATCCTGGCTCTGGGATTTCGGGCAATTCCCTTACCTCTCTCTGCCTCACTTTCCTCATCTGAAGAATATGAATACTCGTAGTATCTTCTTCCTAGGGGTTTTTTGTTGCTTAAATGAGATAATGATGATAAAGCTCTAAGCACATTGCTGAGAACACAGTAAGCTCTCTAGAAATATTTGCTATTTTTTCCCTGAAGATCAGACTTAATCACATCATCCCTCCTAAACTCCAGCAGTTCCTTATCATTCTAAGATTAAATATAAAATCATCTGTACACAATTAAAGGTCCTTTAAAACCAACACAATTTTTTAAAAAATGATTCCTCAGGGAATTAGATGGAACTGCTCTCTCCTGGATTAACATTGGAATGCCAGAATCTGAGGTCCCTTTTTATTTTCTAGAAAACCTTGATTGTTTTCCAGGGCATACAATAGTATATAGGCCTTTGATCAAATGATTTAGTGAAGAATTCTTTCCCTGATAAAACTATTAGACATTTTAAGTGAGGTGGGAGTCATTGGTTAAATGAATTAACCCTTCCCACCTTACATAGGTATATAGAGCATGTATATAAAACACATAAGTGGTAAACTGAGAAGATAGAAGATAATCATTCATTTCTAAATTATTAAAAATTGAATAGCTTTTTGTCAACCTTCAGTCTTGTTGAATCTTCCCACTAACATTAGTGACCTTCCATCACCTCCTGGGTGATTAATCCTACTGAAGCATTTAAATTTAATTTAATTTTTATAATAAATAAAAATCATCACTCTCTCCTTCCCACTTAACTGGTTCCAAGTTGAGAAAATGAGAAAAACAAAACCTCTGTTAATACTTGTATAGTCAAACTATATAAAGGCCTGCATTGGCCATGAAAAAGAAATGCCTGGAGGATATTACACCTTGTCTTTCACCAGTCCAGAAGTGATTAGACTATGATGATCCATCATTAGCGCTCTGGAGTTGGATTTTGTTATTTCAGTGGTAAGAGTTCTGAAGTCTTTAGAAGTTTTTTTTTTCTTTTTCTTTATGATGTTTTCTTTTTAAACTATTCTGCTAGTTCTGTTTACTTTGTTATTTATCAGATCACACAAATCTTCCAACCTTTCTTTAAAACAATCCCTTTTCTCATTTCTTACAGCATAGTATGTTTCATCATATTTATGTACCATGACTTGTTCAACCTTTCCTCAATTAATGAATGGATACTGCCTGATTCTACCAGTCTCAACCTCACAGGAGGTATAAATATTTTCTTACATCCTGTGTGGGGTACAGGGACCCCAAAAATCCCCTAGCAAAGAAAAATCAAAAGTCAGAGGTATCTTGAGGAAGGAACAGAAAGTATCTCTACCTTGATCTCTCAAAGGTAGAGATCAAGGAGAGGCGGCATTACAAAAGATAGAACAGGTATTTATGCGCAGTTATGCCTCCTCCCCCTGGCTGTCCCTTCTCCCACTGGCTGGGAGGTGGGTTCTCAGATTTGGCATGAAATCTAACCCAATTGCAGAAAACAAAGAAGTCTGCCACTATCTCCTATTGACAGGGAGGTGGGACAGGGAGGCGAAGTATCACTCATGACCTTATTTGATAAAAGCCAAAGCAAGGGAGGGGAAAAGGTCACAAGCAAGGGTAGAGTTCAAAAACTACTGAAAAAGGGCCTAAAGCTTTTAAGGGTGTGGTATACAAGGGTGGAGGTCTAAAACTCCCTAAAGGGGCCTAATGCTGACAACAACAAGGGAAAGGGGAAGGATCCTAGCTTGTGTAAACCCAGGACTCAGGTCTATCCAGTCTTACAAAAGTCTATCTGGTTTCCAGATAGTTTCTCTCTCTTCTCATTATGAGGAGTCTTCACAGAGGGTGCAGAGAGTGTACCCCACTCAATCTTTAGTTTGCTTTCACTAGGACTAATAACTTCCTTTATATACTTGTAATCTTTTCCCTGTACCCAACTCTGTGTCTTCTCTTCATATGTCTGTCTCTGCCTGCCTCTCTGTCTGTCTGTCTCTGTCTCTCAATTTCTCTTAGTGTCTCTCTTTCCATTGACCAAATCAGATTAGAGTAAGGCTCTAGTGTCAACTGCTTTGTCAACCCCCTCCCCCCACTCCTTTTATTACTTCTTGAAATATGATGTCTAGGTTCTCATGGATTTGGGGTAATCCAATTGTTGAGGCTTAGGGTTTGGGGGTTCTTGAGATCCCAAAATATCAACATGCCAGGTCCTGTCAAATGAATTTGAATCAAGTTTTCTCTTAGCCAAAGTAAAGCAAAGTTTATTAAAGATTCACCATAATTGGTAGACTCTTAAGGAACCTAAGTGTATGTGAAGCTGACACAGGGTGAGTCTGCCCAAGATTGAATTCTCAGCCTCATCATGGAGGCAAGATACATCTTATATACAGAAAGACTGTGGGAGGATTTAAGGGTGGTCTAGAGGAGGAGTTTGACTACTGTCTTGAGGAGGAGCCTAAGGAGGATCTTGAGGGGACTGAAATCAGACTCCAGTAATGACATTAGGGCTGGGAAATAGCTGAAAGCTACCTGGAGATTAGAGACAATGGAGGGCTAGGCTAAGTGTAAGGGTAACAGATTTGGATATAGATATATTGATAGGATCAAGGTGTTATGGGAATCTGAAGATCTTCCTTGCCCTTTGGCCCTTTGTTAAAGTGGCTACGTGACTCTGAGGACCTTCGGATATTTGGAAGTATACTCTGTTTCCTAATAGGCTGAATGTGGTCACGTGGAGCCTGTGGTGCCAGGCTTGTTTTCCAGGAATGCCCATGCCTTGTAGCTTTGTGATTGGGCAGTGGGTCTAGAGGGCTGTGACATTCTCCAAGCCAGGAGAAGGCTATATATATGCCCTGATGTCAGGTTTTGGTTTGGGGCTCACTTTGAGAAGAGTTGTGTGATTTGTCCAGATGAGACTCTGGAAAGCCATTGAGACCTCCGGCTGTGAAAAACCGGGATGTTGGTGCTTCCCTCCCTGGTAACTGAATAGGTAACTGATGTAATGGTCAGGCGCTGGAAGCCGTCTGCTGATCTGTTTTTCTGTTTGTTTGTAACTTCTGTTTGTATTCTCTGAAGTTCAAGGTGCTGACTTTTCCCCCTGAACTAGGTAAATGATATGTTTGATTAAAGTAAGATTGTTAACCCATTTTGAGTTGCTTTCCTTTAGAAAAGCAGATCTAAGAACCTGTGCTAGCAGCCATCCTGGGTATGCTAGGGTGCTTGCTGATACACAAGGGTGGAAAGTAGTTGGACAGTGGAGGATGAGGCTAGGTTAAGAGTAACAGAGATTTGGGCCTAGTATAATGAAAGGCTTATGCCCTCAGGCAAATGCCTCATCAAGCAGGAAGATTCAATCAGAGTTCAAGGGGTTTCCCTGAGCCGGTACCTCATCACAATGATCTCCAAAGAAATCTGCCGACCAGATCCTGTCTCTAGTGCCCACAGACCTCTCTATTTATCTCCCAATGCCCACTTGCACCACAATTATAAATCACTGTGACTTTTCTTGAATTTTCCCATCAATATTCTGCCTGGTATATGTTCCAGATCTGTTTAGAAATTTGGTGAGAGGGAACCAGTCCACTGACCTGTGCTTTTTCTTCTTAATTGGCTAACATCTGTTCCATAGGGGAATGAAAACTTCTCAGGCAGTTAACTTCTCTCTTCCCCCTCCATTGCCGCTGTCAATTAGTAGCAAGCCCTTTCAGGAGTCTTTTGACCTACACCCTTCTTTACTACTGCCCTGCTGGTCTTTCTCTCTCGCCCTCCCTTGCTTGGGGACCCTTCCCCCTTTTCCTTGCTGTCAGTCAGCATCCTTGTTCTTTGTAAGCCCTATTTCCAGCCACTGAGGGATAGTGGCAGGCTTCCCTGTATTTGACATTGGGGAAGATGTTTATGCCATGACTTGTGTTTGACTCAGCCAATGGGAGAACGGACAGTTAGGGAAGGGGGCTTGACTGCTGTAGGGCTTAAAAATCCTTTTAACCACACATTGAATGCCTCTTTCTCATGACTAGTCATGGGGAAAACTGCCCTCTTCTCTGGGGGAAGATAACAAAATCCTGTCCTTATCCTAAGAGATCTCCTGTTCTTGATTAAATTTTGGATGAGATTTTTCATCCCAAACATCTGGATTCTTGAGAGACAGCTCTCTCCTACTTCTCGTTCTATCTGTCTTACAAGTCTTTAATCTCCTTTCCTGCCTTTGAGTATAGTGATGCTTCAGGACAGCATCCTCTGTGCAATGGATTTTCAGATCTACGTATTCATCTTTAATCTGTCCTTCCTTTGTATATCACTAACTTCTTGCTGAGCGTTTTCATCTGAAAGTTCCAGAGATATTTCAATATCAATATGTCAAAAAGCAAATTCATCATTTTCTGCATTTTTTCCCACATTCCATATTCTTTTGAGAGTACCTGCATCCATTTTCTATTCACCTGACCCTTAACCTCAGAGTCATTCTCAACTTTTCGCTCCCACTTAATTCCTTCCCCTTCCTCCTGTGTCCAATTAGGTGCCAAGTCTTGTTGGTTTTACTTATACAACATCTCTCATTCTTATCTATCCTGTTTTCACTCATGAGACTACTATCGTAGTTCAGATCTGCATAAGCTTACAGTTGGATTCCTACCCTCCAGAACTGAGCCCCTTCATTCTTGTCTTTCTTTGTCAATGTATTTTCTCTGCAGCTGCAGAGTTCACCTCTCCCAAAGCACAGGGCTGATGACATGCCCTTGATCCAACAGCTTCAATGGCTCTGTGTTACCTCCAGGGAAAAATACTAACTACTGTCTTTAGAACTTCAAATTCACAATTGGCTTCCATCCTGTCTTTCCAGACTGATTTGGGGCAATTGGCCCTCAAGCATTAACTGGCTGACTTCCTTCTCTCCATTCATGACATTTCCATGGTCTCTTTGCCTCTGGATAGGCTGGCCCCATACCTGGAATGCTGTCTCTCCTCCTCCTCCCCCCTTGGGATCCACAGCTTCACGTGGGCCTCATCCTGCACAAGACCTTTTCTGCTGCTGCACCTGGATGGTGACCCCTGCTCCCTTCTCCTCATTGTCTTTTTGGCATACGTTTTGTATTGACTTAACTATATACATGCTAGTTTCCCACTTGTTAAAGTACTTAAGGGTAGAGGCTTTTTAAATTTTGTTGTCTTTGTCTCCCCAGCATGATTCCTTACACATTGCCTGGCACATTATAACTGCCTAACAATAGATGAGAGCCTGCCTCTAGTCAAGAAGAAAAGACCTCTCCTTGGGTATAAAATGAAAATTGAGAAGATCATGATTTACTGTGGCCTAGGGATGGAGAATTCTGTATTTCGTATCCTGTACCTTTTCAGGATGATTGAATTAAGGATGAGTAGAAACTCATCTCCAATTAGGAGACTGAGAGATTAAGACAATGTGACCTAAAGGTGGAGAACTCTGACTTTGTACTTTGTGTCCATTAAGGAGAGAAGCCTCCTTAGGGATGATTGAACTAAAGACTTACTAAATGATGGAGTTACTAAATGCTTGTTCTTTGTTTAAATCTATATGACCACTTTGGTAAAAATTATGCGGCCATTTTAGTGATAAGTTATTATGTCATAAATTTATGAATGCTGTACTTTGGTTTCAGTTAATGTTTTGCTTTAATTTATTTCTGTATAAATAGAGAGGTCACTGTACTATATAATCAGTATCTTAAAGCTGTTCACAGCAGCAGTCCTCTGGAAAGCTGCTTGCTCTTGGCTTTAAAGTGTGGCATAATTTATGCCTTTGTGCCTCCTCCTTTCCTTTTCTCCCATTACAATCTCTTTGTACCACTTAATAAGTTTTTTTTTTAATCATCAGATTAGTTCATTTATACCCACACCCTCTATCTGTGTATATCCCTTTTAAATGTCAAAATAATTATATATTTCTCAATATTGACAGATATCAGCTTCCCACATGGGGATGTAAACAGTTTACTCTTATTGAATTACAAGGGGTGTGTGTGTGTGTGTGTGTGTGTGTGTGTGTGTGTGTGTTTGTGAGTGTGTGTTTTCCTTGTTTACCTTTTTATGTCTCTCTTGAGTCAAATTTGCCAGAGGGGGGAAAAATTTCAAAAGTTCACTGAATAGAATAATTCCTTCAGAATTAGAATGGAGCAAATGGAAGCAAATGACTTTATCAGAAATCAATACTATTAAACAGATCCAAACAAATGAAAAAATAGAAGGCAATGTGAAATATCTCTTTGAAAAAACCACTGACCTGGAAAATAGATCCAGGAGTTACAATTTAAAAATTATTGGACTACCTGAAAACCATAGTCAGAAAAAGAACCTAGAAATCATCCTTCAAGAAATTCTCCAGGAAAATTGCCCCAATATTTTAGAACCTGAAGGCAAAATAGAGCTTGAAAGAATTCACTGATCACATCTTATAAAAGATCCCAAAAAGAAAACTCCTAGGAATGTCATAGCCAGATTCCAGAGTTCCCAGATCAAGGAGAAAATATTACAGGCTGCTAAGAAGCAACAATTTGAATACTCTGGAAACACAATCGGGATAACCCAGGATCTAGCAGCTTCTACATTAAGGGATCAAAGGGCCTAGAATATAATGTTTTGGTGATCAAGAGAGCTAGGATTAAAACCAAGAATAATCTACCCAGTAAAATTGAGTATAATGTTCTAGGGGAAAATATGGTCATTCAGTGAGGTGGAGGACTTTCAAACATCCTTGCTGAAAGAAAACAACTGAAAAGAAAATTTGACACTCAAATACAAGAAGCATGAGAAGTAAACAGGAAAAGAATTCATAAGCAACTTATTGAAGTTGAACTATTTACATACCAACATGGAAAAAAAAAAAATTATAACTGTAACTTTTGAAACTTTTCCCAGCATGAGGATAGGTGAAGGGAATATAAATGTGTGTGTGTGTGTGTGTGTGTGTGTGTGTGTGTATATACACACACATATATATGTATATATATATACACATATAGACATATAGACATATATGTATACATACACATATGTCTATATGGGAGGGTGTATATGCATATGAACACATGTGAGTGTGCGTGTATATATGTGTACATAGACAGAGGGCACAGGATCATTGAATAGGAAGGGATGATATTTTAAAAGGTGAAATTGAGACTTGGGAAAGGAACAGAATGAGAGGAGACAAGGAAAGACAGAATGGGTTTAATCATCTCATACAGAAGAGGCAACAGGAAGAACAGGAAGGCAAAAGGGAATGAGCCAACCTTACTCTTATTGATTTTGGCTTAGGGAGGGAATGACATATATTCTAAAGTGGTTATCTTGCCCTACAGCAAAGTAGGGGGGAAGGGGATGAGAGGGGGGATGATGGAGGGGAGGGCAGCTTGGGAGGGGAGGGTTGTTAGAAGAACACACTTCTGTAAAGGGACAGGGACAGAGCAGAGAATAGAACAAGTGGGGGGAGGGGTAGGAAGGAGGGAAATATAGTCAGTCTTTCACAATATGTCAATTGTGGAGATGTTCTGAGTAACTACACATGTATGACTTGTATTGAATTTCTTGTCGTTCCAGGGGGTGTGGATGACAAGGGAGGAAGGAAAGGAATCTAGAACTTGAAGTTCTAAAATCAAATGTTAAAAAAAATGTATGTGTATATATATATATATATATATATATATATGTGTGTATATATAAAGTTGTTATTATTATTATTATTATTATTATTATTATTATTATTATTTACATGCAACTGGGTGATAAGATATAGAGGCACTGGGGTAGGGAGATCCATCTTGCTCTGCCAGAAAGTTAGAGGGTTGATGGGGGTGGATATAGGAGAGAGCATATTGGGGGAGGGGATATACAGTGGGATTGCTGTTTTGGAGTTGGGGGTAGGGAAAAGACGGGGAGAAAATGTGTAACTCAAAATCTGATGGAAACAAATGATGTAAACTAAAAATAAACAAAGTTAATAACAAAAAAATTTTTAAAAGTTCATTTCAGCAGGTATCAAAATGACCAAAGGATCAGTAAACATTTGAAGTATTGCCAGAGATTGACACCTTTCCAAGTTTTCAGATTATAGCTCAGAATTTAGAGCCTCTTTCTGCTAGTTTAGCTTGCATCAGGCATTCTTCAACTGAATTTTTTTTTTCCTGAACTATAAATACTTTGCTATGCAGCCTGCTAATTTTCTCTCATGGGGTGTAAATTATTTTCTTGAAAGTAAGAAATTAGCATTTATTAGGTGCCTCCTATATGTCAGGAACTTTACTAAACATGTGACAAATACTAGCTTATTGGATCCTCACAAGAATCCTGGAAGACTGTGGTTGTTGTTTGCTTGTATCCAATTCTTCATGAGCCCATGGACCATAGTCCTGCAGATCCTTCTACTCTTCAGTCTTTTGAAGTCTGATCAAGTTCACCTCTATCCATTTCATCATCTGCCATTCCTTTTTTCCCTTTACTTTCAATCTTTTCCAACATTAGGGTCTTTTCCAATAAACCCCATCTTTTCATTATGTGGCCAAAGTATTTAAGCTTCAGGTTCAATATTTGACCTTCCAGTGAACAGCATTCATCAATTTCTTTAAGTATCAACTGATTTGATGTCTTTGCTTTCCAAGGGTTTCTCAAAACTCTTCTCCAGCAACACAGTTTGGAAGTGTTGATTCCGTGGTGCTCAGCTTTCTTTGTAGTCCAACTCACACTGCCATATGCTGCTACTAACAAAATAAAAATACAAACAAAGGCTTTGACTGTACAATCATGGTAATGTCTCTGCTTTTGGTATGCTGTCCACAATTGCCATAGCATTCCTTCCAAAGAGCAAGTGTCTTTTAATCCCATTGCTCCAGTCACCATCTGCAGTGATCTTTGAGCCCAAGAATATTAGTCTCATATTTCTTCCATTTCTTCTCCCTCTATTTGCCAGAAAGTGATAGGACCAGTTACCAAGATTCTGAAAGGTGTAGGTACTATTATGACCCCCATTTTACAGATAAGGAAACAGAAGTAGATAGAGCCTGTGACTTGCTTGAGGTCACACGATTAGTATGTATCTGATTCTTCTTGACTCCAAGCCCAGCACTCTTATCTTTTGTGCTACTAAGTTGACTGGCTGAACTGATTCTCCATGGCTACTTTACTCTGGTTTAGTACCAGGACTCCCTGCTATTAACCTCCACATTCTCAGAGATTTGTGGCATCCACAGTCCCTACTGCCCATCTAACATGACTAGGAGCTTCTAGGCATCAGCCAGTTCTCATGCAGGCCATTCATAGTAATGATATGAGTCCTTCTCATCAATGACTATGATCAGTACAGGTTTTAGAGGCCTAGATTTGTCATTTCTTATCATGCTTTCCACTGTATTATGGTGTCTCTGTCAAGCATGGAGGTACAAAGAAAAACAAATGTAATCCCTTTTCTGAAGAAGTTTATAATCTAATGGCAGAAATTATGTAGCTAGGTATATGCACAGTATACAAAGTAGATATAACATAACCTTAGAGAAGAAATTCTAAGCTTGTCCTGGTCACATAAAACTTTGGGTGTCTCACAAAACCTATCAACACCCCAGAATAATATTTTTAAAATATACATTATTATAAACAAATCAAATTTATTTAAATATAGTTATCATTTAAACAAATAATTCACAGTTAAGGTAAAAAAAAATCTCTATACTACAGTGGGAATTTACTGGTCTTAGTAGAAACCAGGAAAGTGATATCTGAGCCTAATCTTGACAGACACCAGAGATTCTAAGAGATGGCGGTATGATATCTGGCTACCAATTTTGATTCTCTCCTAGGTGCTACGGAATGCAATTTCCCCTAATATGGTGAACTCCCTTGTTTTACCCTAATGTTGAGAGTGTGGTCAGCTCCTGGTGAGACAGTGCCCTTGATACTAGCAAAGTACATGGCAGTCAACATGACAGTATTTAAGGGCCATGTTGTAGATTCAGGCTTGGGAGTGTTTCATGTGTGAAAGGGGAGTGAACTGACTCCATGAAAAGTTGTTGTGCTACTGTTTAGAGCAAGAGACTATAGGCTACGCCAAGATACAGTTAGGACCAGCAGTGTGCCAATTCCATTAGTCCAAAAACCACCACCAACAAGCTGAATGGTTGAATTCCACCTTTCCTTTATGTTTAGATGTATTGAGCCTGAAAAAGATATATACAAATGAATAATTTGGCATGAAGCCAGAAAATAACTGTGTAGAATCAAACATCTAGGTCCTTGCTTTTGTACCAAAATACAAAATGAGGAGGAAAGGTTTTCTCCATCCTACTCCCAGATTCTCCCCTTTATTTTCCTATAAGATTTAGACAAGAGGAAAATCAATGAAAAGTCTTCTGAGAATACCTGGATGATAATTCCCTGTGTCAGCTTTTCATGTGTGGTGCTGTCTCCTACTTCAACACACAGATATCTTGGAGTAATTAGAATAACATTCCACTGATATATTTTTTTTTTCCTAGTGGAATCTCAGCATATGAGAATAGGGTCTAAATTCTTCATATAAGTTGACAACAAATGTGTATGGTCAAAATTTGAAAGTTTTAAAGAAGCAAATTTGGGAAAAAATTGTCAACAGTTCAAGTTCTCCTTCCTGGAGGTCTTTAAAAAAAGTCTGGACAAGTCCTTCTCTGTTCTATTGTAGTGGGATTTCTTCTGTATGGGCTGGGCAAGGTGAAATCTAATGTCCTTTCCAGCTCTCCATAGTTATGAGTCCTTGAAAATCACTCTTTAGCATTCCTTACGTTGCCCATTGACCTGGGGAAGGGTGTTGGTTCCAGTTCTGCCCCTAGTGATTATTATATGCCTGACCTTGAGTGAATCACTTGCTATAATTTCTCTCAGTCTCACAATTTCCTCTGTAAAATACAGGGGTTAAACTCTGGGGCCTTTGAGCTACTTTCTAGATCTGTATTGGCACACCAGGATAATAGCCTGTTTTGTCCTGCACACGTTATGGCATTGCTTGAATTTCTTTCAAAGTTCTAATTCACAGGGCCATTTGAGTCAGATTTGTATCAATGGTGCCTCAATTCATTTCCAAAAGGGATTTTGTGGTGCTTGGGGCTAAGTAAGATAGATTACATGATGGACATTCATGAAATAGTCCTTGTCTTTCTCTCTCTGATAATATAGTTGGTTAATATTTTCACACATGAAGAAACTAGAGAAAAAAAAAAAAGAAACAAGTATAGATAGATACTTCCCAGACAGCAGCATTTTAAAAGAATTCTAGGGCTTCATGGAATGTGTGTTAGAAAATTTTGGGTTCAATGAGTTCTGTGTTCTTTTCTGCAGTAAGGACTAAGCTATATTTTTCCTAAAGCCACAGACTAAGCCCACTCAGATGCCAGATTGGGGTACAGATCCATATAAATGACTTTTTGTAGGGAAAAGCTTTATAAAGAAGACATAATTAAAATTGGCTTTAAAATCCTGCTGGACAGAAGGTGAGTAAAAGCAATCTATCATAAACAAAAGGGTGAGAAAGGAACAAAATCAGAACGAGACAAATCCTACAGGAATAGAGGAATCATTTAGGAGAAGAATATGAATTTAATCTGGAAAAATAGGATGAAGTCATATCACAGAGCAAGTTCACTGTTTAGGATCAGGAATCTGCATTGAGTCTTATGGGCAATTTCCAATTTTCTTGAACAGTTTTATTCTTAAGCAGGATAGAAACCTAATGACCAGGTTAGGAATCTGCCAATAAGTCCCTAGACAGGGGAAGATAGCAAAGAAACAACCAATACAAAGTATATATTGAGGAAAAATGTCAAAACTTGGTGACTGACTGGATGTAATGAAAACAATTACTCAAACTTTCTTAGCCTAGATGACTGAGAGAATATAATATTACTGACAGATTTGAATGCTGGGAATTATGTTTGGCTTAAAGTCAGAGATGGATTTTGTTATTGACAGTATAAGAGAGATTGCTACAAAATGTTTAAGTGGAAATTTCCTGAAAACAGTTAAGGATACCCAGTACTTTAGGATTATTGTGCATGTTTTAATTCAACTATGGAAAGGAGAACTGAAATCATGAAAATGGATATCTCCACCAAGTGACTCTGCATATATATAGAGAAAAAACAAAGATATCTGATGTAAGATAGCCCTAGATCAGGAGGAAAAAACTTCATTAAGGAAGAGACAAAAGGAATGTCCAGGAGAGTAGGATGAGAGCAAGAGGAATGTCATTTTATGAGATCCAGCATATAAGAGAGCTCCAAGATAATAGGGGTAATTTTAAATCTCAAAAACATGAGGACTTAGTTCCAAGGTGGAAAAGAGTGATTATAGTTGATCACAGACCAGAACATACACTCCACTGTGACTGGAAATTCTAGTGTGCTGGTGATCCTCCTCAGCCTGGGACTGCTATCCAGGAGTGCAACCTGGGCAAAGTATGGGCAAAGCAAGAGCCCTGCACCCAATGCTAGCAAAGTGCTCCCTGAAATCTTTTTCTGACCAATTGTTCGACCCCCTTACCCTCTATGGGCTGAGAGTTCTGGAAACAGCTGCTGCCATTGCTGCTCCGGGGTTGTTGGGGCTGGGCCCGTGTTGGCCTGTGTTCCACCATCACCCAGGAATGACAGACCTTACCTGCTGACCTTCTAAGTTGTCTTTGACTGGAAAATTATTTCCCTCCAACCTTTCACCCCAACCTCTTCTGCTCTAGGAATTGTTTTAGGGCATTACTTAAAGGCGTTAGGAGGGGTTTGGGGGAGAGCTCAGCCCAGTTGTTGTCTGTTACCTGCCATCTGGCCTCAGCCTGGATTGTTTCATTCTTTACATTTGTTTCCCAGGGCTTATTACATTGTCTGGTACACTGTAGGTGCTTATTAGGGGGTTATTGATTGATTAATTGCTCCTTGAAATGACCTTCAAAATGTGTGATGAATGAATGAAATTAAGCAGAGTAGATGTCCTCTGGCACTCTTTTCAGCTCCAAAGCTATGTTTCTTTGTGAAGTAATAGGCTTTTTTTCCATTTAAAGGCTTATGCTTATCCCTAGCATGCCTAAGTTACCTTCCCAGAGTCTCCCATTGCATCCTGAGCCATCTCCAGTCATCCTGATGAATGTCTGGCCACTGAAAGTGGGACTGGTGACCTTGCACAGCCCTCCCTCACTCAAATCCAAGGCAACTGCAAGTCACTTGGTCATCCCTGATGTCATGGTCCTCTTTGAGAACGAAGGAGAAAAACAACAGCAAAGTCCCCTTCAGAGCCACCATCAAACTGTTGTCTAAGAAATTCTCAGTGTAGGAGACCCCATGACCCCCTGCTTCACCTGGAATTTGTATTGCTGGGGTCTTAGACTTCAGATGACCTTTTGCGGAGGCAAAAGGGATAAAATAGGGTCTCCATCATCATAAACTTCCTAATCTGGAGTCACCTTTGCTACTGCTATAATCTCAAGGACTCCTCACTTTAAGAAACTAATATTTTCACTCTTTTGACCTGAATTGAGTTTTTCTCTCTACCATGATCAGTCTTCTGAAATGACTTGAAAGTCTGTAACCCATTGGTATGATGAGAGGTACATGGCACCACTTCTTGAATGGTGTGCCTCTGCTCTGCAACCTTTGCAAAGACCTCTTAATCTGTGAGCACCCTCCCTCTTGTGTAGGACATTTGCACCATAATGTCTTCTATTATGGCCAATACTGTCCTTGTCTTGCCACTCCCCTGGCCCATGATTTGTAAGTTCCTTGAGTGCTGGCATGGTGTCTTGCTCACCTGTGCAACAAGAAGAGTCATTTATATCAGACTTTGGAAGGTTTCATATATTTTATCTCCATTATCTCATTGGACCTTGCTGTAACCATCTATGATTCGTGCAATACATTCAGTTAACGTAATTTTAAAGATGAGGAAAATGAGGCACATAGTAGTTATATGACTTGCCCATGATCATACAACTATGGATTTGAACACAGTTTTTCCACAACTCCATATATAGTGCAAAATCCTTTGTGCCATACTGCCTTGTAATGACATGCGCTAACAGCTTTCCAAAAGAATGCTACTGTGAACAGCTTTTAAAGTTCTGATTACACAGTATAGTGAACACTGTATTCTGTAACAAATCAAAGCAAAACATTCTCAGAAAGTCAAAGTACAGTATTCACAATATTATAACTTGTCACAGAAAATCACAATATAGAGTTTACAACAGCTTATCATTAAAATGGCCACATAATTTTCACCAAAGTGGTCACAATAGCTTTGAACAAACAATAAATATCTGGCATCCCTAAGGAGGTCTGCCTCATAACTCAGTCATTCAGTCATCTCAGAGTACAATAGTCAGTCTTCCAATCATGGGGCAACTAGGTTAACTCAATCAGTCACTTATTTAGCAATCAGTTACTAAGTATCGTTAATCAGTAAGTACATTCATTAGAAAATACACAACCCCCCACCCCACCCCTAGGTAACTAATAAACCACGTTATCATCACAGCATTCATTACCCAAGGAGAGGTCTTTTCTTCATCTTGACTTGGGGCTGCTTCTCAGATTCCCTGGATCCCCTTCCAAGATCCCAGATTCTACCTGGATTTACCAAACTGGATATACTTGGGTTCAATGGTACACAGATAGCTCCCAGTTCCTTGTCCAGCTCTCCGGGTAGATCCTGCTCCATACTGGAGTTCACAGGCTTGAGTACATCTCAAATCCTTCACAATTTCTGTTCCTGAGAATTCAAGGCTCAATCAAGCCAAAAAACAGACAAAGTATTAGTATCCTGGTCATCCTTCCTCAGTCTTCTGCTTCCTCAGTCTTCTCCTGGGCTCCTGGGCTCCTGTGTCACCTGGGTTCCTGGGCTCCTGGGGTCCTGGCTCCTAGGCTCTTGTTCAGAAGAAGCTCTGTCACCACAAGTCCTCAGAAAATTCTGACTGTCCCTCTCTTGGGCTTTTCTTATACACACACAGTCATACTACTTCCTGTTTCAGCCAACCCCTTCTTGTTATGTCAGGGACAGGGGTTCATACTTTCTGTTTCTTTCACAGAGGCTTGATTACTTACTAGGGGCTAAGTATCTGCTTACTTGCCAAAACAAAAGGAACTTCAAATCTCATTACTGTTACATGTCTCTAGAGACTCCTACAGAGCCTTAGTCAGTCATGATTTGCTACATGTTTGTGAGTGAATGAAAATATGACAGTTGCTTTCAAATAAACAGAAAACTGACAGCATATGTCACGTAGTCAAAGAGAACATGGGCCAAAAGCAAGAGAATGCAAACAGGAGGAAAAATCTGGGTGATATTTTGAATGTGTGGAAGGGCAGATTTTCCTTTAAAACAATTTTTATATTTTACTTTTCCAATTATATGGAAAAAACCGCAATTTTTAACAATTGTTTTTAAAGTTTTATAACTCAAATTTTCTCTCTCCTTCCCCCCTCATTAAGGAGGCAATCAATTTTGTTTATGTTATACATGTGCAATCATGCAAAAAATATTTCTATATTAGTCATGTTGCAAGAGAAAATATATAATGAGAAGATGGGACTGATTAGAAAAGACTTTGATGTCAGGAAAGATCGAAGGCAATAGGAGAAGGGGATCATAGAAGATGGGATGGGTAGACAATGTCATGGAAGCAACGAACATAAGCTTGGACAGACCTCAAGAAATACTGGCAGTTAAAATGAAAATTAGTCCAATATCCACATTTTACAGTTGAGGATATGAAGGTTTCTCAAGAATTACTCAAGGCCACACAGGTATGGCAGAAAAAAAAATTGGAATCAAGACCTTACACTCAAAATCCAACACAGTTTTGACTCACGTGGTCTCCTTTCACATTGTGACATTCTTCAAGTCTGGTTTCCATTGCTGAGTTTTACTTCTGAGCAGACAACTGTAGGAGACAATCCACCAAGATGTTCAACTGCTATTTTAACATGTATCATGTTGGCTCCCAACGAGTAAAGGAATGACCCCTTGGCTGTCCCCCATTCTTGGAATACTCCCCTCCTTTGCTCCAAATATCGACCTGCCTGACTTTCTTTAAGTCCCAAATAAAATCCTGTCTTTTACATGAATCTTTCCTCAATTTTTCTTAATTCCAGTTTCTTCTCTCTTTTTTTTTTTCCCATTTATTTATTTTTTTTTTAATTTATTTTTTATTTACTCATTTACTTTTAATTTACAAGATTCAGTTCCACAATCACTTGGGTTTCAGATTTTCTCCCCTCCCTTCCCCCCCCCCCC